>JBBBDQ010000152.1:557500-825000 GCA_037127315.1 Ascarosepion bandense
GACAAATTCATAAATTTATCAGTGATAATTTATTTCGTGAATATTAGATATATTCAGCTCATCGGACCGAATTTTTTTACAAAAATGAATGGGTTTAAATTAACCAGACGGAAAGAATAGTGGGGGGGAGGGAAGAAGGAAAACATTTTGTTGTTGAGAGTAAAAGAGTAAAGTTTACAGTGTTAAAATTTGAACGCTGATGTCAATAGTGATTTCACGGAAAAAACATATATATATATATATATATATAATTTTTTTTTTTAATCATTTCACCCCGAGCAAGGCGGAAACGCCACTGATGTGCAGGGGGTTACATAAATGTAAAAAGATTAATTAGAAAAGAGTGAGGAGTACAAACTAGTTAGAAAGGAACAATAGAAAGCTGAGAAAGCAGGTGCGATGACAGACACATAGGTGGAGAGAAAGGGAAGGTTATACAGGGGAGGGGAGAGAGCTAGAGTCCAGTGGTTAGTAGATGAGTATTGACTTTGCATTTAAATTTCTGGAGGTTGTAGCCGTCAGGAAAGCAAGAATACGGGAGCGAGTTCCACAGGCGGGAAGTGCGAGAGAGGAAGCTGAAGGAGTAGAATTGTCGTCTGCATTTGGCTAATCTGACTGTGAATGGGTGGGACCCAGTTGCCAGTCTGGTTGCACGAGTAAACACCTGTTGAGGAGGCATCAGTGACTTAAGCAGAAGCAGAAGCCATGGTGTATTTGGGAAGTAACCTCTCTTTTATACAAGTTTCCTTAAAGACCGTTGACAAGGTTCAAGGCATTATGCATTTCTTTTCATTTTTTCTTGTATTTGCATAAGTGTTGTCTTTTTGAGGCATTGTCCCAATATTGTAGAAATATTCTGAGAAACGAATCGGCTCATGCCATCAAAAATGACGGCAAAACATTTGTATCGATATCTCATCTGAAATGACGGCAACATATATATTGGTATACCTACTATTGAATATCTTACATTAAGACATAAGAAAAAAACTAACAAAATAATCTTATCCCCCTTCCCTGAGCATAACAGAAGGGATATATATATATATATATTGGTTCTTTGGAGAGAGAGAGAGAGAGAGAGAGAGAGAGAGAGAGAGAGAGAGAGAGATAATGAACAGACTGAGATAGATAGATAGATAGATAGATAGATAGATAGATAGATAATTACGGTGACAGAATGAACAAATAAACCTTGCGGACAAAGTAATCAACGTTGAATGGTGACTGTTAGTTTCATGTTTTCAGTGACAATCAATTCTTGCTGAAGTCTTCTATGCAATATTGACTCCTATATCGCATTGCTATCTATCTATCTATCTATCTATCTATCTATCTATCTATCTATCTATTTTAATATATTCAGTATCTATCTATCTATCTATCACACTTTGATCAATATCTATCTATCTATCTATCTAGATAGATAGATAGATAGATAGATAGATAGATAGATAGATAGATAGATAGATAGATACTGAATATATTTAGATAGATAGATAGATAGATAGATAGATAGATAGATAGATAGATAGATAGATAGATAGATAGAAAGAGTAGAGAGATATGAAAAATAGGGGTGAGAGAGAAACAGAGATAGGAAGTGGAGAGGGAGAGATATAAAAAGTGGGAAGTGAGAGAAAGAGAAGAGAGATAGAAAGTGGAGAGAGAGATAGAAAGAGGAGACATAGAAAAAGGAGAGAAAGATGGAAAGAGGAGAGGGATATAGAAAGAGGAGAGAGTGATGGAAAGAAGAGCGAGGGATAGACAGCGAGAAATAGTGGAGAGGGAGTTATAGAAAGAGGAAAGAGAGAAAGAGGAGAGAGAGAGAAATCAGCTATCAGTATAAATATGGCGATTAGTGCTAGGATAATCAACTCATGAATATCTGCAGCTTTAAGAAGCGAAGAATTTTCTATTTTTGGCATTTATGTATTAAACTACCAGTGGACTTCTTCGTAAAAAAAAAAGTCAGCAAAATAAGTTGTCTTTTTTTAGATTAAGAAAAGTCTTCGTCATTTTCCTTTACTTCTTTTTTTTTTTTTTTTTTGTAGCGACGAAAATATTAATTTCCTTTTCAGACTTTTAGTATTACGATAAAAGCTAGGATAAGATTTCAATTTACCACTGACTTCATTTTTAAGCGTCACATTTTTTTTATTTTAATTCAACCAAGGCAATAAAGCTACTATTCAGTCAGTTAAGTGCCATACGTGATACACGCTTGGGCGATCATGTCTCGAAAGAGACATGACTGACTGGGCAGAAGATTATCCCGCAGTAGGTTGCCATTGCTTTCTGCGGTAGACTGGTTGCCGACCAAGGCTATAGAACCCAATCTGTCCTGCTATTTAACCCATAACTGGAAGGAATAGACGGATTAATACCTTTCCCAAGGGTATTTGCTGCGCGTAAATGAATACAATGGATGCAACTGGAATTCGAACTCGGCTCCCCGGTTTCTCGTTCCGAGCCGATATCCACTGTACCACAATGCACATCCTTCTACTAGCACGCAAAAGATTACTGATTATCAGACAATATCAGAAGAAAAAACTAATATTAAAGAGAGAAAACAATAAAAAAAAACAAGAATTAAGAAGACAGAAGTCAATGATTGACATTTTTAACATAAAACTTGACTTCATAAAACTTCACAAGCATAAAGCCAGAAGAGAGTTCCACACGCAAAAAGTTGCTATAGAAGAAATTATCAACATAGAACTTAAGGTTACATCTAGCGATTTCAATTGTAAAATGATGAAACTTCATTGTCAATCTAGTTTTGCGCGGAAATTCGTAAAGTGTAGGTAACAGATAGGAAAGTTCAAGAGAACAATTACCATGAAGGTATACATAGAAAAGGTACAGGCTAGCTACGTTATGGTAGTGAGAGAGGGACTGGAGCCGAGATGCCACATCAGGACCAATAACATCGCAGATTAGTCTCTGGATTTTATCAAGAATCTTTATGTACAGGGTGCGATGGATAAATTGTCGTCTCAATTACACAAAACTGAAAATAACACTGTCATAATATTTTAACAGATATATTCACCAGAATTACGAAAAAATATCTTGAATTACTAGAGTACATTTGTTTAATAAAATTACCATTAGCTTCAATCAAGGCCTTCAACTACTTTGGAATTTTCTGTAAATCTTTTGGTCTGCCGCTCTGGTTCTTTGGATAGATAGATAGATAGATAGATAGATACATAGATAGATAGATAGATAGATAGATAATGTCAGGCTGAGATAGATAGATAGATAGATAGATAGATAGATAGATAGATAGATAGATAGATAGATAGATGAGAGAGAGACAGAAAGAGAGAGATAATGGAGAGTTGGTGAATGCTGCCATATGAATGGAGCATAATGCCGTCATCAGTAGTGATTACTCCATACACCTTCGTAATCACCATAATCTTCGTAATCTCTCTCTCTCTCTCTCTCTCTCTCTCTCTCTCTCTCCCAACGGCACACCACACGTGATAATATCAAGGGGGGTGCAATCTGGGGAGTTAGGTGGCCAGATGTAAGAAATGATGTGGTCGCAGAAATTGTCTGACAGCCATGATTGAGTTCTTCCTGCTTATGTGGCATGGTGCAGAGTCCTGTTGTCAGAGATAGGGTCTTCTAACAGCCACACTTTTGACCCAAAGCAGCATTATCTCTGCAAGGCATTTGATGTAGGCTTCCGTGTTGATTATGAGGCCCTGAGGGAAGATGAATGGAGTCATAATGCCGTCATCAGTAGTGATTACTCCATACACCTTCGTAATCACCATAATCTTCGTAATCTCTCTCTCTCTCTCTCTCTCTCTCTCTCCCAACTGCGTCCCACACGTGATAATTTCAAGGGGGGTTGCAATCTGGGGAGTTAGGTGGCCAGATGTAAGAAGTGATGCGGTCACAGAAATTGACTGAGTTCTCCTGTTTGTTTGGCATGGTGCTGGGTCCTGTTGTTAGACAGCCACCCTCTTGAACTAGGGTAACATTACCTCCTCAAGACACTTGTTTTTGGTGAATGCTGCCATAATCCTTGTCTTCAGTTTATCTTTGGTCTTACAAGGAGTTTTGTTCGCCTCTCACTCATCTGCACCCCACTCATAATAACCAATAGGGTTAAAGTTATTTTCTCTCCCAACGGCACACCACACGTGATAATATCAAGGGGGTGCAATCTGGGGAGTTAGGTGGCAAGATGTAAGAAGTAATGTGGTCGCAGAAATTGTCCGACTGTCATGACTGGGTTCTTCTGCTTGTATGGCATGTTGAAGAGTCCTATTGCCAGGTATTGGGTCTTGAAGCAGCCACCCACTTGTCCCAGGGCTGCTCTACCTCCGCAAGGCACTTGAGGTAGGCCACCTGTGGAAGATAAACGGTGGCATAATGTCGCCATCACTAGTGATCACTCCAAACACCTTCGTAATCACCATTAGACCCATCCAACTCTTTCCGAATCCTCTGCATTGTTTTAAAATTGACACCTAAACAATCTGAAATGTTCGTATTGAAGCTTTAAGTGCGAACACCAAACAGTACAGCATGCCGTTTCCAAATTTCCGGCAGAGTGAAATGAGTTATGGTGCGCTTTTTCTCACAAACGGTGCCCAGCTGACCCTACCACTGTGCAAATCGAATCAAAAATCAAAAACAACGCGCATAAGCGAAATTAAAAATATAAAATGGCGATTATTTTCTCATTGCACCCTATACATGGCAGAAACACCAGGCCATATTTGGCAGCAATATTCAAGTTATGGGCGAATGGTAGATTTATAAATATGCAATAGATTCTAGTGAGAAAAAACTATCTAGCCTGAGATAATGAACCAACAATGTTAGCTACAGATTCAGCAATCGATTCAACATTCCCATTTCCACTTCATACCAGCTTGAAACATTAGTCCGAGAAGGCGCAATGAGTCACTCTCCTGGAGGTTAGCATCAGCCATACTGACGGAAAGTAAAAAGGGTTTATAAATGTGTAAGCAGCCGACATTTATTAGCAGCTGACAAACAATTCGTTCAACATAATCTTTCCACTCATGTCAGCGGAAAACGTTAGAAAGCACAATGAGTCATTCTCCTGGAGGTTAGCATCAGCCACACTAATGGAAGGAAAAAAGAGTTCTCTCAGATTATCAAAAGAGAACAGCTTCGTTTTTAGGGCGTTTTCTCTGCCATCGGGTAGGGGGCGCTCTCTGCTTCCGAGCAGAGCACTAACTCATTCGTGCTTCCGCCGAAGGGTAGAATCACGACTCGGTAATAATGGACAGACATTTTTTGGCCCGGCTATATGGCCGGGATAACCCACTATAAAATGACCTTGTGTCACATCTAACCTAGCGTCGGAAGGTTAGTAAATACCGTCTCAGTCGGCATTTGCCGCTGCTACTATGACATTGTCAGCTCTCTGTCTTCGGATGGAGAGCGCTGTCTGCTTTCGCGCAGAGAGTACTAACCCAGTCGTAGTTCCGCCGAAGGGTACAATCACTACTGGGGAAAAAATAGGCAGATATTTTTGGTCTGGCTATATGGCTGGGAAGACCCACATTAAAAAGACCTTGTGTCACATTTCGCCTTAAGTCGGAAGGTGACTAAATACCGTTGCAATTGGCAATGGAGAGTAATCGTAGAGATCCGTTACTGTTATCAGAGAGTTCCGAGAGATACCGAAGTTATCCAGAGACCAGACTAGCTCTGAGCTCCACTCTGCTAGAATAATATACACGGATATACTATTTCCAACGACTTCACTTCAAGACTTGTATATATTTATTTTCTTACTAATAGTATTCCTGGATTTACTAACCTGCGTTCAAGTTTGTATATTACGTTAAATTTAACCTACTTTTCTATCTCCATAACTGTTTTGTTGTTCATTATTTTTTGCGGTTCCTCACCCGGAATCCACAACATATAGAAATAATTCTTTCTTTACATCCATTTGCGAATATTTTTTGTTTGTTGATTTTAATGCTCATCACGTCAAGTGGCTTAATCATGTTACTCATATTGCTGATATTAATTTTTCCATTGCTTGTTATCTCAGTCAAATACTGGATTTCCCTACTCGTTTTCTTGATAAATCAGTTCAACACTCTTCTTAAACTAATTTTGACCCAAAAATGCATATAAACTTGATTTCGAATCACACTGTGGTATCTGTTGTTTTTTTTGTTTTTTTTTTCTTCTTTAGAGTCATCTATTAGAAAGGAACGTCTATTCACAAGACTTCTTTCTGTTATCAGCGTACTTATTGGGATACATTTCGTGACTTTATTAAAGACGCCCATTAGATTGATATTCTTAACCTTCCTAGTAAGAATTATGCCACAGAGATTTCGTCTTGGCTTAAAGCCGACATTGATACTTTTATAGCTTCTCGTAAATACCAGTTGAAACCGTGTTTTCAGCCTAGTCTCAGTTTGTAGACCGAGTCCCGACTGAGTCGAACTCTGTGTGAAAACAGAAAATTTCTCTCACAATTTCGATCTTTTTGGGAACTCCGAGTATTTACCCAAAGTCTCCCTGTTGAATACCAATATGAAGACAACGAAAATAAAACTTTGACCCAAAATTTGTTATCTTCTCTCTTACAAAATCGACTTTTTCACGCTGATCAAATTATGATATTTATACGTATATGTTAATTGGTTGTTTTTGTTTTTATGGCAATTCAAACTCGACGGGTCATTTATTGCCAACTAAACCTTATTTATTTATTGCTGGTAATACCTTTTTTTCTTTCAACAATTTATTGTTTTTTATATAAGTTTTGTATCTAGTATACATTTTTTCTTTTCGAGTATCAAGATTCATTGGGATTTGTTTTTAAGGGCAGGGTCCCCAAATCCTACCCTTGTAATTTAACCCATAAGTGGAGGGATTAATACCTTTCCCAGGGGTACCAGTGCTTTAAGTGAATGCAGAGTATTCAACTGGAATTCGAGCTCGGCTCACCGATTTCTCTTTCCGAGCCGTTATCCACTGCACCACAACGCACATCCGTCACTATACGCTTACAGGAACTGGTATTCCCAAGCGGTCACCCATCTAAATACTGACCAGGCTCAACGTTGCTTAACTTCGGTGATCGAGCGAGAACTATACGTATATGTAAATAAAGATATGCATGTTATTCTGTTCTTGGTGAAATCGGCCGTGGAGTAGGAGGTGGTCCGGAGGCGTTGACCAGTACATGCATCGAGCTCACAAGAAGTCTCAGACTCGTCCGCAGTTTTCCCTTGTGCCTTTCTCCTTCTGCCTTCCAATCTCAACTCTCGCCCGACTCACTAATAATCTAAGACACAACACACACTTACATTTCTTCAATACAATAATATTTATTTTACTGTAAATACATTTCTGCCTCCACAACGCCTGACCTGGGAAAATTTTTCTCGTCACCCGATGTCTGCATTCTTTAACATTCAAAACAAACAAATATTTTCAAAACAATATCTATTTTCTTTTGTTAGCCAGTTTGCATATATTTTTACTATAAGGGCTAATAATTTTTCCATACTTAGGAATATCTGTTTATTTATGGTTATGTCTTGAAATCTGTCACAATATGTTGAGTAAAATAAAGGAAGGTAAAGAAGTTTTTGAGTATTACCTATTTATTATACATTAATATTTCGAGATCAAAATCTCATCTTCAGAATGGCAGAGAAGCTTGTGTCTCTCCGAGTGTGTTCCTGGCCTTTCAAAGAATGGTCATTCCTGGCTGGCTGTCTGCTGCTGTCATTAATTGTTAGTGTGTGTGTGTGTGTGTGTGTGTGTGTGTGTGTGTGTGTGTGTGTGTGTGTGTGTGTGTGTGTGATTTATAGTTGGGGCCTTTATCTGGTCTGATGATATCATTATTGATCGTGTGGAGATTTACAAAGAAATATTTTTTAAAAAGTTCGAACCAGTTTGAATTTATAAAATAAGAATTGAGACTCGTATGCAAATTTTAGACCCCCACCCCACCCCACTCGATGCAAGCATAAAAAGCGAGTCTGTGAGGTTGACGGGTGGAAAAAGAAAAACTTTGGTAGGCTTGACGTTGAACGAACGAGTAGACGGAAGAGGTCAAACGCTTAAAAGCAAGTACTTTAATCGATTTCAGGCATCGCAAACGACTGCCGACACAAATTAACTACTGCTTCTACTTTCTCGTCGTTATTGTTATTACGTTCGCCGCTGTAAAAAGGGTATTTTCCTACTCCGTATAAATTTTGGTTCCTCGTCGTCACCGTTATAACTTACTGTTAACCGTTATAACATTATGTCTTGACCGACTCCAAGAGTACTCTAACAAACACTCTATCAGAATTCTCTCGGAACTCTTAGTATTTGCCAAAAATCTTCGCACTGAGACCGGATTTGACACAACGTCGATTATTTAATGTAGGGAGTCCGTAAGTTCAGGCGAAAATTTCCCGTGTACTTTCCTTGAGGCAGGGTCGGTCTTCTGTCTGGTTTTCCCCAGACGAAACTCTGCTTTACGACATAGCTTCGTCTGGGTTCCTCTCCGCCCGTAGTCTGACAAAGTAGAGCTCTGGGTATTTACCAAAAACCTCCCTACTGGGCCGGATGTGATCCAAGGTTAATTTGGATATTTATCTGCCTTAAAGAACTACAAATAAACTGCAAGAAAACCGAATGCGTGGCCATCAGCAAAAACAACAACCCAAAATGCCAAATACAGTTGGGAGATACTAAAATCAAGCAGGTACAAAAATTTAAATACCTGGGAAGTGTTCTAACAGAGGACGGGAAGTGCGACACAGAGATCCGAAGACGAATTGGCATGGCGAAGGAAGCTGAGTAAAGTATTAAGAGACAGGAAACTTTCACGAAAAACAAGAAGAGATACTAGATTGCTATGTGATGTCAGTTCTTCAATACGGCAGTGAATGCAAGACAATATCATCAAAGATGAAGAAAAAACTTGAAGCAGCTGAAATGTGGTTCTGCAGAAGGATGCTGCGGATATTGAGCATGTGAGCAATGATGAGGTTTTGGAAAGGATGGAAATAAAAAGGAAATTAATATTGGGCATCAGGAAGAGACAACTAAAGTTCCTGAGACATGCAATGAGGAAGGAGGGCTTGGAGAACCTGATACTAACAGGCCAGATAGATGAAAAAGGAGATAGAGGAAAGCATCGGATAATATATTTGAAAGGCCTAAGCAGGTGAATGATAGAACGGGGGTTGCGTGGTGTCACAAGAGAAAATATGCTCAGAGGCACCAGTAATTGAAAGACGCGGAAGACAATGATTGCCCACGTCCTGAAGGGACACGGCACATAAAAGCAGAAGAAGGTCTGCCTTCCCAGATAGGCCTTTTTAAAGAGGAATCTCTTAAGTTCGGCCAAAATTATCCCGGAAACCCTACACAAGGCGGGGTCGAGCATCTGTCTAATTTTCCCCCAGACGAGGATCTGCCCTTCGGCTGAATCCGACAAGGTTGAGTTCTGTCCCTGAACTCTGTCTGCGTTCTTTATTTAAAGATTTTCGCCTAGTTTATTTGTGTTGCCGGGGGTTGTCTTATTTACTCGACTACAAATATATAGAAATATCCCGCTCGCCTATTAATCTTGACGGAGCCATAAATCATAGCATTTCGTTTGAATAAATAAGCTTCTCTTCTTTTTCTTAAAACAGTGCTTGACCTGAAGTTCAAAAAAGGTTTTAGAATTGCGAACAAGTTCAATGAGTGCATTTTTTTTAAAATTAAATCCCTTTGATGTTCATACAATCTTTTCTTTAAATCCATATTTCACCGACATAGTTTTGGGCACATTGCTTACATTCGATTTGGTAAACTCCTGCATGATGATAAAAAATAATCACGTCGTTTAGCATAGATTATATATATATATATATATATATATATATATATATATACAAAATTTTCCATAAAAACCTCATGCTAAACACTTATCTCTCATGTTCGTTTCTCGTAAGCATTATAGTTAATAAATATATGATAAGTATTTTGAAATTGGGAGTAACTTTTCCTTCTTCCTGCACATAAATGTTGTTCTCTACGTTCAGTTATAGACAGACGAACGACACATCGAAGTCTTCAAGTCGTTTGTGGCGATATTGATAATATTTTTAAAAATAAATGATTAGAGAGTTTTAATTATTACAACACCAATACATATATATATATAGTGCCTAACAACCAGTTCATACCCATTTATAATTTATAAATAAATTATAAGTATTTTAAAATGGGCAGTACTATTTAGTCGTCTTGAATATATATATATATATATATATATATATATATATATATATATAGTATTCTTTACTAAGAGACGTATGCACAAAGAAACTAATTATATTCTCAACATACATATGTTTTCAGACAAGCAGACAGCCATAGGCTTGAACGTCGTCTCACCCAAGGCAGTTTTACACGTAATCTTAGAAATATTCACTGCAAAGGTAAACAAGATAAGAAAAAATTTTAATTTTCTTCTTTTTTTTATGTTCCGGAAGAAATATTTTCGTTGGCGTTTCTGCCATCTTCTTAAAATCATCTTCCTTTTTTTTATATTTTCTTCTTTCCAGCATGCACTCTTCCACCTCTCCACCCCCACCGAACCCCCCAATTTTTCTTCAAAGTTTATTTTGATTTGTCGATGCTTGTCACAATTTTGGGAAAGAGAAACAAACAAAAACTGAAGAATAACAAACAAAATACGAATTAAATAAGCTTGAAGATGCCGGGCGGGCAGGGCAAGGTGTGGACGTGGGGGAAGAGGGTAGATGAATGAAACAGCTGTGCGTCCCTTCGCTAAAAAGCGGTATACATGCACCCTTGTGACTAAGTTCCTTTACAAACGTCTGTGACTCACACATAAGGGTTTATCTTTCTTTATTATATATATATATATATGTGTGTGTGTGTGTGTGTGTGTGTGTGTGTGTGTATGTCGGGTTTGATGGATGAATTGTCGTTTAAATTACTCAAAAATAAAAACACTGACATCTCGTTTTAACAGATATATTTATCAAAACTGCACAATTATATCTTGAAATATTAAAGAATAAATTTATTCAAAAAATCATCATTGACTTTAATCGTGACCTCCAGACTACTTCAGAATCTCCTGCAACTTTTCTAGATCTCCTTGTTTAAGTTGTTAACTACTGACATAATTTGTTTTTATAATCGTGTCGCCCCAAGCAATGCATTTTACTGCCACTGTTGAGCAGGAGGTTACATAGGAGATAAGTTATGAGAAAGTGTGACAGGTTACAGGGGGGTGTCAGGAAAAGGGTAAGAGAAAGATGAGAATACTGATGATAGAGAGAGAGAGTATGCAAGTTAGTGAGATAGGAGATGACTATTGACTTTACATTTGAATTCTTGAAGATTGTAGCCGTCGGGAAAGCAAGTAAATAGAAGGGAGTTCCACTGGCGGGAAGTGCGAGAAAAGAAGCTGATGGAGTAGAATTTGCGTTCACAATTTATTGGTTTCACAATAAACGGGTAGGACCTAGTTGCTAATCTTGTGGCTCGAGAAAATTGATGTATGGGGGGGGGGGATACATCAGTGAGCTAAGTTCATCGGAGCAGAAGGCATGAAAGTATTTGTAGAAGAGACACAGGGAAGCCACATTGCGGCGGTGAAAAAGTGACCGTCAAGTCGGGATCGATCACATTATTCATGTTATCTTCGGTATTACAAGGAGTTTTGTTTGTCTCTCGTTCAACTGTGCTGAACATCAAGTAGGGTTAGGGGTGGGGCGTTCACGGAAATTTTCTGGGGGCCATGAATGGAATCTCTTGCTTGTGTGGCATGCTGCAGATGCTGGCTGGATATATTATCCACATCTTTACAAATCTTCTGCACTGTCCTCAGATTAACAGCCAAACACTCTGGAATATCCGTACTGGAGCTTCCAGTTCAAATGCAAAGCATTTCCAAATTTCAGGCTGAGTGAATTGGGTCATGGAACTCTTTTTCTCACAGACGGTGCCCCAACTGACCCTACTATACTGTGCAGCAACATGCAAGTTATAAATATAGGTTAGCGACAATTTATCCATCGCACCCTGTAAATTATCTAACACCCACTACAGACAAGCAAACGATATATATATATATATATATATATATATATATATATATATATATACATGAGAAAATGTATGACAAAGTGTGAAAAACTTTTTTGTGACATGTTTCATCCTTTACAAATTCATCGGACTAAATGCATTCCAAGAAAAAAATTTTTTGTTATACATTTTCCACAGTATTTTTCTTGATATATAACAATATATACCGTTATCTCATATATATATATATATATATATATATATATATATATATATATATATATATATATGAGAAAATGTATGACAAAGTGTGAAAAACTTTTTGTGACATGTTTCATCCTTTACAAATTCATCGGACTAAATGCATTCCAAGAAAAAATTTTTCTCGTTGTTATACATTTTCCACAGTATTTTTCTTGATATATAACAATATATACCGTTATCTCATATATATATATATATATATATATATATATATATATATATATATATATAGGTGATCACTTGGGAATACCAGGTGCTGTAAGCGTTATTGGAGGATGTGCGTTGTGGTGCCGTGAATGTCCGCTCGGAGGGGTAAATCGTTGAGCCGAGTTCCAATCCCAGTCGAACACTTTGCATTCACTTACGCACTGGTACCCTTGAGAAAGTTATTAATCTGTCCTTTCCCTCCAGTTATGGGTCAAATAACTGAGGTCTGTTGTTAATGCGATCTGTGGCAGACGTCTGCACCGATTGTTTGTTATCAGTAGTTCCCAAAAATGTGGATGGTGCTACACAAGCCTTCACCACTTTAAACAACTGTTTGTGTAGTTGTCTAACTGTGATACGTCGAAATCGATGGGAGAGTCCATAATAACATAATATATATATATATATATATATATATATATATATATATATATATATATATATATCGTCAACACAGTTAACGATTGACACTGCAGTTATATTTTGCAAATTAAATTTGTCTTGAACGAATGTAACCAGAAAATGATCCCATAAACAAGAAGTGCGGGAGAAGAAACTGTTAGCATAGAACTTACGGTTACATCTAAACAGCTCAACTCTAAACTGATGAGATCTTGAACTCAAAGATAAATAATGAACCCAAAGAGAAAAAAGGAATCAAAAGGACAGTAGATGTCGATTGACTCTGAATTTATTTTTTTTTTTTTGTAAACATGGAGCCTGAAGGGGGTTCCACAGGCAAAATGTGCGAGAAAAGGAACTGTTAGAATAGAATTTGCAGATATATATATATATATATATATATATATATATATATATATATACGCAAATTCTATTCTAACAGGGTATCTGTATCCCTTATATATATATATATATATATATATATAAAGGGATACACATGCACACAAGCAAACATACAAATACGAAAATATACACACACGAAAACATATACACGCACAGTCGACAAAATCAAAAACAAAACGCATCGTGCAATAAAAAATAATTTACACTCGCACCTTATCTATCTTTCTATCTATCTATCTATCTATATATATATATATATATATATATATGTGTGTGTGTGTGTGTGTGTGTGTGTGTGTGTATGTGTGTGTGTGTGTGTGTGTGTCAAAATTATTTTTACAAACATTTTTTTTTAAATAAAACAACCTAAGAGCAAACAGATTTTACGTAGATAATGCCCTTCGTAAGATATAATTTGTATATGTGAGATAACTTCTCCACCCCCCCCCCCCCGCGTTTTTGTGGGGTTTTTTTTTAAGAATAATCTACCAAGGATCTTTTCTTTCAATGCGCCTATCGGAAATTTTCTCTAGTCAAACCGAGGTCTCCAACGACAACTAAAATTATTGATGTCCCCATGTACCACATTTTTTAGATTTCCACTAAGATTTTTGTAGTTTGATGTTTTCTTTTCTTTTTCTTAAGATCTTCTAAGAGATATTGCAATCTGCAGGGACTGCCATGTCAATAAGAAAGTACATTTTGTTCATATGGTCTTTGATCACGATGTCTGGGCGATTAGCTTTGATTGTTCTGTCTGTGTGTATTCTAAAGTCCCATGAAATTATTACACGTCCTAAATCTGCAACAAGGTCTGAGTCGTGTTCATATCAATTTCTTTCAGTTTATTATTATTATTATTATTATTATTATTATTATTATTATGTCATTTCTCATCATATAGTGTTCATATTATAGTGTTCATATATTTTTAATTTATTTTAATTATATTATATTATAAAATTTGATTATATTATCAATTATAATTATAATTATATATTATAAATTATAATTATAATTATATTATATTAAAATTTGATTATATATTTATTTTATAAAATTTATTATATTATATTATATCAAATTGTATTATATATATATTATTTTAATTTATTTTAATTTTATTTTAATTCATATTATAGTGTTCATATTATAGTGTTCATATTATAGTGTTCATATATTTCTCATCATAATAGTGTTCATATCAATTTCTTTCAGTTTATTATTATTATTATTATTATTATTATTATTATTATGTCATTTCTCATCATATTTCGATTTCTGCTATGGTCGCACTACCAACCAAGTCTGCGGGAAGACCTAAGGCAGGTCGTGGCGTGTTGTTATGGCTCCATTTCATGTTTTTTCTATCTCCCCTATCATCCCTAGCGTTACATAGACAAAGTTTTCTTAAGTGTGTCTTAATAAGAGAATTTTTTTTGTCTATCTCTTAAGTTGGGGTTTCCAGGGATTCTTTCGATGTGTTATTTTGTTCCATTTTCTATCATTCCAAGTGCACCTACTATCACTGGCACAACTGTTGTTTTCAATTTCTATATTTTTTCTATTTCAATTTCCTGGTTTTTATATTTTGACAGTTTTTCGAATCCCTTGGTTGTTAAGTTACAATCCGCTGGACAAGCCATATCAATTAATAGGCAAGTTTTTTCTTTCTGGTTTTTAACAATAATGTCCGGCCTATTTGCTTCAATATTATTTTTAATATTATTATTAAATAAAATGATTGACGAAACCTATCCAATATTTTTCATCACTTAGAGAAAAACGCTATTTAAGGTAAAAACGAAAGAAATTATAAGATACTGTGTTTAACAATGTTTAACAATATTTCGACAATGAGCCTGTCTTCTTCAGGTTATGTTATGAAATTGCATACAAGTATGACAAATATTTTTTTTTTAAATACAAACGTTGTCTGTCTTGAAAAAGCAGTCGGAGTGGTAATCAATGCTGCCGTTACACCTCGTCGACTAAACCAATTTTAGTTAAAATACCTCGTTGACATGAATATATCCGTGATGGTGCATAGGAAGAGTACGGAAAGAACCACGAACACACAGTGGCGTGTGATTGCTTATTAGCAGTCAGTGAATGCGACAAGTCTGTGTCTCATCGTGACCGCCGGCTGCTAATCTCGGATCAATAAGCGGCGGCAAATGATCATTTGCGCTACCATAGCTTTCGGTTGCCTTAGGTGTTTCAAGGAATACAATTTCACGTATCGTCACGCAACACAACTTGTCTACGGCTCACTTGAGCCGACTAGGCGCAAACAAACCTGTGATCGGAATCAAGAGCCCAGCCTCTCTTTGTTTTCTGTTTTTGTGTTGTTTTGTTTGTTTGTTTGTTTTTTTGTTTTTTGTTTTTGTTGTTGTTTTTGTTTTGCTTTTTTTGCTTTTTTTGGCGGGGGGTTGCGGGGTAGGGGACCAGGAAGTGTTCAATAAAAATATTCAGAACGAGCCTTTTCATATTCCCTCATTACATACACTGGTGGTTGCAGCACAATCACAAATAAATACGCTTTAGACGTATATTGCCCACAGCGAACAAACGAAAAGGTTAGTGAATTTTTTACGCTCTATTTAATTAACCCGTTATTTTCGCCATTGTAAAACATTGCATCTTCTTTTTTTCATGATGCTTATATTATATCGGTGCCTTCCCGTCTAACCAGTGCAAGGGGATAATGCCACTAAGACACAAAAAGTTACTGGGATTGAACGACTTTAGTGAGAAGAAAAGACAATAAAAGAACAACTGTCGGGAAGATAAAAGATAGCGAGTGCAGTTGTATTTAAATATTTGAATATTCTAGGTGACAAGAAAGCGAGACGCTGGAAGAGAGTTCCACATGCGAGTATTGCGAGAGAAGAACTAAAACGATGAGACCTAGTTGACAATCAAGTAGTGCGCTTAAATTCAGATAGTCTAAGTATCAAGAAGCTCATCAGAACAACTGCTATAAAAATATTTTTATAAAAGACAGAGGGAAGTTGTGATGCAAAGTCAGCACTGATTACATTGCAAACCATTCTTTGGATTTTGTTAATAATCTTGAAATATACTGCAAGTGCACCGGACCAGATATGGAAGTGGTATTCAATGCACGGGCGCATGGTATACTTATAAATGTGTAAGCTGGATTCTGACGAAAGAAAGTGTCTAGTACGACACACTGAACAAACTTTTTTGGAGTTGATTCAATATAAGTACCCACTTCATGTCAGGAAAACAGGCGTAACCAAAAGAGCGCAATAAGTTCTTCCCCGGCAGATTAGTATCAGCCATACTTATGATAGCAGTTTTTTGCTCCACTTAACCGCTGTTTTGGGAACATTTTCGGGAACAGATGCCAGTTTTACTTTCTCCGATTTATTGAACTGACAGGAAAGCCAGAAGCCGGAAGAGAGTTCTACGGGCGAGAATTGCGAGAGAAGAAATTCTTAGAATAGAACTTACGGTTGCATCTAACTCGTTCAACAGTACAACGGTGCGACCTAGTTGCCAATCAAGTAGTACCATCACACATAAACAAATAGCTGGGAACAGATGCCATCATGAAGGCCGTTAATGAAGATAAGAAACAGCGTAAGTGGATTGACACTCTTGTTGTCCTCTTGTATTTAAATATTTGAATATTCTAGTTGATAAGAAAGTGAGACGCTGGAAGAACTAAAACGATGAGACCTAGTTGACAATCAAGTAGTACTTGATATTTCCGTTCTGGACAAAAGGAGTGACAATAGGATTTTTTAAGCTCAAAAAAAAACTTTAAAGAAATTCTAGTTTAACTGAAATAAACGTGTCTGCTTAAAAGTATTATAATTGTTCAATATCATATTTATAGCGTATGAAATATCGAGAACGTACCTTTTGTCAAAAGAGTCAGTCAGTCAGTTAAGTGCCATACGTGATACACGCTTGGGCGATCATGTCTCGAAAGAGACATGACTGACTGGGCAGAAGATTATCCCGCAGTAGGTTGCCATTGCTTTCTGCGGTAGACTGGTTGCCGACCAAGGCTATAGAACCCAATCTGTCCTGCTATTTAACCCATAACTGGAAGGAAGAGACGGATTAATACCTTTCCCAAGGGTATTTGCGCGTAAGTGAATACAACGGATTCAACTGGAATTCGAACTCGGCTCTCCGGTTTCTCGTTCCGAGCCGATATCCACTGTACCACAACGCACATAATATACCTGAATAGTGAGTTAGTTGTTCATTGTGTGGCCGATACTTTCGGCCTTGTGCCACATCTAATCAACGCTTAAAAATCACCGTAGAATTTCCTGAACGTTCACTTCTCTTCCTCGGATTCCAAATATTTGTAAATGATTTCTGAAAAATAGTGTTACTGGGACTGAACGACAATGAAAAGACTTTAGTGAGGAGAAAGGACAATAAAAGAACAGTAGTCGGGAAGACAGAAGATAGCGATTGGAATTGTATGGAAAATTTATTTATTTACATCCTCTTAACAAAAAGTCAAGTAACAAAGTTAATTTTGGTTAACTGAACCGGAACATTAGTTACTCATAAGCAAATTGCGTCTTCCCACTCACCCCTAAGCAGAATCAGTTTTGACCTTTTGCTTTCAGAACATGGTTTTTGTAAATATATTAATTTTCCCTTTCTAGTTTCCATTACCCATTTACAGATATTTGCGCGGGCTGGAGAAATTGTGGAGAGCCATGATCGTCAGAGTCCTGAAGGGACACGTCATCTGACCTGTTTTCATGACTTCAGTAACTTTCTCACCGATGTTGCGTAGCTACTCTTTGTCTTTTTTATAAATATTTTCATATCAAATGCTTTGATAGGCACTTTTTCTGGTGCCCAGACTACAGGAAAGTCATGCTACTACGTTAGAATCTAGGTCCCACTATTGAAAAAGCTAGATACAGATGTGGCCCGTTTATTTGCACCATAGATTTATATAGTTTTTTTTTTTTTATTTAAATGCAAAAGTACAATACAAACTTGTGACTGACATAAAAGACGGACTGCTCATCAGTATGGTTAGACATCCGATTGCTTCTAGCCAGGATTGAAACCCGACCAAATTGACATCAGTCGGTGATTCTACCTATGAGCTATGAGCGCTCGGTAGAAGAAAACGAACTTTTAGCCTGTTATATACAATGTAAACATACGCCACTAGCTGAGAGTGTTCAAATTCATTACTGAATGAACGATGCGTAGATGCTTGAGTAGCTACTGTTTTTTCAAAGTCTATCA
This sequence comes from Ascarosepion bandense, assembly GCA_037127315.1. Classification (NCBI taxonomy): domain Eukaryota; kingdom Metazoa; phylum Mollusca; class Cephalopoda; order Sepiida; family Sepiidae; genus Ascarosepion; species Ascarosepion bandense. Next base: position 576,122 of record JBBBDQ010000152.1, read on the forward strand.
TTCTTCCACAGTGTCATTCTATATATATATATATATATATATATATATATATATATTGATTGATTGTTTAATTACTTAGATGTTGGTTATAATAAAATTAAACCAGTACACGGTTGTATTAAAAAATACGATTATATTCTACAACATTGGAATTGTTTGTTTGTAAACGAGTTATTACGCGACCTCGGTTTCTTTAGGCGATCTGCAATATTGCAAGACACTACATGGTAGAAACCTAGGTTGCGTAATAGCTCGTTCACAACAAACGAAGAAGTGGATGTCTAGCCACACTGATGAGCTGTGATATAGCGAAACAGTCGTGTATATGGATGATGAATATATATATATATATATATATATATATATATATATATATATATATATATATAAACAGTTTCCACTTCGGCTATAATGCGTGACTCTTCAGAAATGAATTGAGTTCTCTCGGTGACTGGCGTCTGTATACACTGCTTACATACAAGACGTTAAAATTTCCCTTCTCTGACCGATGGCTTAGGGAGTAGAGACTCCGACTGACACTAAATCGGTCTGATGATCTGTGATACCCAGCCAGAAGCAAGTGGATATGTCTAGCCACACTGATGAGCTGTGATACCCAACCAGAAGCAAGTGGATATGTCTAGCCACACTGATGAGCTGTGATACCCAGCCAGAAGCAAGTGGATATGTCTAGCCACACTGATGAGCTGTGATACCCAGCCAGAAGCAAGTGGATATGTCTAGCCACACTGATGAGCTGTGATACCCAACCAGAAGCAAGTGGATGTCTAGCCACACTGATGAGCTGTGATACAGCGAAACGGGCTTGTATGTGGATGACTAATATATATATATATATTCTTTGAACTTTTTCTACAGTACTTGTATTTGTACAAATATTGTTTGTCTTATTTTCACTTTCTTTTTTGCGTTATATTTCGTTTTATATCGTCTCTGCCTTTTTTTTGTACTCATTTATTTTTGAACAATTGATGATAATAATAATCTTCTCGTAATTTTCTGCATGACTAGAGAGAGCGTTGCCGCCCAGCAATGCGCTGCTGTCCCTTCATCTTTCCCTATTTAACTTGATGAACCGGGACGATCTCTGTAGCCAAGCAATCAGCATTAAAATGTGGTTTCTCCTATAAAGAGGAACCTAGGATCGATCCCTGCTGGAGAGCGCACTCTTTTTCTTAAGATTTTCGAAAGCACAGACAGTGAGACGTAATATACACTGTTTAAAATTATACTAAATTTAGGGCGTTTATTTAAAATACGATTCTCGATTATAATAACGTTTAAAGAAATAAAAATATTGATTAAAAATAAGGCATTAATTGTTTAGAAATATATATATATATATATATATATATATATATATATATATATAACTACGCAAATTTCAATATATATAGAAATTTCACAATATATACAAATATATACACAAATTTAAATATATACACAAATTTCAATATATATACAAATATATAGATAAATTTCAATATATATATATATATATATATATATATATATATTGAAATTTGTATAGTTAGGCAGCAAATTCTCTTTTACTCATGTCAGATTAAATAAATTATAAAAATTGTGTCTGCTTATTTTTAATAAAATCCATTCGTACTTTCAGATAAGCTTTCGTGTATTATAATTGAAAGATGTAAGAAATGCGCTGTAAAATTTAGACTTGATTTTATTTTCCATTTTTCAATTTTCCCAAGTATATATATACTTTATCGGAGGTAAAAATCCAAGAAGAATTTATAAAATCCGGGATAAAGTTGGTAAATAATCCAGGAGGATCCTAGTAATATCGATAAAATATTAAAACTAATCCAATAGAGAGCTCAACACAAACCAATTCAATTTATAGAGCGGATATTTATTTATTTCATTATCTGTAAATTCATATAAAATTTAATAGGGAAATAGTTATAGACATGTTCAACATGTCATTTTATGGCATTCATTCTTCGACCCCTTATAAACAGAGAAAGAGGAACTCTGTTTATTAGGGATCAAAGAATGCATGCCTTAAAATGACATGTTGAAAATGGCAAAGTTTTATCTGAATTTACAGATATATATATATATATATACATCTTACAACTTCAAAAACAGTTTCAAAATAACTCAGTTTTAAAATTCACTTATGAACTTAGCAATGATAACAAAATTCCTTTTCTTGTTATATTAATTAACACTGACAAGAATAAATTTACTATCTCACCGTATCAAAAACCCACTAATAAAAATCCCTCCACACTCAATTATATTAGTGAATGCCCCCACTATTACAAAATAGCCATTATAAAAATCTATTATATCGTGCAAAAGTCAATTCATCTACAAATCAGATCTTCCACAGTGAACTAAAAAACATAAACAGACACTCATCAATAATAATTTTCCCAACTACATAGTTGATGAACAAATACGTTATTTTCTTAAAAAGCTTAACATGGAAAAAACAACACATGATACTAACCCAACCAATCCTAAACATATCACTCTCTTATACTGTAGCCAGATGCACTCCAACTACCAACTAGATGAAAACATTCTAAAAAAACTCATAAATACTAATATTTCTCCGACAGACTCTAACAAAAGAATTAAGTTCATTATATATTACACTAAATCCACTACATCTAATTCATTTGTCGGCAACGACTCTTCCCCCACCGTTAGTGATTTGCAAAAAACCAATGTAGTATATAAATTCATATGTCCATTTAGAGAATGTATCTCTAACAACCTCAATAATATCTACATTGGCCACACTACAAATTCGCTCTCACGGCGTCTGACGTTGCACTTAAATGTAAATTCAAATATATTCCGTCATTTAGAACAACACGGTTATCAACGCACACTTCTGAGAAAAACGCTCGTTGATAACACGTACATACTTAAACAAGAAAATAATAAACAGAAACTAAAAATCCGCGAAGCAATCTACATTAAACAATTTAAACCTGGTTTGAATACAATCAATTTTGATATTTCCAATAACGTACTCAAATGCCTGTAATCAGACCAGGGACCATAACACCACTATTTTGTCACTGTCTTCGGCCATCCGCGACGGTAGGGATGGACTTATATTTTCAATTTAATTCTCTTTATTGTTAATAACTTAAATGTTCTATGTTTACTGTGTGTTAATATTTACTCTTTGATAATGGCTTATGTGAGCCGAAAGCTTAGACCCGATAAAAAAATCAACAATTACTGTGATATTTGTTGTCTTTCAACGATATCACCATCAAGTATATCAGACGGTATGAACGGATCCTACACAAAATTAATAGACAGAACTTGTCTATATTATTCAATGAAACCTGCATTAATATATATATATATATATATATATATATATATATATATATATATAAAGCAATATATGGAAGATTTGACACCAATCCAAGTAAGATGAACAAAAAAAGAGTTGACATGTGAAATTTACTGCTGAATTCGTCTGTCAAATGCAGATTTGTCCAGTCATATGAGATATCAGTAATAAAGGATTTAATATTACGACACTAGCAGTATAGCCCGGCGTTGCTCGGGTCTAATGAAAGCTTTAAAATTAATGCATGGTCCTGGAGCTCAAACTCTTTTGACGTTAGCACTAAAGAGTAAAAAGTAATAGTTTTTTTTTTCAGTTAAAGCGAAATCGCAGACTGAAAGAAAAATGAATGTATGTCAAATTTTGATTTCCTGGTATAGATATCAAATAAGTTTTTTCGTCGTAAACTGAATTTTGAAGGCTAAATAAGTCCTCTGAGTAAATGGTGTCATGACTGAGACTAAGCACTACAATTATACCTACTTAGAGCCAAACCTGAAGCAAAAACTAAAATAAAAGAGCGGAAAAAATAGACATACAGGCAGATAAACACACACGCACACACACACAAACATCATGCCTTTTATATATATATATATATATATATATATATATATATATATATATATTATCGATTTTCTGCACTATTGTAAGAACTGCAACCTTGAAACTTCTGAATATCGTTTCTTATGTTTTTGTGTATGAGTATATCAAATTTGATTAAAATCGGACCACTCCTTCTATAACCCGATTTTTTCGATTATCGATTTTCGATATTTATCGACTGTACCTCAACACAAAACCTAGCTATGAACGCTCGCAGACGCTTATAGTACAACTGTGTAAATTTTCAAGAAAATCGGTTCAGCCCTTTCGGAGTCTATAGGTAACGGACAAACACACACACAGACACACAGACACACATATACACATACACAGACAAAGTTCCATTTATAAATAAGTTTAGATATAGCATTCAGAATTCTTTCTCTTGCCATGTGTTTGGGAAGCTGTGTAAGAATGCTTTTGGTCTCACTCGGCATTTTAAATCAAAACGCAATGATTGGCCAGTGGTATCTATTGATATGTATTATCTGTGGATTCAAGTGTAAATCAATACCAGGACTAATTGAAAAAAAATTGAGCCATCTTAGATGACACCATGAAGGGAATCGTGATCTATAAAAATCTTACTAGTCATGTTTGCTGACGAGTGGATCGCCACAATATATAAGACAAGCTAATAGAGCACACTCACTCGTTTATATTTTCTCGAAAGACATATATACCCACTTTCATATCAAAAACGTAACCAAAGTAATTTCGAAAGAATTAATGGATATTAGTTTTTAATCCAACATGTTTTTTATTATTTCAAACATTATTTTTCGTGGATACTCGTGTTTAAGTAGACGGTCCGTTTTATTCTAAATATTATTTATTATTATTTATTATTTTCGGTTACCGGCCTGTGCACTCGAGAAAACATATTAATGAGAATATGTTCTCTGGCAGGTTTCGAAACTGCGTTCAATTTTTCAAGAGAAACCGCCATCTCATCCGGTTTGCTTTAACCGTTCAACTACGTAGAGCTTCAAAATCAAGCAATTTTATATTTTTGCCTTTAAAACACACTCACTCATTCAGAATTTCTTTCATAAACAAACGTAAACAAAGCAATTTCGAAAGAAGTAATGGATTTTATGTTTAATCCCAAAATATTTTCCTTACATCGAACGTTATTTTTAGTGGATAACCGTATTTAAGAAGACTCTCCGTTTTTATTCTGAACCATTTACCATGAGTTGTTTTGAAAGCATTGATTAACATTGTATTGATTATGACAGCGTTTCCCAAACTATGAGTCGCAGCCCACTGGTGGATTGCAAGTGGAATATTAGTGGGTCGTAGAAATTTATACACGAAATACGCATTAGCTTCGATTAAACGCTATCTGTTGAGATATTTCAAGGCTCGGGCTTTCATTTTCAGGCTGTTGTTTCATGTTTTGACGAGCTTAACGAATCAGGGTTCGTCATGTTCTCAATTTAATCATTCGTCATTTTAAAAAAGAAATCAATTTTCACTTATTCATATAAATATTATTTTTTATATTCTTTCATATGTTTTTACCCAGTAAATTTGAGTGGGTTGCCATAAGCTGGGGTCATGAATAGTAGGTCGCGATTCTAAAAAGTTTGGTAATTCCTGATCAAGTGTGTTAATTCTTCATTGTGTGCTCTACTAGTGTGGCCTTGTGTCTGTGGAAGCTAAGATTCAGTAAGTTAAGTGTCACACGTGATACACGCTTGGACAATCATGTCTCTAAGAGACATGATTGGTTGGACAGATGATGTGAAAGAGAAAAAAAGAAATTATCTCAAAAACAAAATCTATAACTAAATAGGAATTAATATAAAAAGGAGTTTAGAAAGATGAGAAAATGAGAGGAGGAAAAAAATAATATAAGCCATTTTCCTAAACTATAGGTCGCGACCCACTAGTGAGTCTCAGGCGGAATATTAGTGGGTCGTAAAAAGTTATACAAGAATTACCCATTAGCTTCGATTAAACGGTGTCTGTTAAGATAATTCAAGAATCGGGGCTTTTATTACCAGGCTGTAGTATCAAACACTATGTAGTTTTGAGAAGCTTCACGAACTTGGGTTGGTCATGCTTTCCATTTAATTATTCGTTATCGTAAAAAGAAAATCAATTTTCACCCATTTATACAGTATAGATATCTATGTTTTTTTTTAAATATATATTTCGAAGTATCCTTTGATTATATGCAAATATAATGCGCTCTCGGCCCGTAGGGTCTATGCTATTTCAATCAAAAGTTAAAATTCTGTGACCAAAAGTTAGATACCTACTTACAAAAGAGATCTAGAAAAAAAGACTATAGATATCAATAATCAAAAGTTAAAATTCTGCAATCAAAAGTTAGATATCTCCATTCAAATAATCAGAAGTTATATATCTCCATTCAAATAATGCATATCTACAACTTAGGTCCAGGGCATGACGGTAAACTGCATCCGGTAGCAAGGCCTCTTATTGGGAGGTTGTGAGGAGCATGGGACCACCTCTTAATTGCTGGTGTTCTCAGATCCACTCTGACCCGGAGTGGTTGTACCTGTTAGGATCCCAGCTATGGGCTAATAGTTAACCCCCTAATTGGGGTCAAAAGCTGAAAGTATAAAAATAGACTTTTATAGAAAAATATACATTTTTGAAGGAAAAATATTACCAACAATACATTTTTAAAGAAATAATTATTACCATAACACATTTTTGAAGGAAAAAAAATATTCTCAGCAAAACATTTTTGAATACAAATCTAGAAGACATTTTCAGTTTTCTAAAATAAAAGAATAAAAACAAAAAGATTTCATTAACATCTGATTAAATCAACCTCTTCACTATAACCAAATATTTTAAAAAAATATCTTAAAACCCCACCTTTTTGTCATAAAATAACCCACGGGTGTTGATATGCCGTTAAACAAAACTCAAACCTACTTTAATTTATTGTTCAGATTCTGAAATCAAATGTTAAAACAGGTACAACCCTGGGCACATAAAATTTGTACTTGCAAAGAGCAGAAGGTATTATTATATTCGCACTTAAATTCGAGGTTTCTGTATTGACACCCAAAATTATAGCTGTTTTGAAACATTTCAAGCCTTTGTAACGGGGAATGAAGCAAAAGTTGATGACGATATAATCACTGAGATATCTGAAGACTTGAATAAACTGAAAGAGAGATTTGAGTTTGAAGAAATTAAAAATCTCTAAGAGAAAAAAATAGATTATGAACCCCTTTCAGCCACTCATAACGAATGAGATATCGACAAAAACTGAGCAAGAACTTTTTGATTGATCTGAGGACGATGCGTTAGAAACGAACTTTAACGGCAGAAAAGTGATACAGTTCTGGGTGTCTGTTCAAAAACTGTACCCAGTCCTTTCCACTGAAGCTTTGAAGGTACTTCTCCGTTTCTCATCTAATCTAAACTTATTTATAAATGGAACTTTGTCTGTGTGTGTGTGTATCTGTGGGTGTGTGTCCGTTACGTATAGACTTCGAAACGGCTGAACTGATTGTCTTGAAAATTTACACAGTTGTACTATAAGCGTCTGCGAGTGTTCTTAGCTAGGTTTTGTGTCGAGGTACCCCCGATAAATATCGCAAATCGATAATCGAAAAAATCGGGTTATAAAAGGAGTGGTCCGATTTTAATCAAATTTGATACACGCATAGACAAAGACATAAGAAACGATATTCAGAAGTTTCAAGGTTGCAGTTCGTACAATAGTGCAGAAAATCGATAATATATATATATAAAAGGCAAGATGTTTGTGTGTGTGTCTGTTTATCTGTCTGTTTGTCCTTTGTACAAATCCACAATTTTTATCCGATTCTCACCAAACTTCACACCAATATTCTTTAGGCTGAGTGTGAGCTCCAGGACTATGGATTAGTTTTAAAGCTTTCATTACACCCGAGCAACGTCGGGCTATACTGTTAGTCTACATATAATTGAGAAGCTGAATTTTCAGCAACGGTAGGAATCAAAAAAAGTATTCCGAAATGAAGTTTAATTGTCAAATTCCTGACACATGAAACTAACCCACATTGATGTTGATGTCAATGCCATTCTTGACAAGAAACAAGCATATCCTTCACACACGAACGCCTCTTTAATCAATTAGATAGCATTTATAAGTTCTGGAAATGTTATTTAAAATACGTGAGTATATTTAAATGTAATTAAAATAAGTGAATATGAATAAATAATTTTTTTTTTTCATATTCTTTCATGTATTTATGTCCAGTAAATTAGAGTGGGTCACCATAAGCTGTTTTAAGTATGACAGGAACGTTTATCTCCCATTGGTCGAGGTAAGTCACGTGGTCACATGGCAGCCGCTTCGTGACGTCACTTCAGATAGTGACCCAAGCGCTAGTCAGAAAGCATTAAGCGAACAGTAACCGATTGAGAAATTTGTTCCCTTCTGCTTAAAATTTGGTCTATGAGGACCAGGCCAAATCTACCTTTCCATGCAGCATGCATGGAAAGGCAGTTGGGTTATAGTTGAACCAGGAAGCTAGGCTCAATCTGCCTTTCCCTGAAGCTGCAGGCGTACCCCACGGAGATATAGACGAATCTGGCTCCTCCAATTCTGAAATCAGAACAATGGCTTTTCCAAACCAGAAGTAACTCTAAACTATATGTAAGTCCTTTCCTTTTGTTCCTCCTTATACCTTGCTTTACGTTAGATATATGTGATAAGTATTTCTCTACGTTTGTCACTTTTATATATGTATAATTCTATATATGTCATAGTAAAGTCTCTCTGAAAAACTACGTCATTCATTTCACTTTTCTGTTCCTTGACGTTACCAACACGCGATTTATTTACCCTAACTACGTGGAATTGGGAAGATATATATTTCTTCACTGTGATAATGAATTCGTCGTGATTCTAAAAAGTTTGGAAACCACTGGACTATGATATATCTGGATTGTTTTATTTAAAGGACCCGCACATCTTCTTCTCTCAATTTAGCAGATTACTTTTTGCCCTTAGTATCATTTAACGCAGTAAAAGTTATCTCCTAGGACCAGGAGAAGGGATGGAAACATCCAGGAATTACTATGAAGCACAAAGCATAATACCTTGGTGATCTACTCGCTTATGCAATGACTTGATTTCATTTCCCGTCGTCTGCCTTGAACCTCCCAACTTATTCTCTGTCGTTCAATCTAATTCCACTGAACCAATCGACAATTGCTTTTGATCGCTAGTCTATTAACTGAACATGCGTACTGAACCGAATTGCCATGTTGTAACGAGTTGATGGCTATCTGAATTGTCGCTACGGTTTCATGAATATTTATGACAGAAAAGAAGCGACGAAACCACATTAAGTGAATATGAAGATATTTGGAAGTGTGAAATTGATTGAACATTGTAAGCTTGATGCGTGTATAAGTTATGAACTGATTAACAAAATCTGTTTAGACGCATTTGAAAAATATGCGCTTCTGCGCACGCTTGTTTTTTTCTTAAGGAAAGAAAATGACTAACGGTAAATTGAACTCGCAGTGAAGTTTCAATTTTTTTTCTAATATCATTAGGGGGATAAGAAAATAAAATCCAGGCGGAGACTTTAGAAATATAAAGTTAAAGTAGAATTTATAAGGAACCGGAAAACCAATCGTAAGCAGGCGGCAACAGATAAACCAGGCAATTAAGTGCCATACGTGATACACGCTTAAGCGATCATGTCTCGAAAGAGAAATGACTGACTGGGCAGAAGATTATCCCGCAGTAAGTTGCCATTAATTTCTGCGGTAGACTGGTTGCTAGCCAAGGCTATAGAACCCAATCTGTCCTATTATTTAACCTATAACTGAAGGGAAGAGACAGATTAATACCTTTCGCAATGATATTTGCGCGTAAGTGAATACAAAGAATTCAACTGGAATTCATATTTTTCCTCCAGTTATGGGTTAAATAACAGGATAGATTGGGTTTATAGCCTTGGCTGGCAACCAGTCTACCGCAGAAAGTAATGACAACCTACTGCGGGATAATCTTCTACCCAGCCAGTCATGTGTCGTAAGCGTGTATCACGTATGGGTCTTAACTGACTGACAAACCTGTTTAAAAACCGGACAGGATTGCGAACCGGGCGATAATGAAATCTATCTACTCCTTGCGCGAACCTGTTCTTCCTTAGCTAAAATTTTTTATTTATTTGTTTTTGATGCAGAAAGTAGGATGTTTAGCTGAATTTTCTAAAATTAACATTCATCTAGCTGGCCAGTCCAATTCTTTTTTGGCGTTTTTGTCGATCCAAGCAAGCACCAATTTCTTCAGTTAATAAATTTGCTTCAGGCGTTGACTATTTGGATATTTTGTAGTATCAGCAGAGATTGTACAATAGGCAATGAAACCAGAAATAGAATTTCGTCTTCAAGTGAAAAAGTTATTTAAGAACAATGTAATATTTTGGATTTGTAAGACAAGGATGCGTCTTCTCACCGATTCTATTCAACCTGTACAGCAAAACGATACTGAGGAAGCAGTAAGTCTTACTAGAAATCGTCATTGGCGTTCACAATCTCAGCAATATAAGAAACGCAGATGACACAGTACTCACAGTAAACACAGAAAGGAAAATACAGAACCTGCTACAAAAGGTAGCAAGGGAAACTTAGAAGAAAGGACTAAACATAAAATTCAAGAAAACTGAATGGATGGTCATCAGCAAAAAGAGGAGCCCAAAATGCTAACTTAATTTGGAATACTAAAAACAGGTGTAAGAATCTAAATACCTGAGAAGTGTTCTAACAGGGGTCGGAAAGGGCAACACTGAGATCCGAAGGCCTATTGGCATAGCCAAGGATGCATTCCAAAAGCTGAATAGAGTATCGAGAGACAGGAAAATACCTGGGAATTGTTCTAACAGGGGTCGGAAAGGGCAACACTGAGATCCGAAGGCCTACTGGCATGGCCAAGGATGCATTCCAAAAGCTGAGTAGAGTATCGAGAGACAGGAAAATAGCTGGGAATTGTTCTAACAGGGGTCGGAAAGGGCAACACTGAGATCCGAAGGCCTATTGGCATGGCCAAGGATGCATTCCAAAAGCTGAGTAGAGTATCGAGAGACAGGAAAATACCTGGGAATTGTTCTAACAGGGGTCGGAAAGGGCAACACTGAGATCCGATGGCCTATTGGCATGGCCAAGGATGCATTCCAAAAGCTGAGTAGAGTATCGAGAGACAGGAAAATACCTGGGAATTGTTCTAACAGGGGTCGGAAAGGGGAACACTGAGATCCGAAGGCCTATTGGCATAGCCAAGGATGAATTCCAAAAGCTGAGTAGATTATCGAGAGACAGGAAAATACCTGGGAATTGTTCTAACAGGGGTCGGAAAGGGCAACACTGAGATCCGAAGGCCTATTGGCATGGCCAAGGATGCATTCCAAAAGCTGAGTAGAGTATCGAGAGACAGGAAAATACCTGGGAATTGTTCTAAGAGGGGTCGGAAATGGCTACACTGAGATCCGAAGGCCTATTGGCATGGCCAAGGATGCATTCCAAAAGCTGAGTAGAGTATCGAGAGACAGGAAAATACCTGGGAATTGTTCTAACAGGGGTCGGAAAGGGCAACACTGAGATCCGATGGCCTATTGGCATGGCCAAGGATGCATTCAAAAAGCTGAATAGAGTATCGAGAGACAGGAAAATACCTGGGAATTGTTCTAACAGGGATCGGAAAGGGCAACACTGAGATCCGAAGGCCTATTGGCATGGCCAAGGATACATTCCAAAAGCTGAGTAGAGTATCGAGAGACAGGAAAATACCTGGGAATTGTTCTAACAGGGGTCGGAAAGGGCAACACTGAGATCCGAAGGCCTATTGGCATAGCCAAGGATGCATTCCAAAAGCTGAGTAGAGTATCGAGAGACAGGAAAATACCTGGGAATTGTTCTAACAGGGGTGGGAAAGGGCAACACTGAGATCCGATGGCCTATAGGCATGGCCAAGGATGCATTCCAAAAGCTGAGTAGAGTATCGAGAGACAGGAAAATACCTGGGAATTGTTCTAACAGGGGTCGGAAAGGGCAACACTGAGATCCGATGGCCTATTGACATAGCCAAGGATGCATTCCAAAAGCTGAGTAGAGTATCGAGAGACAGGAAAATACCTGGGAATTGTTCTAACAGGGGTCGGAAAGGGCAACACTGAGATCCGATGGCCTATTGGCATGGCCAAGGATGCATTCCAAAAGCTGAGTAGAATATCGAGAGACAGGAAAATACATGGGAATTGTTCTAACAGGGGTCGGAAAGGGCAACACTGAGATCCGAAGGCCTATTGGCATGGCCAAGGATACATTCCAAAAGCTGAGTAGAGTATCGAGAGACAGGAAAATACCTGGGAATTGTTCTAACAGGGATCGGAAAGGGCAACACTGAGATCCGAAGGCCTATTGGCATAGCCAAGGATGCATTCCAAAAGCTGAGTAGAGTATCGAGAGACAGGAAAATACCTGGAAATTGTTCTAACAGGGGTCGGAAAGGGCAACACTGAGATCCGATGGCCTATTGGCATAGCCAAGGATGCATTCCAAAAGCTGAGTAGAGTATCGAGAGACAGGAAAATACCTGGGAATTGTTCTAACAGGGGTCGGAAAGGGCAACACTGAGATCCGATGGCCTATTGACATAGCCAAGGATGCATTCCAAAAGCTGAGTAGAGTATCGAGAGACAGGAAAATACCTGGGAATTGTTCTAACAGGGGTCGGAAAGGGCAACACTGAGATCCGATGGCCTATTGGCATGGCCAAGGATGCATTCCAAAAGCTGAGTAGAATATCGAGAGACAGGAAAATACATGGGAATTGTTCTAACAGGGGTCGGAAAGGGCAACACTGAGATCCGAAGGCCTATTGGCATGGCCAAGGATACATTCCAAAAGCTGAGTAGAGTATCGAGAGACAGGAAAATACCTGGGAATTGTTCTAACAGGGATCGGAAAGGGCAACACTGAGATCCGAAGGCCTATTGGCATAGCCAAGGATGCATTCCAAAAGCTGAGTAGAGTATCGAGAGACAGGAAAATACCTGGAAATTGTTCTAACAGGGGTCGGAAAGGGCAACACTGAGATCCGATGGCCTATTGGCATAGCCAAGGATGCATTCCAAAAGCTGAGTAGAGTATCGAGAGACAGGAAAATACCTGGGAATTGTTCTAACAGGGGTCGGAAAGGGCAACGCTGAGATCCGAAGGCCTATTGGCATGGACAAGGATACATTCCAAAAGCTGAGTAGAGTATCGAGAGACAGGAAAATACCTGGGAATTGTTCTAACAGGGGTCGGAAAGGGCAACACTGAGATCCGAAAGCTTATTGGCATAGCCAAGGATGCATTCCAAAAGCTGAGTAGATTATCGAGAGACAGGAAAATACCTGGGAATTGTTCTAACAGGGGTCGGAAAAAGCAACACTGAGATCCGAAGGCCAATTGGCATGGCCAAGGATGCATTCCAAAAGCTGAGTAGAGTATCGAGAGACAGGAAAATACCTGGGAATTGTTCTAACAGGGGTCGGAAAGGGCAACACTGAGATCCGAAGGCCTATTGGCATAGCCAAGGATGCATTCCAAAAGCTGAGTAGAGTATCGAGAGACAGGAAAATACCTGGGAATTGTTCTAACAGGGGTCGGAAAGGGCAACACTGAGATCCGAAGGTCTATTGGCATAGCCAAGGATGCATTCCAAAAGCTGAGTAGATTATCGAGAGACAGGAAAATACCTGGGAATTGTTCTAACAGGGGTCGGAAAGGGCAACACTGAGATCCGAAGGCCTATTGGCATGGCCAAGGATGCATTCCAAAAGCTGAGTAGAGTATCGAGAGACAGGAAAATACCTGGGAATTGTTCTAACAGGGGTCGGAAAGGGCAACACTGAGATCCGATGGCCTATTGGCATGGCCAAGGATGCATTCCAAAAGCTGAGTAGAGTATCGAGAGACTGGAAAATACCTGGGAATTGTTCTAACAGGGGTCGGAAAGGGCAACACTGAGATCCGAAGGCCTATTGGCATGGCCAAGGATGCATTCCAAAAGCTGAGTAGAGTATCGAGAGACAGGAAAATACCTGGGAATTATTCTAACAGGGGTCGGAAAGGGCAACACTGAGATCCGATGGCCTATTGGCATGGCCAAGGATGCATTCCAAAAGCTGAATAGAGTATCGAGAGACAGGAAAATACCTGGGAATTATTCTAACAGGGAACGGAAAGGGCAACACTGAGATTCGAAGGCCTATTGGCATGGCCAAGGATACATTCCAAAAGCTGAGTATAGTATCGAGAGACAGGCAAATACCTGGGAATTGTTCTAACAGGGGTCGGAAAGGGCAACACTGAGATCCGAAAGCTTATTGCCATAGCCAAGGATGCATTCCAAAAGCTGAGTAGATTATCGAGAGACAGGAAAATACCTGGGAATTTTTCTAACAGGGGTCGGAAAAAGCAACACTGAGATCCGAAGGCCAATTGGCATGGCCAAGGATGCATTCCAAAAGCTGAGTAGAGTATCGAGAGACAGGAAAATACCTGGGAATTGTTCTAACAGGGGTCGGAAAGGGCAACACTGAGATCCGAAGGCCTATTGGCATAGCCAAGGATGCATTCCAAAAGCTGAGTAGAGTATCGAGAGACAGGAAAATACCTGGGAATTGTTCTAACAGGGGTCGGAAAGGGCAACACTGAGATCCGAAGGCCTATTGGCATAGCCAAGGATGCATTCCAAAAGCTGAGTAGATTATCGAGAGACAGGAAAATACCTGGGAATTGTTCTAACAGGGGTCGGAAAGGGCAACACTGAGATCCGAAGGCCTATTGGCATGGCCAAGGATGCATTCCAAAAGCTAAGTAGAGTATCGAGAGACAGGAAAATACCTGGGAATTGTTCTAACAGGGGTCGGAAAGGGCAACACTGAGATCCGATGGCCTATTGGCATGGCCAAGGATGCATTCCAAAAGCTGAGTAGAGTATCGAGAGACAGGAAAATACCTGGGAATTGTTCTAACAGGGGTCGGAAAGGGCAACACTGAGATCCGAAGGCCTATTGGCATGGCCAAGGATGCATTCCAAAAGCTGAGTAGAGTATCGAGAGACAGGATCCGATGGGAATTGTTCTAACAGGGGTCGGAAAGGGCAACACTGAGATCCGATGAACTATTGGCATGGCCAAGGATGCATTCCAAAAGCTGAATAGAGTATCGAGAGACAGGAAAATACCTGGGAATTATTCTAACAGGGAACGGAAAGGGCAACACTGAGATTCGAAGGCCTATTGGCATGGCCAAGGATACATTCCAAAAGCTGAGTATAGTATCGAGAGACAGGAAAATACCTGGGAATTGTTCCAACAGGGGTCGGAAAGGGCAACACTGAGATCCGATGGCCTATTGGCATGGCCAAGGATGCATTCCGAAAGCTGAGTAGAGTATCGAGAGACTGGAAAATACCTGGGAATTGTTCTAACAGGGATCGGAAAGGGCAACACTGAGATCCGATGGCCTATTGGCATGGCCAAGGATGCATTCCAAAAGCTGAGTAGAGTATCGAGAGACAGGAAAATACCTGGGAATTGTTCTAACAGGGATCTGAAAGGGCAACACTGAGATCCGAAGGCCTATTGGCATAGCCAAGGATGCATTCCAAAAGCTGAGTAGAGTATCGAGAGACAGGAAAATACCTGGGAATTGTTCTAACAGGGGTCGGAAAGGGCAACACTGAGATCCGAAGGCCTATTGGCATAGCCAAGGATGCATTCCAAAAGCTGAGTAGAGTATCGAGAGACAGGAAAATACCTGCGAATTGTTCTAACAGGGGTCGGAAAGGGCAACACTGAGATCCGAAGGCCTATTGGCATAGCCAAGGATGCATTCCAAAAGCTGAGTAGAGTATCGAGAGACAGGAAAATACCTGGGAATTGTTCTAACAGGGGTCGGAAAGGGCAACACTGAGATCCGATGGCCTATTGGCATAGCCAAGGATGCATTCCAAAAGCTGAGTAGAGTATCGAGAGAGAGGAAAATACCTGGGAATTGTTCTAACAGGGGTCGGAAAGGGCAACACTGAGATCTGATGGCCTATTGGCATAGCCAAGGATGCATTCCAAAAGCTGAGTAGAGTATCGAGAGACAGGAAAATACCTGGGAATTGTTCTAACAGGGGTCGGAAAGGGCAGCACTGAGATCCGAAGGCCTATTGGCATAGCCAAGGATGCATTCCAAAAGCTGAGTAGAGTATCGAGAGACAGGAAAATACCTGGGAATTGTTCTAACAGGGGTCGGAAAGGGCAACACTGAGATCCGATTGCCTATTGGCATAGCCAAGGATGCATTCCAAAAGCTGAGTAGAGTATCGAGAGACAGGAAAATACCTGTGAATTGTTCTCACAGGGGTCGGAAAGGGCAACACTGAGATCCGATGGCCTATTGGCATAGACAAGGATGCATTCCAAAAGCTGAGTAGAGTATCGAGAGACAGGAAAATACCTGGGAATTGTTCTAACAGGGATCTGAAAGGGCAACACTGAGATCCGATGGCCTATTGGCATGGCCAAGGATGCATTCCAAAAGCTGAGTAGAGTATCGAGAGACAGGAAAATACCTGGGAATTGTTCTAACAGGGGTCGGAAAGGGCAACACTGAGATCCGAAGGCCTATTGGCATGGCCAAGGATACATTCCAAAAGCTGAGTAGAGTATCGAGAGACAGGAAAATACCTGGGAATTGTTCTAACAGGGGTCGGAAAGGGCAACACTGAGATCCGAAGGTCTATTGGCATAGCCAAGGATGCATTCCAAAAGCTGAGTAGAGTATCGGGAGACAGGAAAATACCTGGGAATTGTTCTAACAGGGGTCGGAAAGGGCAACACTGAGATCCGAAGGCCTATTGGCATAGCCAAGGATGCATTCCAAAAGCTGAGTAGAGTATCGAGAGACAGGAAAATACCTGGGAATTGTTCTAACAGGGGTCGGAAAGGGCAACACTGAGATCCGAAGGCCTATTGGCATGGCCAAGGATGCATTCCAAAAGCTGAGTAGAGTATCGAGAGACAGGAAAATACCTGGGAATTGTTCTAACAGGGGTCGGAAAGGGCAACACTGAGATGCGATGGCCTATTGGCATAGCCAAGGATGCATTCCAAAAGCTGAGTAGATTATCGAGAGACAGGAAAATACCTGGGAATTGTTCTAACAGGGATCGGAAAGGGCAACACTGAGATCCGAAGGCCTATTGGCATAGCCAAGGATGCATTCCAAAAGCTG
This sequence comes from Ascarosepion bandense, assembly GCA_037127315.1. Taxonomy (NCBI): domain Eukaryota; kingdom Metazoa; phylum Mollusca; class Cephalopoda; order Sepiida; family Sepiidae; genus Ascarosepion; species Ascarosepion bandense. The sequence continues at coordinate 593,367 of JBBBDQ010000152.1, forward strand.
AGTAGTGTATCGAGAGACAGGAAAATACCTGGGAATTGTTCTAACAGGGGTCGGAAAGGGCAACACTGAGATCCGAAGGCCTATTGGCATAGCCAAGGATGCATTCCAAAAGCTGAGTAGAGTATCGAGAGATAGGAAAATAGCTGGGAATTGTTCTAACAGGGGTCGGAAAGGGCAACACTGAGATCCGAAGGCCTATTGGCATGGCCAAGGATGCATTCCAAAAGCTGAGTAGAGTATCGAGAGACAGGAAAATACCTGGGAATTGTTCTAACAGGGGTCGGAAAGGGCAACACTGAGATCCGATGGCGTATTGGTATGGCCAAGGATGCATTCCAAAAGCTGAGTAGAATATTGGGAGACAGGAAAATACCTAGGAATTGTTTTAACAGGGGGCGGAAAAGACAACACTGAGATCCGAAGGCCTATTGGTATGGCCAAGGATGCATTCCAAAAGCTAAGTATTGAGAGACAGAAATATTTCGTCTGAAACAAAGAGAAGAATAATCGACTGTTATGTGATATATTTGTTCTCCTAACTGACATCGAATGCTGGATAATCTCCTCAAAGATGAAAGAGAAACTTGAAACAGCAGGCGAGTGGTTCTACAAAAATATGTTGAGAATACCATGGACCGTGTATGTAAGCAACGACAAAGTTTTAGAGAGGATGCAAACCAAAAGGAAACATACTTAGCATCAGGAAGAGACAGCTGAGTTTTCTAGGACACGTAATAAGGAAAGAGGGCTTGAAGAATCTAATACTCACAAGATGAATAGAGAAAAATAGAGACAGATGAAAGCAGCACAAGACACCGTCGTCGTGGGGACTTGACCGAGATAGAACTCGCTATACCCCTCCAGTATTCCCTGTGCATTTGGAACCCCGGCGCAATTTATAGCGAAATTCATAATCTTGTCAAATAGCTGAATACTTGATGCTTCGCCAGGGCTACCAAGGGTGATTTTATTGTGACACCAACACTGGATGGGTTGCTTCTAGGCCTCATCCTGTTATTTAACCCATAACTGGAAGGAAGTGACGGATTAATACCTTTCCCAAGGGTACCAGTGCTTAAGTGAATGCAGGGTACTCATCTGGAATTCGAACTCGGCTCACCGATTTCTCTTTCCAAGCTGACATCCACTGTACCACAACGCACATCCGTCACTGAACGCTTACATCGCCTGGACTTCCCCAAGCGGTCACCCATCTAAGTACTGACCAGGCTCACGTTGCTTAACTTCGGTGATCGAACGAGAACCGGTGTATTCAACGTGATATGCCGTAAGCTAAATATACTTGATAGGCTTGGACAAGTGGATGGTGGTGTGGGGTTTGGGAGAGGTACCGAGAGGAAAATTGTTAAGAGGGACAAAGGATAGGAAGATATGGAGGACCATGATCACCTACGTACTGAAAAGACGTGATACATAAAAAAGAAGCATCTTATGTTCAATTCACTCACCTCCTTTACTAAGTTTTTTTTTTTTAATCGAATCACCCCGAGCAAGACGGTAACGCCACTGATGTGCAGGGGGCGATGTAATAGTGGAAAGATTGGAAAAGAGAAAACCGGAAACCACATCCTAAACAGGGAACAAGGGATGAGCTTCTTAACCTGTTCAATAGACGTGGGTGGAGTGTGAACCGGGTGATAGATCTCTCTACTCCAATTGGAAAAAAAAAGAAACCAAAGTGAGAAGATTGGAAAAGAAGAAAAGCCGGAAACCACATCCTAAGCAGGGAACAAGGGATGAGCCTCTTAACCTGTTCAATAGACATGAGTGGAGTGTGAACCGGGCGATAACTGATCAATAAACCGTCATACAACACAATAAACGAATCTAGATCTTGGAATGATGATGAATCTGATCAATAATACAGAAAATGAACAGATACTTTATTGTTGGCCTTTTTTTCAAACTTATCCTTATAAATTTGAAGTAATTCAAATCTGAATTTACATACGCACTATGTTTTGCCTTCAAATGCACCTCAAGGTGACCTAGTTTCATTGATTTGTTGGTCAAGCATTGTTGGCATAAGAGACAGAAAGGTGACCGTTCATCATGAAAAGCAGATATGAAACTAATTTTTAGATATTCCTCCGAATGCTGGCGAACTTTATTCATGCAACTACTACTCTTTTTGTGCATAAGGATATTAACTGAAATAAATAAATGATAAATCTTATACAGTAAATTGCACTTTAAAAGTTTTTCACGTTAAGTTAACTGTTAACACAATAAAATTGGAAATAAACTTGACATATAAAGGGCAATAATGCAAGAATTATGGCAACTAAGAATATTATTAACGAAAATCGGTTATAATATTATAATACAGCCATTTGGAAATCTAGAATATAGAAAAATACTTTTAATTAAAGTAATAATTGTACTTTTATTTCAGAAAAAATATTTTTTAATGCCCCGAACACAGAATATGCCAAAGTTCTAAAATTATTTTAAAATGGAAGTTATTCACCAGGTGGCAGTGCAATCGATGGTAATTTTAAAAATCCAAGACAAATGATGAATGAAATATATGTAACATTGCTAAATTCTTATTTATTAGAATGTTAGAGCTAATAGATCACAAGAAAAAAGGCTTTTATTAGCAAAACACCTAACAATCGAATTGCCTCCTAAAAAATCAAATTGTCCTTCTGTGGGGCGCAGGCCCCACGTTGGGAATCACCGTTCTAGATTTTAGAATGATAATGAATCTTATCAATAATACAAACAGTACCTTATTCTCATCATCTTTCCAGCTCATCTTCAAAACTTATAGACGATTGTTTATTAAACTTTTTATAGGTTATTTAAAGCCAAAAAAACATTTTTTTAGATTGCAATATTTCTTTTAAATAAAGATTTTTACTGATAGAAGTTTTACTAATTAACCCATACCTTTTCCAAGAGAATTTGCACGTAACTGAATATAACGCATACGACCGGAATTGGAATTCATTTGTAAGGCAGCTTGTCACTCCCGACCCGCGTACACACAAGCACAAACATGAAAAAAAAAAAAGAAAAAAATCAATCTAACGCTAATAAAAACCGTTTACTTTATTTTTAACTAAATATAAAACCAATAAAAATCCTAAAATCGGCAACTGCTGAAACCTCCTGACGTGTGGAACGGACGATTACAGAAAGTTTCGTCTACGAAGCTCTAGAGTCGGGCAGCTTAATATAACATCGATCAGAAAAGTGACAAATTTAATATATGTATTAATCATACAATGATATATATATATATATATATATATATATATATATATATATTGTATATATATATATTGTGTATATATATATATATATATATATATATACATCGTCACAATATATATATATATATATATATATATTATAATTATATGATTAATACATATATATATATATACAATATATATAATATATATATGATTAATACATATATATATATATATATATATATATGTATTAATCATATATATATTATATATATTGTATATATATATATATATGTATTAATCATATAATTATATATATATATATATATATTGTGACGATGTATGTATCGTGGAAACGGGAGAAAGTCCCCCTCCTTATAAATGTATATGGACATGCGGAGAGAAAATAACACTCTCTATAAACTTGTAATGTTTCACTGTTAACACAATAAACACCGAGAAAGAAACGCTAAAGAACACAGAGAGAGAGGGGAAGAGAGAGAAAAGACGTCATTTGATTGGCTGAAAGGAATAAATCGCTAAAGACGTTCTGTTTGTAATTAGAATTTGGAAAATAATTAGTTGCGACTTGAATGCCTGATTGAGAAGACGTAAGAAAAGTTAACGCCAAAATACTCCGAGGAAAGACAATCACACAAAGAATAAAAGATGTAATCCAGAAGAAGAAAGGGAAAAAAAAAGAGAAATATATGAGAATGTGTCTCCAAAGGAGATGAACGGACAAACAAAATTATAATCTATCTTCAAAATTCCCAAGTAAATGTTTTCTCCGGTACCGGTCTTTATCACACAGTCCCTTTAATTCTGTTAACTCAAAAGTCATTCCTAAAACAAAAATACCTTCTTTTATTTTATTTTATTTTTTTATTTTTATTTTTATTTTTTTTTTTTTTTTTGAGGAACATGGACATTCTTGGTTGTATTGGAAACTTAAAAGAGAAAAAAAGAAAGAAATAAGAAAGAGAGACTCTCGGTTTAATGAAGGTAGATCAAATCTGAAATTGGATTAAAAAAATTTGATATATAGGAATATATATATAAAACCGAAATCCTACATAAATGCAAGCATATGAAAATTTGCCTATTGAACTAGCATTTCGCCTACTCTTTTTTTTTTTTTTTTTGTAATAAAGTTTTAGTCTCCACTCTTTCTCGTGTTTTGGTGTCTTCTTTGTTTTAATTTGAGTACCTGTATATTGGCTACTTTAAATCTTTGTTGGCAGCCAATTTCCCTGACGAGCCGTAGGGCGAAACCGTGGTAGGTTGTTGGCTCTTGTTTAGATTTTCTGTCTTTGTTTGCTCTACTTTCGTATTGAGCGCTGAAGTGTTAGGGTTTTCGTCTTGGGTTTTTTTCCTTCTTACGAGTACTTGACATTTTGTTCATGTACTTCGTTTGTTTCTTTTTTTACTTCCCCTTCTTTTCTCTCCGAGTTCGTTCTCGGTGGGTTGTACAAGACGATTTAAATTATAGCTTAATTAATACTAGTTTCGACAGAGTTAGTTCTGTTACTATTGGTATTGTTATTACTATAGTTAATATTATTATTATTATTATTATTATATATATATATATATATATATATATATATATTAAGTGAAGGACCTTCAGAGATTTCCAAAGACTTTCCGTTATTTTTTTAATTTCTTGTTTTATCTCCAGTGTTTGTTTATGTTTCCGTTGTCATGGCAATAAAAAAACAAAAAAGGAATGTTTTTGAATTACTAAAACAACCAGCCTTTCAGCGTTTTGATTTAATTGAACTTTCATCTGCATAATTTGATTTCCATTCCATTGAGTTAAGAATTATATAGGACCATATTCTTACTTTCCATTATTGAATCATCACTTATAAACCGTCTACTGGTTGTGGCGCAGTGGATATCGGCTTGGAACGAGAAATCGGGGAACGGAGTTCGAATTCCAGTTGAATTCCTTGCATTCAGTTACGCGCAAAGACCCTTGGGAAAGGTATTAATCCGTCTCTTCCCTCCAGTTATGGGTTAAATAATAGGACAGATTGGATTCTATAGCCTTGGTCGGCAACCAGTCTACCGCAGAAAGCAATGGCAACCTACTGCGGGATAATCTTCTGCCCAGTCAGTCATGTCTCTTTCGAGACATGATCGCCCAAGCGTGTATCGCGCATGGCACTTAACTGACTGACTGATTTCAAATCACGGAAACAGTAGAGATTTAGTGCTTTCTGTAACTACGCTAGGGCATTTCCGGTTCTCTAGCCTAGCGAAGCGTCACAGATATTAATTTGGGGTCTCGTGCCGGAATTTTATTTAATTTCCTTTAACACCAATGGAAGAAATGGAAGAAGCAGAAAAAGATTTTTTGGAAGAACCCTCCATGGAGAAATTGGAAGGGATGCGAAAAAGTGAATTGATGAAGATCGGAGAAAAACTAGAATGAAATGTGCGGAAGTCGATGAAGAAAAGTGAACTCATCCGAACGGTCGTTGAGTACATGGTGGATGAAAACATTTTTGGGGAGGGAATATAGGAAGAGCTGCCGGTCGAGTCGACAAACCTAGTACTCGAGCATGTCGAGGTAGAGAAAGTTAAAATACAGGCCCGTCTAGAATTAGCAAAGGCGAGAATAGAGCAGGAGACTTCGAGAACTCAGCTTGGCGGGAGCCTGACCCAGAGGCAACCATGAAGGATTTAATATTTCAAAACAGGTCCGACTAGTCCCTAAGATCGTTGAAGCCCACGCTGACAAATACTTCGCGCTTTTCGAGCGGAATGTCCAAAACCTAGAATGGCCGAAGAAGTGTTGGTCGATGCTACTTCAAACAATGTTGTCGGGAAAAGCACAGAAAATATATAAGACTTTGTCCACAGAAGAGTGCGTAGATTACGAGATAGTAAAAGCAGCAATTTTGAAAGGCTTCGAATTAGTGCCGGAGGCGTACAGACAGAATTTCAGACACCATAGGAAAAGAGAAGGACAATCCTACGTCGAATTTCTTAGAGACAAGGAGGGATCACTGGATAAATGGTTCGATGCCAAGAATGTCCAGGGAGATATCGAGAGGTTGAGCCAACTCGTACTGATTGAGGAGTTTATGAATTGCGTAACAAAGGAGATCAGGATGTAACTCGGTGATAAAAAGTTAGATACAGGATATGAACTGGCTGCATTAGCAGATGAGTACACAATTATACACAGGAGAAATAAAACATGACCCAACCTGAGGAATCAAGAGAATAAAATAAATGGCACTAGAGACAGGGAAGTACGCACAGCCACGAAACCGACCTGATAGTATTGTGCGTGGTAGTAAATGGCACTAGAGACAGGGAAGTACGCACAGCCACGAAACCGACCTGATAGTATTGTGCGTGGTAGTAAATGGCACTAGAGACAGGGAAGTACGCACAGCCACGAAACCGACCTGATAGTATTGTGCGTGGTAGTAAATGGCACTAGAGAAACAGGGAAGTACGGCACAGCCACGAAACCGACCTGATAGTATTGTGCGTGGTAGTAAATGGCACTAGAGACAGGGAAGTACGCACAGCCACGAAACCGACCTGATAGTATTGTGCGTGGTAGTAAATGGCACTAGAGACAGGGAAGTACGCACAGCCACGAAACCGACCTGATAGTATTGTGCGTGGTAGTAAATGGCACTAGAGACAGGGAAGTACGCACAGCCACGAAACCGACCTGATAGTATTGTGCGTGGTAGTAAATGGCACTAGAGACAGGGAAGTACGCACAGCCACGAAACCGACCTGATAGTATTGTGCGTGGTAGTAAATGGCACTAGAGACAGGGAAGTACGCACAACCACGAAACCGACCTGATAGTATTGTGCGTGGTAGTAAATGGCACTAGAGACAGGGAAGTACGCACAAGCCACGAAACCGACCTGATAGTATTGTGCGTGGTAGTAAATGGCACTAGAGACAGGGAAGTACGCACAGCCACGAAACCGACCTGATAGTATTGTGCGTGGTAGTAAATGGCACTAGAGACAGGGAAGTACGCACAGCCACGAAACCGACCTGATAGTATTGTGCGTGGTAGTAAATGGCACTAGAGACAGGGAAGTACGCACAGCCACGAAACCGACCTGATAGTATTGTGCGTGGTAGTAAATGGCACTAGAGACAGGGAAGTACGCACAGCCACGAAACCGACCTGATAGTATTGTGCGTGGTAGTAAATGGCACTAGAGAAACAGGGAAGTACGGCACAGCCACGAAACCCGACCTGATAGTATTGTGCGTGGTAGTAAATAGGTTACATATACCTTTGTTCGAGTTTGTATAAATCATAAAATGTATTTCTTAATGTGTAGCGTAATCGGCCGATCTTCCTAATTTTGAGATTCTGTCTCTTCTGCAAATACTTTCACGGTTTCTGCTTCGATGAACTTGGCTCACTGGTGCCCCCTATATATGAATTCAGTGGAGCCACAAGATTAGCAACTAGGTCCCACCCTTTTACTGTGAAACCAATAAAATGTAAAGGCAAATTCTACTCTAACAGCTTCTTTTCTCGCACTTCCCGCCTGTGGAATTCTCTTCCATTTACTTACTTGCTACAATCTCCAAGAATTTAAATGTAAAGCCAATAGTCATCTCCTATCTCACTAACCTGCATCCTCTCTCTCATGCTCCTTTTTTCGTCCACTCCACTTTCATCAGTATTCTCCTCCTTCTTTTATCCACTTCCTGACACCCCCTATAACCTGTCACTCTTTCTCATAACTTTCTTCCAATGTAACCCCCCTGCATGACAGTGGCAGTAAACTGCCTTGCTTGGGGTGAGATGATTATAAAAAAAGAGAATCGGAACACCCCAAGACGAGATAACAGAGTTATAGTATGCTATAGATGCGGAAAAGCTGGGCATATGGCAATGAGATGCCAACTTGAAAGAGGGCAGGAGGCAAGCCGTGTGTTCGCGGAAAAGCCTCAAAGAGCGGACACAGCAGATGTAATGGACGAGACATACCACCCATTTACGGGAAAAGGGTACATAAGCGGCCCAGAAAAGAAGAGAGTAAATGTGACCATATTAAGAGACACGGGATCTTCCCAGTCGTTATTTGTAAAGGAGAAGGTACCGCGAGGAACGCTAGAGGCAACGTGCGAAACGGTACTGGTGAAAGGCATCGGCGAGAAGACTTTGAAAATCCCTCTATGTAGGATAAAACTCGAATAGAGATGGGGTCGTAGACGGGTTACCAATGAGTGGTATATCTCTGCTACTTGGAAAAAAACATAACGACGAAGAAGAATCTGTCTCGGAAGATCGCTGAACTAAACACCCACTTGTTATACCATTTCGTTAATCTTCGGGTTTTTCCGTAACATTGTCTGGGAATTGTTGACATTACGATACATTTCAAAGCAGAGATGGTTATTTGCGTAGATTCGAAAATTGTGTTGCATAGGCTTGATTTGACTTCTTTTAGACTGTTGGTCATTCGTGGTCGAGAGATCTAAGACGCACCAGATCAATTGATAGCTTTCCCTATATTGATATGGGTCGCAAGTTCGAATTCTGCCGAATGAAACACATTTTCATAAAAAAAATGATCGTAAATAATCGGGCCGGTAGAAATAAATATACCATTCGATAAAAAACAGATTATCTACTCAAATACGAGTATCGATTAAAAATAGTGTTCAGACTAATAATTTATATATATATATATATATATATATATATATATATATTCAAAATAATAACTAAATAAATTCTGCAAGTATCTAAGTTTTAAATTTATACTAAGATAAACTTTAAGAAAAACCGTTAACAAACAGAACCTAATTCCGTTACAATCCGGCGCACTAAGGCGTTGGATAAGAGGGGGGGAAAAAGAAATCCGCGGAATAAAGACAACACATACGATACTCCGCAGTAAAGAAAAAAAACCCCAAACGGAACCAACCACATAAAAAAGAAAAAGTGCTCGATACAAAGTACAAACGAAATGCAAAATACAAACGAAATGCAAAAGTAGAGCAAAGATACACAAAGAATCTCAAGCTAGCCAAAACCTACCGCGGTTTCACACTACGGGCTCGTATATATATACGGCGAAACAGATCTGTCTGCGGATGACAATATATATATATATATATATATATATATATATATATATATATATATGCACTCACACAAATGAATAATGAACGACAAAATAAATTGCAACTTTCAAAACATTAATTTAATGTTTTAGAACATGTACAAACTACAATTTACTACAAATAATGATAACTACCTAATAAGACATTGTTCTTTCAATGTTGAAACAAAATGTAAAATTTTGTAGTAGTTTGTAGTTTGTACATGTTCTAAAATATAATATATATATATATATATATATATATATATATATATATATATATATATATATGGCACATAACTGACTAACTGACCTATCCCAGGCCATAGTGATAAAAAATACTTCCTCCTTTTTCTGTTGCTTAATTCTTTTGTCATTTTCCCTACCCCCTTTACCTCGAACACAAACGTTTACCAATATAAGGAGGCGAATTTTCCATCTCCCTTCAAAGGACAGCGTCTACTACCTGATCAGATATTTTGCTTTCAATGTCGAAACAAAATGTACACTCTGTAGTAGGTTGTAATTTGAACATGTTCTAAACTATAAATTATAATAAATATCCATTGCTCTGTTTCTTATTTGAGCACTGTTTTAAATTAATGTTTTGAAACTTATTAATATTTTCTTCGTTCCTCATTCATTTTGATATATATATATATATATATATATATATATATATATATATATATATATATATATATATAGGTGGGCCCAATTTCCCTATTCAAGTAATGCGCATATTTGGCTAAGATATTTCGAAGTATATAACTACACGAAGCGTGGAAAAATTTATTTTAATGTTATTAATAGACTTGTGCTTTCATAATCCAACATTTTCTAATAAAAATAATGTCGTATTAACAAAAATCCATAAAATGAAGCAAGTTCATAAAAATAAAATGCGTAAAGGTTATTTCTAATGCAAATTCGTGTATGAGTAGATGTCCTTGCATTCATTTTTTTTTCTTAGTCCAAACTGGAGAATTGATATCTATGGGGCATCTTTGTTTGTAACTGAAACTACAAAAGTGTTTAGTTTTAGACCAACATGTGAACAACTGTTAGAAAAAGGAAAAGAAATCTGCCCCAGGAGGCCGACTTGGTCCCTCCTGTCGGCTGCCATGGGAAAAAGTTATTACCTTGAAACTCAGATCTGACATCTGAAACTCGTGTTTAGCTGATATCATTATTAGTAGTATTGTTGTTTTTATTGGTTTTTATGGAAACATTTTGACATACATTTGTTTTATAATTATATGCCGGGACCCAAGGCAAGAATGTGTTTTTTGTTTGTTTTGTTTTGTTTTTGTTTTTGTTTTGTTTTGTTTTTTTGTTTTTGTTTTTTGTTTTTTCTTATTTTCCAGTTAATTTAACAAATAAGTCATTAACCACAAAAACGTAAATGGACAAAACTCTTCGCGGGATATGAGCTATGCTTCTTAGAATTATTTGTTTGGATTTCCTGAATGGATTGTGCACCAAGGATCGGATTTTGGAACAGTTTTTTGTGCGTCAGGCTTTCAGTTTAAAGAAAAAAAAACTATTCACACTTGTTTAAATTTTTACTTCATTTTATTTCTGTGTCCAATGTGCAGCAAAATAACAAATCTCATCAGATCTTCAACTGTTTTCTTTTCAACCGGAGAAAAGTGATACGAAGTTGTGTGTTGCCAATAACACCTAACACGGGAAATCTTCCAAGCACTTAAGCATTATAGATTTTACTCTTTGGTTTGTGATTTTCAAATCAAGAACATAAAATGGAAAAAAAAAAACGAAGGAATAAATTCACCCATCATTAATTTTTCTTTTTTCTTTCTTTTATTTTCTTTTTTTTTTTTTTTTCTGATATGTGAAAATTGGATAAATTCTTCACTGCTCGATATCGCTTAACGATTTTCAATGTAAAAGTAATAAAAACGGTTCCACGATCAGCCAAATTAGTGGAATGCAACTAATAGAAGAAAAAAAAATAAAAGTAAAAATGAAATCAATTTTGTGACATTTTATTTTCAGCAACTGAGCAGTTTATACATTGGAATGCGTATTGTACAGTGGAATGGGTATTTTACATTGAAATGGGTATTATATATTGGATTTACATTGAAATACGTATTATGCATTATAATTACACTAGAATGAGTATTATACATTGGAATGAGTATTATACATTGGAATGGGTATTATATTTTGTAATTACATTGAAATACGTATTATACACTATAATTACACTTGAATGAGTATTATACATTGGAATGAGTATTATACATTGGAATTACATTGAAATACGTATTATACATTTTAATTACACTGGAATGAGTATTATACATTGGAATGAATATTATACATTGGAATTACATTGAAATAAGTATTATACATTATAATTCCATTGGAATGAGTATTATACATTGGAATGCGTATTATACATTGGAATTACATTGAAAGAAGTATTATATATTAGAATTACATTGGAATAAATATTATACATTGGAATTCAATTCTACTCGACGATAATGCGCAGCCACATTTTGTAAGAATGACGTTGCAAAAACACAGAGACTTGGAATACAAGAGTTTACCATATTCTCCTGATCACCCACTGATTTTTTAAGCACTTAAGAACATTTTGTTCCAAAACTAATGGCCGCTCGAAGTGTTGAATTTTGAAAAGCCATCTCAACATTCACCGTATATTTTAGATGAATTTTAGTGTACATAATAATTAATGTGTGCCCTTTAATGATTTTTAATAATTTCTTAATTTCAAAAATATTCTGGAAGCATAGAAGCCCTTAATTATGAACATGACAAAACATGATCTATGTTTACTTTTCTTGCATGAGTTCAAATTCGGGCACAGTGCCTTCAAAACTTCTGCTAATACCAACAGTGAATGGAGAGATGGGTCCAGAAATGATCGGACTGTACGAAGATGGTTCCAGAAATTCCGTATTGGTGATGAGAGCCTTGAAGAAGAAAGTAGAGGACGGTCATGCAATCTTGACAACGAACAATTGCAAGCAGTTATTGATCAAAGCCCACATCAAAGTGTCAGAGAAATATCTGACGCTTGCTGTTAACACTGCAACAGTCTCATGCCATCTGCAGTGTATAGTCAAGGTGAAAAAGCTCGATAAATGGGTTCGTCATGATCTCAACGAAAATCAAAAACTTAGGCGTTTTGAAATGTGCTCGATGCTCTTTCTGCATGACACCAGTCATCCCTTTCTTGACCGAATAGTCACTTGTAATGAAAAGTGGACTCTTTATGATAACCATAAACGATCATGAGCTTGATTGTGATGAGTCTCCCAAACATTTCCCAATGCCAAAGTTGCATCAGTATTATACATTGGACTGTCTGGTGGTCTGCAATTGGTGTTATCCACTACAGCTTTCGGAAAGCCAATCAGAGCATCAATGCAAAGCAATCAACTTGCGAAAATTCATGCACGCCTGCAACAAAATGAGACCTGCATTGGTGAATCGACGTAGTCCAATTTTGTTCCACGACAATTCGCAGCCACATGTTGCAAGAATGATGTTGCAAAAACACACAGACTTGAGATATGAGAGTTTACCACATACTCCACACTCTCCTGATTTTCAACCCACTGATTATCATTTTAAAGCACATTTCTAAATGGTAAAACATTTACGCCAAAACCAGAAGTGGAATCAGCTTTCAAAGATTTCTTTGCATTACGGCCAATATATTTTTATCAACGTAGAATAAATAATCACGTCGATCGATGTCAGAGGTGCATAGATGCTCAAGTCTCGTATTTTGGCTAACTTCAACATTTCTACATTTTTACAGTTAATCAAGAATAAAATTATGTTTCTGAAATCGGCCATCTTTTTTGTAACAACCCAAATATTTTAAATGAATTATTATACATTGAAATACATTATTATAGTATTACATCCGTATTACATTATTTCAGTATTGTACATTGAAGTATTATAAATTAAAATGAGTATTATACATTGGAATGAATATTATACATTGAATTACCTTTATTATACATTGGATTTGTATACATTGAAATCAGTATTATCTATTAGAATATATTATAGAAGTATACATTGGAATCAGTATTATATATTAGAATAGACTGGAGTAGTATACATTAGAATGAGTATCATACATTGGAATACATTGGAGTAGTATACATTGGAATGAGTATTATATATTAGAATAGACTGGAGTAGTATACATTGGAATGACTATCATACATTGAAATACATTGGAGTAGTATACATTGAAATCAGTATTATATATTGGAATTCATAGAAGTAGTATACATTGGAATCAGTATTATATATTGGAATACATAAAAGTAGTATACATTGGAATGAGTATTTTACATTGAAATACATTAGAGTAGTATACATTGGAATTAGTATTATATATTGGAATACTTTGGAGTAGTATACATTGGAATGAGTTTTATACATTGGCATACACTGGAGTTGTATATATTTGGAATGAGTATTATATATTGGAATACATTGGAGTAGTATACATTGTGCTAAGAGTCACCATGGATAGGGTGATGTGGAAGGCCCTTAGGCCCTGAAAGGACAAGGCACACAGAAGAAGAAAGTAAAAAGATATAAAAGGGTGACGTTGTAAGGGGAGGGAGCTATGGAAGAAAGATCTATTCTCCCATTTTCATTTCTCCTCTTATGAGCATTATTATATCCATGATATAATAATACTGTACTTCATGAAGAGAATTACTGAAAGGAAAACGAATGACAAACATGCTTTGTTCCTAGAGAGACTTTTATATCACTAAGACATGCACAAAACTATATATACATAAATACATGTGTCCCGAGCAAAGAATAATATATCACAAATATCTACACGGTAAAGATAAATTCCCAAAAGAAAACGACACTGTGGACTTGTAAGTTGTTGAGTGAGGCAGATTTTGCATCAACCCGGGTTATGGTGGGTGTGGGCTAAAGAAACTAACTTTTGTGTTTGGTTGTTGTAAAAAGGAACTGAATTTTACAGCCACTTTCGTTACTGCATCGAGTGACGCCACTATGTAACCCATGTGACTTATCTCTACCAAAGAGAGATAATCGCTTTCTGTATCCATACAACATTTTAAAAAAGATTTATCTTATTTTTTCTTCTTTTTTTTTTGCGTGGAAACATTTTAATTCGGTCATGAATGCAATAATTACGGAAAGTTTTGTTAAATATCATAAATTAGATAAACTAAGAATTTTTTTGTTAATACAACTGGATTGAAATCTGTACTAAAATGACTAAGATGTGATAGTATTTACACTATTTTGATTATTAGGACTATTGTTCTCATCTTCGTTGTCGTTTTCACGACGTTTCATGTGTTTGTGTTTTATATGTACGCACATCACGGCCAAACAGTAAGACCCAAAGAAAAATTTTCACGAAAAGTAACTTCCTATGATGGACTCTCCCGTCTAACTAAATTTTTACAAGACGAGATAGTACATACATAAAATAGGAAGTTACTTTTCAATCACTGAAATAGCTCTCTCTCTCTCTCTCTCTCTCTCTCTCTCTCTCTCTCTCTCTCACGGCCATATTACGTTGAAACATCGGTTCCTGTACATTTACTTAATCTAAGCAAGGTTGAGCCTGGTTAGTACCAGTTATTCTTTCATAATACAACTTGATTGAAATTTGTACTAATATGACTAAGTTTTCTTTGTACACTATTTACATTATTAGGACTATTGCCCTCATCTTCGTTACCATTGTCACGACGTGCCGGTCGTTGTACGCTCCGACCGTCTTCAGGTCATGGGAATTTCAAACTGAACACTTTATTACGATCACTTGAGTATATCATCCTCACTATTTGTTCAAAGCCGCTTCTGGTAATCATGAGTTATCTCCCTTTAACCCGACGTTCTAAGTTATTTGTTCACCACTGCTGTAGCTTGGTATTGAACTCATAACTCTTTAGGTCAAGTCACTGGAACTAACCAACGCTAATATCTACTGGGCCATGTGATCTAAAACCTGAAGGAGGCCGGAGCGTACAACGGCCGAAACGTCGTGAAAATGACAATGAAGATGAGAACAATAGTCCGAATAATTAAAATAGTGTAAATACAACCTCATTTCCGAAAAATAGACAAGTTTTGTTTGTGTTTTGCATATACGAACATCAGTTCGTATATGCAAAACACCAAATAGTAAGACCCAAAGAAGAAATCTATATTTTTACTAACCCGGCGTTGCTCGGGAGTAATGAAAGCTTTAAAACTAATCCATGGTCCTGGAGCTCAGACTGTTTGGACGTTGGCACGAAAGACTAAAAAGTAATAGTTGTTTCCAATTAAAGCGACACCGTAGACTGAAAGAAAAATGAATGGACGTAAGTCTAATTTTGATTTACTGGTATCGACATCAAATAAGTTTTTTCGTCGTAAACTGAATTTTGAAGGCTAAATAAGTCCTCTGAGCAAATGGTATCATGGCTGAGACTAAGAACTACAATTATACCTACTTAGAGCCAAACCCGAAGCAAAAACTAAAAAAAGGGCTAAAAAAAATACAGACATACAGGCAGATAAACAGACACACGCACAAATATCTTGCCTATATATATATATATATATATATATATATATTATCGATTTTCTGCACTATTGTAAGCACTGCAACCTTGAAACTTCTGAATATCGTTTCTTATGTCATTGTCTATGAGTGTATCAAATTCGATTAAATTCGAACCACACCTTCTATAACCAGATTTTTTCGATTATCGATTTTCGATATTTATCTGGGATACCTTGACACAAAACTAGCTAAGAACACTCGCAGACGCTAATAGTACAACTGTGTAAATTTTCAAGAAAATAGGTTCAGCCGTTTCGGAGTCTATAGGTAACGGACACACACACAGACACACACACGCGCACAGACAAAGCTCCTTTTATAAATAAGTGTAGATCATATACAGGAAAAGTAACTTCATATGATGCACTCTCCCGTCCAACTAAATTTCTTACAAAACGGGAGAGTCCGTCATACATAAAATAGGGAGTTAATTTTCATTCACTCTCTTCAACTAAAATACAAATCTCTCTCTCTCTCTCTCTCTCTCTCTCTCTCTCTCTCTCTCTCTCTTTGACTTATGGCCACATCACATTGAAACAGCGGTTCCTGTAATCTAAGCAAAGTTAAGGCTGATCAGTACCAAGATGGGTATCCGTTTGTGAACACTAAATGCTGTGAGATCGAATGTGCAGATGGTGTAATGAATAATGGCCTGGTAACGACCTCAGTAGATACACAAAGACAGAAAAAGGCGTAAGACAAGGATGTGTCTTTTCACCGGATTTGTTCAACCTATACAGCGAGAATATTTTGAGGACCCTAGATGACACACCAGGATTTGTTATTGGAGGCCACAACCTGAACAACATAAGATACGCAGACGATACAGTACTGATTGCGGACACGGAAAGGAAACTGCAAGATCTCATACAGAAAGTAGCAGTGGAAAGTGACAAGAAGGGACTACAAATAAACTTTAAGAAAACTGAGTGCATGGTCATCAGCAAAAGATACAACCCAAAATGCCAAATGCAGGTGGGGGATAACAGAATCAAACAAGTCCAAGAATTTAAGTACCTAGGAAGTGTTCTAACAGGGGATGGAAAGTGCGACACGGAGATCCGAAGGCGAATTGGCATGGCAAAGTACGCGTTCCAGAAGATGAGCAAAATACTAACACACAGGAAAATCTCAATAGAAACGAAGAAAAGAGTGCTAGACTGCTACGTGATATCAGTTCTTCAATACGGCTGTGAATGCTGGACAATATCATCGAAAATGAGGACAAAACTGGAAGCGGCCGAAATGTGGTTCTACAGAAGGATGCTACGGATATCATGGACTGAGCATACAAGCAACGACGAAGTGTTAGAAAGAATGGCAACAAAAAGGAAATTGATGCTGAGCATCAGGAAGAGACAACTGAAGTTCCTGAGACATGCAATGAGGAAGGAGAGCCTGGAGAACCTGATACTGACTGGACAGATAGAAGGAAGGAGAGACAGAGGAAGGCAGCGGATAACATATTTGCAGGGTCTGATCAGGTGGATGACGGAACGGGGGTTGCCAGGAGCAACAGGAGCAAACATACTAAGAGCCACAAGGGATAGGGAGACGTGGAGATCCATGATCGCCTACGTCCTGAAGGGACAGGGCACATAGAAGAAGAAGAATGATAATCGAAGAACCAAGATCTAATTCTATTTGGATTCGTTACATTTCTTTACGGGAAAATACCATTGGAAAAAATATGAAGCCAATCTTTCTCCTCCCCAGCTATGGGTTAACTTGTATCGAGAAAATCATAATTAATTTTTTTAAAAATTGCGTAGAAAATATTTAGAGCTCGACATTTCGGTGGGGATTAGAATTTTACTTAAAAACAATAAAATAAAACGTCTCTTCACGTCCATTAGGCACAAAGCGGAAATTTAACAAGGCCAGTATGAACAACCGCCGCTCGGTTACAATGAATTGTGAGTTTGTGCTTACACAAAATCGACGGCTTCAGCACAGGTTCGTCGATTCAATTTCACGCACAAAATTTGTGTGAACCCGTATTGTAGTTTTGTTCAAACTAAACATTACGATCGTCTTCCCCTGTCGATATTATGAAGACCAAGGTGAGATTCGAACCTTCGTCTCATAATCGGAATGATAGCCATCTAACTGCTCAGCTACACTCCAATCTTCAGTAAATATGCACCAAATCTCGACGAAAGCTTCTGTGCATAGCTAAAAAAAAAGAATTAAAAAAAGCTCAACGCGAACGAGAGATAAGTCGATAAAAAAAATCGATAATATCCATTTTGATGATTCTGCATTACAGGGTTTCGTGAAGTGAGCCACCTCCAGATTCCTGCAAAGATAAATAAAAACTCTTGCCTAAGGTTATAGGAGACATATCTTGACGTCATCTCACCTGTAACGAACTGCGACTGGTATTTGCTGACAGAAACAGACGTCTATGAATATCCTGAACGGATGAAGAAAAAATGTATTTCGCCCTGTGTAATTCGCACCGAAAGATACTGTCTTTTTAGTTCCACTGGCTTGTATGAAGGATTTGAGAGCAACATCTTTCTATTTTTCGATTTCTTCCGCTTGGTTTACCAATTTTTGCTGCTCGCCGTAGATTCTAATCTGAGAAGAAAATAGCTGTGCTTTTCAAAGCGTTGGATACAAGAACTAAATTATCTGCGAATTCTTTGTTTCCCAGAGTGATTTCAGAGTATCGACTAATACTTGATTTTTTGTTTTTTTTTAAGATAAACGTCATATTTTTCTGGTCATATAAAAATCCCAGTATGTTTATTTTTTTAAGATATATTGCACATTTATAAATCATCCGTACATTGAATACCGTTATCATCTGGTCAGCTTATGGCCATATCACATTGAATACACCGGTTCTCGCTCGATCACCAAAGTTAAGCAACGTTGAGCCTGGTCAGTACTTAAATGGGTGATTTCTTGGGAATACCAGGTTCTGTAAGCGTTTGGTGACGGATGTGCGTTGTGGTGCAGTGGATATCGGCTCGGAAAGAGAAATCGGTGAGCCGAGTTCGAATTCCAGTTGAATACCCTGCATTCACTTAAGCACTGGTACCCTTGGGAAAGGGATTAATCCGTCCCTTCCCTCCAGTTATGGGTTAAATAACAAGGGTAGGACTTTGAGACCCTGCCCTTAATGAAACTCGATACTCGAAAAGAAAAAAGTATTACTAGACATAAAACTTGTATAAAAACAATAAATTGTTGAAAGAAAAAGGTATTAGCAGCAATAAAAAAATAAATTTAGTTGGCAATAAATGACCCGCCAAGGTTGATTTGCCATAAAAAGAAACCAACTAACCAATTTCTGCTGCTCGTCATAGATTCTAATCTGAGAAGAAATAGCTGTGCTTTCCAAAGTTTTCGATCAGTTAAGTGCCATACATGATACACGCTTGGGCGATCACGTCTCGAAAGAGACTTGACTGACTAGGCAGAAGATTATCCCGCAGTAGGAGACATGATCGCCCAATGACTGACTGACTAGATGGCATCTAGATCCCACATTTTTACTGTTGAAATAGTTTAATATAAAACCCTCTACTTCTATTCGAACAGTTTCTTTTCTCGCATTTCGCGCCTGTGGAACTCCCTTCCGTTTAGTTGCTTCGCTGATAGTTACAAATTTCAAGCATTTAAATGCAACGTCAATTGCAATCTTCTAAAGCCCATCATTGTTTTATGCTTTCTTCAATACCAACTGTAGCTAAGCCTTTCTTTCACTGTAACCCCCTGCGTAGTAGTGGCGGTCCTGTCTTGTTGGTGGGTGGACATTTATTAAAAAAAAAGGTCACCAAATAAAAGTGGACAGGGATTAATCCGTCCCTTCCCTCCAGTTATGGGTTAAATAACAATGGTAGGACTTGGAGACCCTGCCCTTAATGAAACTCGATACTCCAAAAGAAAAAAGTATTAAAACTTATATAAAAACAACAATAAATTGTTGAAAGAAAAAGGTATTACCAGCAAATTTACAAGCATTTAAATGCAACGTCAATTGCAATCTTCTATATCCTTGAAGCCCATCCATGTCTTATGCTTTCTTCAATACCAACTGTAGCTAAGCCTTTCTTTCACTGTAAACCCCTGCGTAGTAGTGGCGGTCCTGTCTTGTTGGTCGGGGGACATTTATTTAAAAAAAGGTCACCAAATAAAAGTTTTCGATATAACTTACACTAGAAAATTATCGTCTACATCGCCATTCCCATGTTTTTAGAGTGCTGAATTCATTTTTAGTCCTGACAAATCGAAATCTAAATGGGCGAAATACAAAAGTCAATCTTCTTTGGTGTTTCCGCTCTTGACAAGGGTTTCTTGACCTAAAACCCCTGTGTTCTAAATAAAATGTGGAAGATTTCTTGTATATTACTTTTTAATATTCTTCCTCTCCACTGCTCTTCTTTTGTGCTGTGTCTTGTCAGAACGAGAGCGGTCATGTCCCTCCACATCTTCCTATCCCTTGTATCTCTTAACACCCTTTCTCTTGTTACCCCTCCAAAACCCTGTTCCGCTATCCATTTGCTCAAGCCCATCAAGTATGCCACGCCTTTCTTTCCTCTTGTTTCTCTTTCCCTCTATCTGACCTATGAGTATCAGATTCTCCAAACCCTCCTTCTTTATCACATGTCTCAGAGACTTCGGATGTTATTTCCTTATGTTAAGTATCAGTTCCCTTTTCGTTTCCATCCTCACCAAAACTACGTCGTTGCACACATGTTTGGTCCATGGTATCCTTAGCATCTTTCCGTGGAACCGAACCACATTTCAGTTGCTTCAAATCTTTCCTTAATCTCTGATAAGACTGTCAAGCATTCGCTGCCATATAGAAGGAACAGACATCACATAGAGATCCAGTACTCTGTTTTCAATACTCTACTCAGCTTTTAGAATGCATCCTTAGGCATGCCAATGCGCCTTCGGATCTCAGTGTTGCACTTTCCGTCCTCTGTTAGAAAACTTCCCAGGTATTTCAATTTCTGTACCTATACCTGAAATAGTTGAAATAAACGCAAAATTAATCCAAATATTTTTTATATGATAAAATCAATGGAACGGAAAAATAACAATTCGGATCTCAGTGTTGCAATTTCCGTCCCCCGTTAGAACCCTTTCCTGGTATTTCCCTGTCCCTCAGCTTTTGGAATGCATCCCTGGCCATCCCAATACGCCTTCGGATCTCAGTGTTGCACTTTCCGTCCTCTAGTAGAACACTTCCCAGGTATTTTCCTGTCTCTCAAAACTTTATCCAGCTTCTGGAAGGCATCTTTGGCCATCCCAATACGCCTTCGGATCTCAGTGTTGCACTTTCCGTCCTCTAGTAGAACATTTCCCAGGTATTTTCCTGTCTCTCAAAACTCTATCCAGCTTCTGGAAGGCATCCTTGGCCATCCCAATACGCCTTTGGATCTCTGTGTTGCGCTTTCCAGCCTCTGTTAGAACACTTCCCAGGTATTTAGTATTTATTTTTTTTAAATTCGGTATTAATTATAGAAATGTTTTTTCTTTTTTTTTTTTCTTTTTTTTTTTTTGTATTATTCATCCGGATTAGGACTAAGAAAAGACAGATGAGGTTCCTGGGACACGTAATGAGGAAAGAGAGTTTGAAGAACCTGATACTCACAGGACGGATAAAGAAAAGGAGAAACAGGGGGAAAGCAACGCGAAACATATTTGATGGGCTTCAGCAAATGGATGGCGGAGCGGGTTTTGGCAGATATACCAAGAGGAAACATATTAAAAGCGACAATGGACAGGGGCAAATGGAAGTCCATGATCGCCTTTCAGGTCGTAGGCGATCATGTCCCTCCACGTCTCCGTATCCCTGGTGGCTCTTAGCACGTTTTCTCCTGTTACCCCACCCCGTTCTGCCATCCATATGCTCAGGCCCATCAAGTATGTTACACGATGTTTTCCCCTGTCTCTCCTTCCCTCTATCTGGCCTGTTAATATCAGGTTCTCCAAGCCCTCCTTCCTCATTGCATGTCCCAGGAACTTTAGCTGTATTTCCCTAATGCTCACCATTAATTTCCTTTTCGTTTCCTTTCCAAAACCTCACCATTGCTCACATGCTCAATTCATGATATCCGCAGCATCCTTCTGTAGAACTACATTTAAGTTGCTTTAAGTTTTTCCTTCATCTTTGATGATATTGTCCAGCATTCACTTCCATATTGAAGAACTGTTATAGTGCCCTCCTACGAGGAATGGACTCTTCCTCTGGTTATATGTAATTACCTGCATGACTTCCAGAAAACAGTCAAGAGAAGCAGTTAACGAAGGCAGTTAACAGCAGTTAACGACAGCTACTAGTCAGCCAATAAGCAGTGTAATAATACCTTCGGACTTACTTATTTCTAGTTACTTATTATTAACACTTCCTTTGAATATCTTGTTTCTTGTTGTACTAATACACTGTTTTGAACCTACCCTCTGTATTCCATGTCTTACTTCCGGCACAAACCGGTCACTAGATATTTGCGGCGAAGTTTCGCCACAATTCCATAACAAATTGGTGACGAAGATCCACAACAAGAACCGAAATCATATAGCAACCGAATACTTTTTTACAGGCACCATAATAGCATTTTCTTACATTTGTCAAATTTATATTGTTTCCCATATTTGGATATTTAAACGAAAAAAGTGAAAAAAAAAAGTTATCTTGGAGATTTTCATTAACGCTGTTCGATGTTTGGGCAGAAACCAGAAACAAAAAAGCAAACAAAATATGACAAGGAATTGTGTTAATTTGACTGAATTTTGCGTCGCGGAGCCTCAACATCCACTTCATAGGTTTTTTTTTTTATTTCTAAGCTGAACCGTTTTATCACAATTAATAGTGGTTCTCAAATTTTTTCTCTTGAATGAAATGAAAATTTGTTCACAACTCACCAATTTTCACGTACATTTTGTACATTTAAGAATAAAACGCATCGAGATGGTTAAAGGAAAACAACCGCGGATTCAAAGCCAGACCATTATCATTGATAACTCTCTCCTCCAATTTGAGGACCCTAGTTACTTTATTCTTAATACTTGATATCATGCAAAAATATCACAATGATAAAATCGGCCAATAATTATTTGTGACTATTTATACTGGGACTCATGCATGCGATAACAAGCTACCCCATAATAATATAAACTTATTTATAAATGGAACTTTGTCTCTGTGTGCGTGTGTGTCTGTGTGTGTCCGTTACCTATAAACTCCGAAACGGCTCAACCGATTTTCTTGAAAATTTACATAGTTGTACTATAAGCGTCAGCGATTGTTCTTAGCTAGGTTTTGTGTCGAGGTACCCCTGATAAATATCGAAAATCGAAAAAATCGGGTTATAGAAGGAGTGGTTCGATTTTAAAAAGATTTGATACAGTCATAGACAAAGACATAAGAAACGATATTCAGAAGTTTCAAGGTTGCAGTTGTTACAATAGTGCAGAAAATTTGATATCGATAGTAGCATATCAAAATTTGACTTACATCTATTCATTTTTCTTTAAGTCTACGGTTTCGCTTTAATTGGAAACAACTATTGCTTTTTAGTCTTTCGTGCCAACGTCCAAAGAGTCTGAGCTCCAGGACCATGGATTAGTTTTTAGCTTTCATTACACCCGAGCAACGCCGGGCTATACTACTAGTATATTAAATTTTGAAATCTTATTTATTTTTGCATATGATTTTTTTTTGAACGAGTTTCTAAATATTTGATTGTCTCTCAATTATTCCGCCTCACCGTTTGGGAATTACTGCATTGAACATCTTTATTGTTTTATACACTATATTAGAAAAGAAAACAAAGAGTGAAAGGGGGTTAAAAAGGCATAAAGGATTCGAAGTCAACATTATCATTGATAACGCTCTCCTCCAATTTGCGGACCCTAGTTACTATATTCTTAATACTTGATATAATGCAAAAAATATCACAATAATAAAATTGGTCAGCAATTATTTATAACTATTTATACTGGGACTCATGCATGCAATTACGAGTAATCTATAATAATAATTTAAATTTTGAAATCA
Source organism: Ascarosepion bandense (assembly GCA_037127315.1). Classification (NCBI taxonomy): domain Eukaryota; kingdom Metazoa; phylum Mollusca; class Cephalopoda; order Sepiida; family Sepiidae; genus Ascarosepion; species Ascarosepion bandense. The sequence goes on from JBBBDQ010000152.1 coordinate 617,364, forward strand.
TATTTATTTTGACATATGAATTTTTTGAGTTCAACTCTGTTATTAAGAAAGTTTTATTCTAAATTACTTGCTATAAATAAGTAATCTTTGTGTAAATAAGATTAATTTAACATTAAATTTGCTACTTTTTCAAAAATAATGTGTCACAGTTGTATATTTTATTTTTGGAAGATTTTTAAATCCGATAATAAACTTTTCTTTTTTTTTTTTACGAAGGTGTCGATCGCTCAAAAATGACCAAAAGATTTAAAAGATTTTTTAAAAATACTCAAACTTTTACATTCTAATCAATATGATTTTTGTTTGAAATACACCAGAGTATTTTGCTTACTGAAAATAGTGAATTTAATCATTAAACTTACAATTAAAACTAAAATGAAGGTTTCAAGAAAACTTTTTTTTTTTTTTGAAAATTCATTTTAAAATGAGTGGAGGTGCTATATTGAACTCATAGCTTGAATTGTCGTTCTGATTTCCGTGCTAATAGCCGTCACGCTGCTTGCATATTTCCCTTTTCTTTTTCTTTTTTCTTTTTCGTTTTTCGTTTTTTCAATTTTAAAAAGAAGCAAATATTCATTTTGAAAATTCCATGAATGAATCGGACTAACGGCAGTTCTTGACTTCCTGCGATCGAAGCTGCACTAAGCAACCTTAAATAACCTTAAAGTATTTCCACAATGAAAAAAATTAACTGATTAAAATCTCTCCCACAAAACTTTAAATTCTTATCCATTCTAGGTTGTTACGAGAACACAAATATGCAAGCATCAAATAAGCGTCAACCAGACGAGTTCACAAATAATTACCCCGACTGAGGCTCCTCTTCACTATTCTTATTCTTCTTCTATGTGCCCTGTCCCTTCAGGACGTAGGCGATCATGGTTCTCCACGTCTCCCTATCCCTTGTGACTCTTAGTATATTTGCTCCTGTTACTCCTGGCAACCCCCGTTCAGTCATCCACCTGATCAGGCCCTGCAAATATGTTATCCGCTGCCTTCCTCTGTCTCTCTTTCCTTCTATCTGGCTAGTCAGTATCAGGTTCTCCAGGCTCTCCTTCCTCATTGCATGTCTCAGGATCTTCAGTTGTCTCTTCCTGATGCTCAGTATTAATTTCCTTTTTGTTGCCATTCTTTCCAACACCTCATCGTTGCTTGCATGCTCAGTCCACGATATCCGCAACATCCTTCTGTAGAACCACATTTCCGCTGCTTCTAGATTTTGTCCTCATTTTCAATGATATTGTCCAGCATTCACTGCCGTATTGAAGAACTGACATCACATAGAAATCCAGCACTCTTTTCTTTGTTTCTAGTGAAATTTTCCTGTGTGTTAGTACTTTACTCAGCTTCTGGAACGCATCCTTTGCCATGCCAATTCGCCTTCGGATCTCTGTGTCGCACTTTCCATCTCCTGTTAGAACACTTCACAGGTATATAAATTTTTGTACTTGCTTGATTCTGTTCTCCCCCACCTGTATTTGGTATTTTGGGTTGCACCTTTTACTGATGACCATGCATTCAGTTTTCTTAAAGTTTATTTGTAGTCTTTTTTGTCACTCTCCACCGATACCTTCTGTAGGAGGTCTTGTTTTTTCCTTTCCGTGTCTGCAATCAGCACAGTATCATCTGCATACCATATGTTGTTCAAGTTGTGGCCTCCAATAACAAATCATGGTGTGTCATCTGGGGTCCTCAAGCTGCACAAGTTGAACAGATCCGGTGAAAAGACACATTCTTGTCTTAGGGTTCTTTCTATCTTTGTAAATCTGCTGAAATCGTTACCTGTCCGTATGCAGGCAGTTTGCTGTCAGTAGAGATTCTTGATTACTCTGATGTCTTTCCCAAAAATGTCGAGTCTGCTGAGCATCTTCATCAATTCTTTGTGCCGTATTTTGTCGAATGCCTTCGCATAATCAATAAAACATCTCCATGCATAGTTAAAAAAGTATTAAAATTAAGAAAATATGTTTAAACTGATGGTTATTAGGGGCAATAACTCTGTATATATTTAAAAGAGTTACTTCCCTTACAAAATGCCAGCTGTAAATGAAGAGTTATGAAAAGTAATGTTTTTGTGCTGCGAAAATTTACCATCAACAGAACTTTTCTCAATCTTCCTCGCCCAAAAAAGATTATTTGAAAGGATAAAAAAAAAATCAAAATAAAAAAGTTAAACTTTTCTTCCAAGAAAAGAAATGGTATGAAAGTTATTTAGAAAACCAGTTTGAGGTAAGGGGATATAATTTGGAATACCTTACGTATGCAAAAGACCATTTATCAGTTACCCTATTTTAATATCTCCTTACAAAATATTTGATAGTTCCGCTTATATATATATATATAATTATTTTTATTATTATTGTTGTTGTTGTTATTATTATTATTATTATTATTATTATTTCATTTTTCATCATATTTCGATTTCTGCTTTGGTCTCACTACCAACCAAGTCTGCGGGGAGACCTAAGGCAGGTCGTGGCGTGTTGTTATGTCTCCATTTCATGTTTTTCTATCTTCCCTATCATCCCTAGCATTACATAGATAGAGTTTTTCTTAGTGTGTGGGCTGTACTTAATAAAACAATTTTTGTATATCTCTTAAGCTGGGGTTTCCAGGGATTCTTTCAATGTGTTGTTTTGTTCCATTTTTTATCATTCCAAGTGTACCTACTATCACTGGCACAACTCTTGTTTTCAATTTCCACATTTTTTCTATTTCAATTTCCAGGTCTTTATATTTTGACAGTTTTTCAAATTCCTTGATTGCTATGTTACAATCCGCTGGACAAGCCATATCAATTAATAGACAAGTTTTCTCCTTCTGGTTTTTAACAATAATGTCTGGCCTGTTTGCTTCAATTTTTCTGTCTGTGTAGATGGTGTAATCCCATAGAATGGTTACATCTTCTATTTCTGTGACCGGTGCTAGGTGATGTTCATACCAGTGTTTGTTTACAGATTTTCCATAATGTTTGCACATTGCCCAATGTAAATATTGCCCAACTCTATCGTGGCGATTTTTATATTCATTTGGAGCAAGCACAGAACAGCCTGAGATTAGGTGGTCTATTGTTTCTTGGTGTTTATCACAAAACCTGCATTTTGGATCCATATTATTATGCATAATATTTGCCTGAAAGTTCCTAGTGAAAAGACTTTGGTCTTGTGCTGCAAGAATAAAGCCTTCAGTTTCAGACTTTAATCCAGATGCACGTAACCATCGATGAGTATTAACTTTGTCAACATTGAATTTATTGGCACGTTCTGGATATTGGCCATGCAGAGGTTTGTCTTGCCAGTGCTGTTTCATCTGTTCAAGAGCTTTATCTTTGGCTTTCATTTTCATATTTTTTGCCGCAATAGTTGGTTCTTGGCTTCTGTTTTGCTTTCTACAGAATCTACTAACTGTAAATCTTGTTTGTATTTACTGCCTTCTTTTATTATTGAATATTTTTTCTTTCTTTCTTCATGTTGCCTTACTAATTGTATCATCCAATCCTTTGTTGTTTCTATGTATGTTAGTAAGCCAATAGTTGTTGTCTTGTATGACAATTCCAGCTGAATAAGACCTCTTCCACCTTCTTTACGGGGTATGTATAGACGGTCTACATCAGCCTTTGGATGATGCATCTTATGCTTAGAAAGAAGCTTTCTTGTTTTAGAATCCATTCGCCTGATGTCGTTTAAAGTCCAGTTTATGATCTTGAAACGGTATTGGACAACTGGGATTGCAAAGCTGTTAATGGCCATTACTCTGTTCTGAGAATTCAATTCAGTTTTTAATATCATTCGTAGCTTTCTATAGTACTCTTTACGCACTATTTCTTTCATTTTTTTATGGTGAATGTTTTCGCTCTCATTTACACCTAGGTATTTATAAGTTTCTTCTGGTTTCAATTCTTTTATTGTTACAGCAGGGTCTAAGCTAATTGAGGATGTTTCTTGTATTGATCCACGTAAAACTGTAGCTTTAGCACATTTATTCAAATTAAATTTCATTCCAATGTCTTCGCTGAAGCATTTTACAGTTTGCAGAAGACCTTCCAGCTCATTATCATTCTTAGCATATAACTTTAAGTCATCCATGTAAAATAGATGGCTTATTTTCTTTTGGCCTATTTTATAACCACATTCTGTCTTATTAAGTTGACTGGTTAGTGCTATTAATGATATGCAGAATAGTAAGGGAGACAAAGAATCACCTTGAAATATACCTCTTTTGATGTTTATTTCATCAGACTTATAGGTTCCATTTATATGATTGAGGTAAAGGGTTGTTTTCCATATAGACATGCACTGTTTGATGAAAATGATGATGACGGGTGATATCTTGTATATATTTAAAGTCTTTAAAATCCAGGAATGTGGCACACTATCGAATGCCTTACGATAATCTATCCAGGTAGTACTAAAATTTTTCATTGCACTGTACCAGTTTTCCAGGATCATTTTGTTAATAAGTAATTGGTCTTTACATCCATAACAGCCACGTTTGCACCCTTTTTGTTCAAGCGGTATCATGTCATTTCTTCCTAAGAATAAATATGTCTGTTTTGTTAAAATAGATGTTAATAGTTTATATGTAGTCGGAAGACATGTAATTGGTCTGTAGTTTTTCGGGTTGTTTGTGTCAACATTCTTGGGTAGAAGAAATGTAATTCCTTTGGTCATCCATGCAGGAATTTTCGTGGGATCGTCAACCATTTCTTGAAGTTCTTTGGCTAGTTTTTTATGTGCTGTATTTCAATAATATAGTCAAAAGTTAGGAATTTTATCTATACCTGGGAATTTCCAATTGTGTGCTTTTTTAGTGCAAATTTAACATCTTCTTCTGTAATTCCAGCCCATGTCTGTTCTGGTTTATTTTTCATTCGTTCTATCTCTTGTGCAATCGAATCTACTTCATTCTATCTCTTGTACAGTCCAATCTACTTCGTTCTATCTCTTGTGCAATCCAATCTACTTATACTTAAAAACGAAAAGCGCTTCATGTTTGCTTCAATTTCATCAAAAGATTAATATATAATAAATACCAATTTTATCATATATATATATATATATATATATATATATATGAATATTTAATAGATTGGTTAAAAAAAATTAAGGAATAAAATGTCCAAAAAATGATACCGATATTGGCAATTAAAATTATATATCTATATAAGTGGACATTCAAGCCAACAGCCAGAGGCGACAGTCAGTTTTGTGCGAAACGCAATGTGCACTTAATATTTACATACGCTCTACCCCTAATATTGACTACTTGACCTATAAATATAACATGCGTTAAAATATATATATATATATATCTATAAAAGTGACGAGGGTGGACCAAATGCAAGTATTTGTTTGTTTGATAGACTCGACTTAGCGTCTCGATGGGAGTTGCGCTCAGTTGTTGATCGAAATTTTAGAACACTAACGACACCTTAAAATTTTTCAGAAAGCCAAAACTAGGGGTAGAAAAATATATATTATCAGCCCACAAAGTCAGCGATCAGTTTATGTATTGATTATAATATAGAATCGATCACCTCATTTTATATTATCTATATCTATATATGTTGCCCCTCCCCTACCCTAATCCAATAGAGACATTCTACATTGTTATCTATATCTATAAAAGTGACGAAGGTGGACGTTGTGTAAGTACTTGCTATGTAAATTCATCATATGTTTTTTATTCTTATTATTCCTTAAACTACCCGAGTGAAACCGGGCTAAACTGCTAGTCTATATCTATAAAAGTGACGAGGGTGGACGTTGTGTAAGTATTTGCTATGTAAATTCATCATATGTTTTTTATTCTCATAATTCCTTAAACTACCTGAGTGAAACCGGGCTAAATTGCTAGTCTATATCTATAAAAGTGACGAAGGTGGACGTTGTGTAAGTATTTGCTATGTAAATTCATCATATGTTTTTAATTCTTATTATTCCTTAAACTACCCGAGTGAAAACAGGCTAATCTGCTAGTATATATATATATATATATATATATATATATATATATATATATAGATATAAACATGCGCACAAACACGCACCCTAACACAAACACACACACTGTTGTCAGTTCTGCAGTCTGAAAAAATGAGTAACAAAAGTTTATCCATTGAAATAAATTATTCTCTATAACAGCTTTAGATGATGTGTTGAATTTTCTTTTTTGTCTGGATAATATCCATTTGACTCTCTGTTATAGATCTATCTCTTTAATATTTAATATTTCATATGAAATACATTTTTTGATTATCCTCTCCGTTTACTGACCTGACATCATACCTATATATATGTGTGTGTGTGTGTGTGTGTGTGTGTGTGTGTGTGTGTGTGTGTGTGTGTGTGTGTGTGTGTGTGTGTGTAAACTTAGCGTTATAATCGTTTCGAAAAACCCGCCGAGCACATGCGCGGAAGGAAAAAATGGTGATAAAAAAAGAACGAGCTAAGTACTTGAACCCCAGTCAAAGTACGCAGCCCAAAGAAAAAAAATCCGAGACAAGTAACCTAAAACAAAAGTGAACTTTCCCTAAAGATCCAATTTGGTGAAACCTTGGTAGGTTCGTTGGCTCTCTAGGTTAGTTATTTACTTATATATATATATATATATATATATATATATATATATATATATATATATATATATATTGTGTATTTTCTTTTAAACATGCCAGATTAAATAAATTGCAAAGACTATGCTTGCTTATTTTTAATAAAATCCGTTCATACTTACGGATAATCTTTCGCGTATTACAATCAAAAGATGTAATATTAAATATTAATTAATACCTTTATTATATATATATATATATATATATATATATATATATATATATATATATATATATATATAGGAGAGAATGGTGGCAAGCCGTGGAGAATCATTCAAAACTTTTTATCTAATTAATATGAATTATCAATTAGAGAGAAATAGAGGGCCCAATTTGATATCCAGTACAAATATATTGAGAAGAAAACTCAACACATAATTAAATCCAGAATTTATTTCAGTAATGTAAAGAAAAATCCTTACAACTGCCTCGTTCAACGGTCTGAACAAGGCAATTGTAAGTTTCTTCTTCTATAAATCAACTACGGGACAATGTCTCCGCCGAAATTGCCGAATTCTATGCAAAAAACATAAAATACAATTGAACTAATATTAAATTATTAATAATAAATTCGTAAGAATTCTTATTTAATTTCACAAAAAAAAAAAAGAAAGAAAAAGAATCTCGTCACCATTGAAAAATAATTAAATAGAAAAGGAAAAATAATTTTTTTTGTTTGGTAGCATAAATAAAAAATGAAACGATGCATTTAAATATAGTCTAATGAAAGAAGGATATCAACAAACCTGCAGTAAAATCAGGGGAGTTAAACCTGTGATAGCTGGATAAGGTTGTTATGTCATTTTACGATACTTTTTTTATTAGTAGTTTAAAATAATTAAAAAAAATAATACCGGATTAAAAAGAGTGAATAAATACATGTTAAATTATCTGGGTTTGTCATCTACACTTACTTTTAGCGAACCGAGGTTAAAAAATATATATTTTTTTTTTTTTTTTTTTTAATCATTTCACCCCGAGCAAGGCAGAAACGCCACTGATGTGCAGGGGTGACATAAATGTAAAAAGATTAATTAGAAAAGAGTGAGGAGTACAAGCTAGTTAGAAAGGAACAATAGAAAGCTGAGAAAGCAGGTGCGATGACAGATACATAGGAGGAGAGAAAGGGAAGGTTATACAGGGGAGGGGAGAGAGCTAGAGTCCAGTGGTTAGTAGGTGAGTATTAACTTTGCTTTTAAATTTCTGGAAATCATAGCCGTCAGGAAAGCAAGAATACGGGAGTGAGTTCCACAGGCGGGAAGTGCGAGAGAGGAAGCTGCAGGAGTAGAATTGTCGTCTGCGTTTGGCTAACCTGACTGTGAATGGGTGGGACCCAGTTGCCAGTCTGGTTGCACGGGTAAACACCTGTAGAGGAGGCATCAGTGACTTAAGCTCATCCGAGCAGAAACCATGAAAGTATTTATAGAAGAGACAGAGGGAGGCCACATTTCGACAATGGGAAAGTGGCTGCAGACGAGTCGCCAGATCAGTACCTATCACATTACAGACTCTCCTTTGGAGCTTGTCAAGAACACTGAGGAGAACGGCTGGGGTACCTGACCATAAGTGGCAGAAAAGGAATTGCCTACAGACTGAAGAGAGAACCAATGAAAGAAGAGAAACCAATGGATAGCAACAAGTCTATGCGAACTTCAAACTTGTTATAAAATAATCCGCATGAATCAACTATCAGAGGGGAAAGACAGAGTCATGCAGAGACATAGCTTCGGGATCGAGCGACGTGCGTCCTCTTACTATCAACGCCGCTGATGACAGCAAACAACACTCTTTCGCGTTAACTTTCTCTTTTCTTTCTACCTCTCCTTTCATACCAACACTGGATAGCAGTTTATGTTTTGTACATTTGATAAATAAATTATGCATTTATTTATCAAAAGTCAGATGTATTCTTTTTGTTTTTCCAGAATTGTAAGTTTCTTCTTCTATAAATCAACTACGGGACAATGTCTCCGCCGAAATTGCCGAATTCTATGCAAGAAACATAAAATACAATTGAACTAATATTAAATTATTAATAATAAATTCGTAAGAATTCTTATTTAATTTCACAAAAAAAAAAAGAAAGAAAAAGAATCTCGTCACCATTGAAAAATAATTAAATAGAAAAGGAAAAATAATTTTTTTTGTTTGGTAGCATAAATAAAAAATGAAACGATGCATTTAAATATAGTCTAATGAAAGAAGGATATCAACAAACCTGCAGTAAAATCAGGGGAGTTAAACCTGTGATAGCTGGATAAGGTTGTTATGTCATTTTACGATACTTTTTTTATTAGTAGTTTAAAATAATTAAAAAAAATAATACCGGATTAAAAAGAGTGAATAAATACATGTTAAATTATCTGGGTTTGTCATCTACACTTACTTTTAGCGAACCGAGGTTAAAAAATATATTGACCAATAGAAAAAAGGAATTGCCTACAGACTGAAGAGAGAACCAATGAAAGAAGAGAAACCAATGGATAGCAACAAGTCTATGCGAACTTCAAACTTGTTATAAAATAATCCGCATGAATCAAATATCAGAGGGGAAAGACAGAGTCATGCAGAGACATAGCTTCGGGATCGAGCGACGTGCGTCCTCTTACTATCAACGCCGCTGATGACACAAGACATCAGCTGACAGCAAACAACACTCTTTCGCGTTAACTTTCTCTTTTCTTTCTACCTCTCCTTTCATACCAACACTGGATAGCAGTTTATGTTTTGTACATTTGATAAATAAATTATGCATTTATTTACCAAAAGTCAGATGTATTCTTTTTGTTTTTCCAGAATTTATGATTGCTGAGAAGTGTTGCCATTCTTTCTAACACCTCGTCGTTGCTTGTATGCTTAGTCCACGATATCCGTAGCATCCTTCTGTAGAACCACATTTCGGCCGCTTCCAGTTTTGTCCTCATTTTCGATGATATTGTCCAGCATTCACTGCCGTATTGAAGAACTGACATCACATAGAAATCCAGCACTCTTTTCTTTGTTTCTAGTGAAATTTTCCTGTGTGTTAGTTCTTTACTCAGCTTCTGGAACGCATCCTTTGCCATGCCAATTCGCCTTCGGATCTCCGTGTCGCACTTTCCATCCCCTGTTAGAACACTTCCTAGGTACTTAAATTCTTGGACTTGTTTGATTCTGTTATCCCCCACCTGTATTTGGCATTTTGGGTTGTATCTTTTGCTGATGACCATGCACTCAGTTTTCTTAAAGTTTATTTGTAGTCCCTTCTTGTCACTCTCCACTGCTACTTTCTGTATGAGGTCTTGCAGTTTCCTTTCCGTGTTCGTAATCAGCACTGTATCGTCCGCATACCTTCTGTTGTTCAGTTTGTGGCCTCCAATAACAATTCCTGGCGTGTCATCTAGGGTCCTCAAAATATTCTCGCTGTATAGGTTGAACAAATCCGGTGAAAAGACACATCCTTGTGTTACGCCTTTTTCTATCTTTGTGTATCTACTGAGGTCGTTACCTGTCCGTATGCAGGCCGTGCATCAGGAAGAGACAACTGAAGTTCCTGGACATGCAATGAGGAAGGAGAGCCTGGAGAACCTGATACTGACTGGTCAGATAGAAGGAAGGAGAGACAGAGGAAGGCAGCGGATAACATAGGACAGGGACAGGGCACATAGAAGAAGAAGAGAAGAAGTGATTAACCCTACAGCAGTAACGGCAACAGCTACAGTTCTGCCTTTCAGATCACACATTCCTTCGCTTCAGCAACAAAATATAATAGTAATTATTTTATTGTTTGGGAGTAGGGTCTTAAAAACACTTGATCCAAATTGTTCTTTCTTTTGTAGAGTCACTGCATAAATATTTAATGTAAATCAACTTTGATGGTTTACCAACTAAGTCTCCTGCTATCACTGCATTCACAACAGCCTCTTACTTCTAAATTATTCTTATCAATTTCCGCTATAGATGGGGTATTGATAACCAACAAGATGGTAAAATTGTATTCAAAACAGGTGGCTTACGTTTAACTTTTGTGACCGTTTCAAGCAATTGAAAATGATTTCGACATACCAAAATGATTAAAGAGATATTGGTCCGATATATATATATTTACATTCTCACACCCTGATTGAGCACTCTGGAAGAATGGTAGACTTTGAAAAACAGTAGCTACGCTGGCATGTACGCATCGCTCATTCAGTAATAAATTAGAGCACTCTGGCTTTTGGGCGTGTATAATGATAATATACACGCTAAAAAGTTTGCCTCCTTCTACCGAGCGCCCATAGCCCAGAGGTAGAATCGCCGACTAACGCCAAATCGGTCGGGTTTCAATCCTGGGTTAAAAGCAATCGGAGTCTAACCGTACTGATGAGCTGTGATACAGCGAAACAGATCTGTCTGCGGATGACTATATATATATATATATATCTGCAATTTCCTAAATATATTATATTATATATGCGCGGTACTCATTTTTCTGTGATAGAGTTGACATATTCATATAGATAGGTTCGAGTTTGTGACCCTGGGTTTCACGCTCTTGCGATCGTCAGACAAACAGATTAATTTTTTTTTTTAATTGGCTATATGAAGGGCTGCGTATATTGGTGTATTTTTGTGGAAGTGAGAGGAAAAATGGAAGGAAAATTTGTCGTCGTGACAAACGCAGACATATATACACACTTGTATACCCATTGACGTGTGCACACACGCGCGCGCACGCGCGTCCGCCGAACCGTGTCTCACGCACGCATAACTATATGCGAAACGTATGGGGCTTGTACAAGTGCGTATATGCCTGCGTTATTCACGACGACAAATCTTCCTCCCACTTCCACAAAATACACCAATCTACGCAGCCCTACATATAGCCAATTTTTAAAACATTAATCAGTTTGTCTGACGATCGCAAGAACGTGAAACCCAGAGTCACAAACTCACACCTATCTATCTATCTGTCTACATATATATATATATATATATATATATATATATATATATATATATAATAACTAACTAGACTCCGTAAGTTTACACTCCGTAAGTTTACACTTGAGTGACTAATCTAAACCTTCGAAAAAAAGTTAACAAACAGAACCTAAATCCGTTAAAATCCGGCGTACTCTGTCGTCGGATAATGGGTGAGAAAAAAAGAAACCAGCGGAACAAGAACAAAATGTCAAGCATCCGCAGCAAAGAAAAAAACCCAAACGGAACCTAAACACTAGAAAAAGTGCTCAATACGAAAGTACGAAAATACAATAGTAGAGCAAAAACACGAATGAAAACATGAATTCATGAAAACATGAATTCGTATATATATATATATATATATATATATATATATATATATATATATATATGTTCAGAATTTACTGAATAGATAACGTTTGCATTTCATTTTTTTCCTGAATGTTTTCGCTTTTTGCCATTTTTTTTCCATCTTCCCATTTGTGCCATATTTACTTGAGTCGTTTTTACCTGCGCCATTTTTACCTGTGCCATTATTAATGCGCACCGCCTTTGATTTGATCTATGAAACGGCGATTCTTCTTTTGATAAAACTTTATTAAACCCCTTAAAAGCGTAAATTAAAACATCATTCCCAAATACTTCATTACTGATTTGCTAGTGGATGAAAAATGCGACACTGAAATCCTACGGCGCTTTGGGAGTAGCAAAAGTTTTCTTCCAGAAGTCAAGTAAGATAATAAAAAACGGAAAAACAGATCGTTGGAAACAAAGAACAAAGAAAAAACTGTCAACTTGTTATGTAATATCAGTACTGGACAATCTCCTTAAAGATACTTGAATCAACAGAACAGTGATTCTGCAGAAGGGTTCTGAGATTAGCACGGGCCGAATATGCGAAGAAGTTTTACAGATAATAGAAACAAATATGAAACTCATACTTAGCATCAAGAAGAACCAGTTGAAATTTCTAGGGTGCATAATGGGGAAAGAGAGCTTGGAATATATGATACTCACAGGACAGATTGAAGGCAAGAGGGAAACAATACATAATCTACTTAGTGAGCTTGAGTAAACGGATGGCAGAGAAAAGTTTAGGGGAAATAACAAAAAGATAAAATTTAGTAAGAGCTCCAAAGGTCAGGAAATTGTGGAGAGCCATGATTGCCCATGTCCCAAAAGAACATAACACATTATCAGTTCTTTTTTTAACCTCTTTTTCTTTTCTTTTCTCTTTCCATTTTCTCTCTTCCCCGCTTTTTTCCTTTTCCTTATCTTTTTCCTCTTCCCTTTCCCTTTTCTTTTTCCTTTTCTTTTTCCCTTATCTTTTTCCTCTTCCCTTTCCCTTATCTTTTCCTCTTCCCTTTCCCTTATCTTTTTCCTTTTCTTTTTCTCTTTTCCATTTTTCTTTTAATCACAGTCTGTGAGCAAAAAGAAAAAGAATGTTCTATCTTTGAAGTCAAAAATAAACAATTTATTGTTTTGGTACCGGCTATTTCATTTTGATAAAGTCTATTACTATTAGAGTAAGTATTTTGCTACAGAAGGATGCTGAGAATACCATGGAAGCTGTCAGAAAAAACAGTTGAAATTTCTAGGGTACATAATGAGGAAAGAGAGCTTGGAAAATTTAATACTCACAGGACAGATTGAAGGCAAGAGGGAAACAATACATAATCTACTTAGTGAGCTTGAGTAAACGGATGGCAGAGAAAAATTTAGGGGAAATAACAAAAAGATAAAATTTAGTAAGAGCTCCAAAGGTCAGGAAATTGTGGAGAGCCATGATTGTCAACCTCTTGAAAGGACACGGCATATGGGGATAAAAGATTTGTTAGATAAAGTTTACTCCAGTTTTTCTGAACTATTCAGAAAAAAATCTTATGGGAGATAACTACGAAAAACTCTTTATGAATTACTTCCCTTTAAAACGGAAAAGGATTTTTTTAAATTCATATTAGCAAATATATTCGTTCTGTTATGAGTTTATATATAAAAAAAAAATCGAATCCAAATGTTGTTTTTGGTACTTCCGGGTTCTCTCCCCGCCAATTTCGTACAAACAAGTGTCCATTTAGGTAAAACAGTCAGTTGGTAGGTCAAAATTGAGCGATGTCGGAAAGAATTCGAAGAAAGGGAGTAGAGAACCTTGCAGCCTCTGTCGCCACATAAATTCACAGAGGTAGGAGATTTTTGTTTTTTTTTTATAAGCGTTTCACCCCGAGCAAGGCATGTCACTGCCACTACTGTGCAGGGGGCTACGTAGAGTGGAGAAAGGCTGATTAAATATAGGAAATGACAGAGGGTGGGTGATAGGCGGGTAAGGATACCGAGAATGAGGGTTGGGTAGATGAGAGTGTTGTGAGAATAGTTGGGAGTTAGTGTGATAGGAGGTCAGAATTGTTCGGTGAGTGCCGGTCTGTCGCTTATTCTTGAACTTGGTGGCCCTCCACATTCGTTCCATGTGTTGCGTGTGGGTGCCTGTTTGTGGATCAGTAAAATTCAAGATGTCTTTCACTGTTTTATGGGCAAAATCATTCCTCACTTGATTGTATCCCTTCCACTCGTCTGTGATTACCATGGAGCCCGGCCGAACCGACTGCTTGATTATAGGCGTCAGTGTTGCTGCACTCCGGTCTGGTATTGCATACATGAAACATTCTTTCGTCTCCGGACACATTCCACCAAAAACCCAAATTGTGTGGTGTTCATGTTTTATTGTTTTATATTTAATCTTCACAAAATAATTTAAGTTTTTGGGACTTCAAATTTTATTGTACAAATTTAGCGGGAAGATAACCCGGCTGTACTGATATAATTAACGTGATACTCGTTGTGTTAACGCGTACAGCTATAAATAACCAAACGACCAGTTAAATATCTTATAAATGTAAACAATTGAAAAGATGCATATTTTATTGCCATGTTTACGACATTTCGGCTGTTGCACGCTTTGGCCTTCTTCAGGTGCTAACCCGGAAGTACCTACTACACTCTTTGGTTTTTTGGTTTTTGTTTTTTTTGTAATATTCAATCTTTCAATATTTCCGTTTGAAGACGATTTTCTCTTAATTTATCCAAATTTGTCGATTGCTTTCAGTTTTGTTTTTTGTTGTTTTTTACGAGTAAATTTCGGCTCTCAGTAATTTGGCTGTGCGAGATTTAAAAGAATCAGTAGAATCACTTCTACATGCATGTACATACTTATATACATATCGCCATGTACGCACGTACACACATATATACGCACATACTTATATATTAGTACCGCACGTGAAACCTCTTTTTCCCACGCTTCATTAAAAAATGTGTAAGCTGATGATCACACGTGTTTAGACCAGTTGGAAACTGCTTTTCGGAGCTAACAGTCCGAATGCCGTTAGTTCCTTTCCAACAGATCTAAACACGTGTGAACATCAGCTCATATATTTCTGAATGAAGCACAGGAAAAAGAGCTTTCACGTGCAGTACTAATGTATAAGTATGTGCGTATATGTGTGTGTACGTGCGTGCGTGCATGGTGATATGTATATAAGTATGCACATGCATGTTGAAGTGATTCTACAAATCTTTCTCTTTCCATCTGTCATGAATACACTCTTACGAGTGCACAGGATCGTCTCATCAGTGATCTTATGGTTTGGGTACATGACAAGTTTCGGGTCTTTCCAAATCATACTTGTTCACCCAAAGATAATGACTTTATAAGACTTATTGTTCGCTCTCTCGTTACCATGTTTGTACACGCCTGTGCAAATTAATTGAAACAACTGCTTTAGCTTCCACTCTTTCACCATACGGTCAGTTTTAGACCCACTGGATTTATAGGGTGTAACTAATTTCTATTTTTTCATCAGATTAGGTTATTTGCAGCGGTGGGCAGTAATAGTAATCTGTTTTCGGGGTGTGTAGAGGATTTTTAGGTCCTTTACTATTTATATTGTTGTAGATTGGACAACGTGGTAGTAATTTGAAAGTGGAGTCACCATTATAAAGTAGACTGATTGTTCAATCCACCACATTAATGATAAAAATAACTCAGAGAACAATATAACAAGAATAATAACAATGTATTTTTTTTTAATCATTTTCACCCCGAGCAAGGCGGAAACGCCACTGATGTGCAGGGGGTTACGTAAATGTAAAAAGATTAATTAGAAAAGAGTGAGGAGTACAAACTAGTTAGAAAGGAACAATAGAAAGCTGAGAAAGCAGGTGCGATGACAGATATATAGGTGGAGAGAAAGGGAATGTTATACAGGGGAGGGGAGAGAGCTAGAGGCCAGTGGTTAGTAGGTGAGTATTAACTTTGCTTTTACATTTCTGGAGGTCGTAGCCGTCAGGAAAGCAAGAATACGGGAGCGAGTTCCACAGGCGGGAAGTGCGAGAGAGGAAGCTGCAGGAGTAGAATTGTCGTCTGCATTTAGCTAACCTGACTGTGAATGGGTGGGACCCAGTTGCCAGTCCGGTTGCACGGGTAAACACCTGTTGAGGAGGCATCAGTGACTTAAGCTCATCCGAGCAGAAGCCATGAAAGTATTTATAGAAGAGACAAAGGGAGGCCACATTTCGACGATGGGGAAGTGGCTGCAGTCGAGTCGCCAGATAGTTACAGGATTGATTATTTTGTGCATGCAAGATTTAGTGGAGAAATTTCTCTCTTGGATGTTGAAGAAAATGTATCAATGTTCATACTGGAAGAGTTCCTGAAAAAAAGGAAATATGATGTTCGTACTAATTAGTAGTTGAATATAATTATATATGTAGTGAAGTATGATTGTAAGAGAGAGAAATATTTTTGGTGTATGTGAGTTGGAAAGGAACTAACAGCATTCAGACTGTTAGCTCCGAACAACAGATTCCAACTGGTCTAAACACGTGTGAATATCAGCTTATATATTTCTGAATGAAGCGCGGGAAAAAGAGGTTTCACGTGCGGTACTAATGTATAAGTATGTGCGTATATGTGTGTATGCGTGCGTACATGGCGATATGTGTATAAGTATGTACCTGCATGTAGAAATGATTCTACAATATTACGATTCGTCCAACATACGATTCAAGAAAAATAAAGACAACAACTCCAATTTGTAACCAATAAATAAATATATATATTCAATAAAACAAAGCATGTAATAGTAGTATACATAGAGCATTACGTGGAGTCGTTTAGCTGTGGCACTATCTCCTGCGGGGACACTTTCCTTTCTCCCGCGGGGATACTTTCCCTTGTGTGGTTTAATACAACAGAGAGAGAAATTGATATTGGCAATATTATTAGTTATGCTTTATTGTAATACGTGATGTGACCTTATGTAAAAAAAATAATTTTAATACTATCAAATACTTGTAAAATATGGAGAATAGAAAAATCAACTATTTTTACTATCATGTACTTTTATACTCCGGTGAACCTAAAATTGAACTATTTCTGGGGAAAAAAAAAGGAAAAAATGTAATTTTTCTTCTTTCGTATTCAAAGCGGATATTCTTGGCAAAGCTTGGTAAAGCTAAAGGTTTTTGGTAGCCAAAACAAGTGTCAGAATTATTTGATGGTGCCAGGCGGGGTTAAAGTCCCTCAACAGATTTTTCTGGTAAACAAGAAAGTCTGTGGAAAATTGGAAAAATCGAAATACAATGTGAGCTGGCGGGATCTCATTCGTCGAGCTAAACCCTTTCCGCAAATCGGGTGAACGGAAAATGATTTCATTGGCCGAGGGCTTCAAGCCGGCTGGATCCCCAGAGAGGATTGAAAATAGTTATAAAAATCCGGACTCGGCGAGAAAAATCAGTTTTATCTCAGCTTCTCATTTTTCAGTTGGAGTTATTCAGTTGGCTGTGAGAAGCAGTTTGTTTTTTTTTAGTCGAAATGTAACGACTGTGGGAAAAAGTTCCCAACCGGGGAGCCATGACCTACGTTTGGTCACCCACCAGAGAACTTATGGTTAAAGAGTTAATTTTGAATGAAGCCTGCCGCAGATTAACTCAAGGAGTTAATTTGGAATAATGCGCCCACGATATGAATCCCAAAAGAACGTTATTATTTTTTTTAATCACGGGAAAAGCGAAAATTCTGATTCTTCATTCGCTCTACTTCAGTAAACTCCGTTAAACTCCGATAAGGACCCGACAGGACTTTGCTATTTTAGAAGCTACATAGAAAATTGACAGCCCTGATTATAGAGAATATGTGAAAAGACTTTAATGAAAATTTAATGAATATGTGAAAAGACTTTAGTGAAAATTTGAAGAGCTCTGGTTACTTTAACGAATCTTAGACAAGACATTTTTATTTAAGGATTGGAAGCTCTGATATTTTTAGCGAACTTTCTCTCCGTTGTAACCGGCATTTTCGACAACTGTATTATCACTTTCGACAACTGTATTATCTGCTCCTGTGAAAGAAAAAAAACATTGTTTTTTTTTTTATATATATATAAAGACATTCTTCGTAGCTCTCCAGCCGTGTTCGACCTTTGTTCATTTATCTTATTAATTTTTTTTTTTTTTTTTTTTTTTGTGCCGTATTTACTTTTTCAAACCACAAGTGTACACCAGTGTCCGGACTGGCTCAAAAAGGCGACTACTAAAATTGCACGACGCAACCTCTGGGATCAAATCACAACGTGGGACAGTGGCGCGTTGTTGCAAAAGACGTCTTGTAAACCAGCTTTTGTGACGACATCATCGGACGAGAACGTCACGACCAGCAACAGCGACCGAACCAACCGGCCAGCCGGGTGGCAGTTTCGCAACTGAGATCTTCACGACTGTCAACGAGAACGAGCGTCACATTAGACAGACGGCCAGGCCGGCTTGACTTGTTACATAGCAGCCTGTTCGTCTACTGGCTAGCTTGCTGAAAGTAGCCGTATTTAACGAAGAAAGGGTGGATCAAAAACGAAGCGCGGGAAAAACTGGTTTTACATAAAAAAATATGTGATCGGCTAAAAATTAACCAATCACCACACATATATGAAAGAGCTGCTTCAGAGCTGAAAGATTCAAAGACGACTGCGATTGCTAAATTTTCCTATACAAGAACAATAGTGATTTATTACCCAATCTCAAACGAGTAAATGACATGAACCCAATGTGGGTAAGAAAAACATAGCAACCGCTATAGGGTGTATGACGAAATTTGTTTGGCCTTGAAAAATATTGCGTCATCCATGATTACATCAGATATTTATCACGGCCAGACACTATTCTCTTGACTGTCGATTAGTAGTCCTACAGCCATTGTCTGCGATGGACGTTACTCCAAGGAAGTATACGAAAATTGTAACGTTGCACAAACACACTGGCAAGCCTTACAGAGAGATCGCAGATATTGTTGATGTCAGTCGTGTCATCAGGGCGAAGAAAGAAACTGGATCCATCAGTCCAAAATGTGAAGGAAAATGCGGTCAAAAGAGAAAAATAACGCCAAGAGACGACGTATACGTAATCAGAGAAGGTGTGAAAGATTTTTGGAAGACATTATTCGTTTTGTTTCAATTAATTTGTACAAGGGTGTAAGTACCTCACCTACATATATACTGAATATATATACTGAATTTTGTTTTAAACTCTTTACATTTAATTTCAAGTGGAAAATTAAAATACAAAACAAAACTATGTCATAAATGTTTATTCAACTAAATGAACCAATTGTTGCTCCAATTTTGCTTCAACTTAAAGATTCTGTCTTTCCAGAATTTTGGTAGTTTTTCGGCAAATAACTCATTAAGGTTTTTTTTTTTATGTCAACTAAAAGTATTCAAAATTTTACCATTGAGATTATTTTGCAAGAACCTAAATAAATGTAAATTCGAAGGAGCAATGTCTGGTGAATGTGGCAGGTAGGATAACACATCCCTGCCAAGCTACAATAATTTTTGACGAGTTGTAAAAGAAACCTGAGGTCTGGCATTATCCTGATGGAAAACAACGCCTTTCCTGTCCGCCATTTCTGGGCTCTTTTCTTGAATTGCTGCTTTTAGTTCGTCCTGTTGCGAGCAGTACTTTTCAGAATCAATTGACTGGCGACTTGACAGAGGCTTATAGTACATGATTCCTTTCCAATCTCACGAGCACGTCTTTCTTATGATGTAGCCATGCATTTAGGTTAGCTAAAGTTGCTTACCTCGGGATCTTTTTCGCTGAACATTGTTGCAAACAATTCATTTCTCATCAACCATCAGAATTTACTTCAAAAAGTGTGAATTTTCATTGCATTTATACAGCAAATCATAGATAGAAATGTGATCCAAAAGATTGTTTTCACTCACATCATGTGGCACACAAACATCACGGTAATTTGAGTAACCAAGCTTCATTAATTGCTCATGAAAAGGGTGAGTCCAACAACACTGCACAAAATTTTTCTTGGCTATCAGAGAGCTGAAAACTACTGATTTAAGAAATGACATGCTTCCTTTTTTTTAAAAAAAAATGCCATGCCTTTTCAGATCGTATGCAATTACTTATTTTTCTTTATTTGTGAATCACTGAATTCTTGTGAAAGGCAGTTCATTTCCTGTTGCCTTTTCCGTGGTTTTGAATTCAGAATAATCCTCCTCCTAGACTGGTTGCCAGTAATGGCTAGAGAGCTCAGTCTACCTTTCTATTTAGGAAAATAGCTAGATTCATGCCTTACCTATTGGCATTAGTGCTAAAGTGAACAGACTAGGATGGAATTTGAACTCAGCTTTTTGATGGCACTTTCCACACTGCTAACCGTCACACTAGCTATACATATATACCATGTTTATTGGTGTATCAAACTTTGGATGTTAATGCCTCTAAAAATGCACTTCTTGCATTATTTGGTGCCATAAACAATGAGTTTGGTTCCATAGTTGAAATGGAAACGAGATACCATCAACAATTCAACCGAAACATAACAGCTTCTTGCTAATTTTGACAATGAGAGACCAAATTAACGCACAAGAACAAGTTTTTCAAATATCTCATAATGTATTTTATATTTATTTAGTTATTTCTTCGTATGCGATCACGGCTCTCCCAACTTCTTTTTCCTGAAGGGATCAGTTTTTTGTTTGTTTCTTTTTTGTTTCTTTGTTTTTGTTTCTTTTTTTAGATATGCGCACAAAAGTATGTGGTACACTGTGGCATCCAGAGCACCACATGTTATGGCCCCATTTCTGATGTCGCAGGACCAACGTGATACAATCGACAACTCTGCTCACCATATGCCTACTGTAAATTCTCACGGTTCCCCAGTACTTTTGGTATCATTTCACCTCAGGCAAGGTGATAATGTCACTCGGACGCGAGGGTGGGTACAAGGATTGAAAGAGAATGAGAAGACTTTAGTGAGAAGAAGACAATGAAGTGTTCAAGAAATCGGGAGTTCCACAGGTGGGAGCTGCGAAAAAAGAAACTGTTAGAGAAGTAGCAGTTGCATCTAGCTAGTTCAACAGTAAAACGGTAAGATCTAGTTGCCAATCTAATAGCACGATTAAATTCATGAAGAGTAAAAAGCTCATCAGAGCAGTTGCCATGAAAATATTTATAGAAAAGACAGAGGGAAGCCGCATCACGTTTATGAGAAAGTGACTGAACTAAAGATGCCAGGCCAAGACCTATAACACTACAGATCATTTTTTATCAATTTTAACAAGAATCTAGTGATATATAGTCTCCCTGAAAGCAATACACTGCGCCTCCTCGGCCTCACTCTCTCATCCGATCTCAAGTGGAATGAATAATTCGAATCAATAGGTACATCTACTGATAAGAAGGTTGGGTCGCTGTGCCGAGTCAGGATGTTTTCCTCGTCAAAATCCATCGTGAACATTTATAAATCTACCATTCGTCCGTGTATTGAATACTGTTTCCCTATCTGAATTCATCTCGACATTAACCAAATGAGGATCTGCAATGTAATTGATCACGATTTGGCAGCTCGCCTATAGTCACTTCTTAACCGACGGGATATGGCTTCATTCTGTCTTTTCTACAAATATTTTCACGGTTTCTGTTCTGAGGAGCTTCATTCCCTGATGCCCAGCCATCATCAATTTACTCGTGCAACTAGATTGGCAAATAGGTCCCGCCCCCTTTATTGTCAAAATAGGCAAATATAATCATCACTTCTCTTCCATCAGTTTCTTTTCTCGCACTTTTCCCGTGTGGAACTCTTCCTTGTCCTTGCTTTCCTGATAGCTACAATCTCCAAAAGTTTAAGTGCAATTGCCATCTTCTATCTTCTTGACTCCCAACTCTCTCTTACCCTTTCTTCGACATCCTCTGAAGTTTTTTTTTCTGCTTCCTCTCTCCTCTCACTGTAAACCCCCCAAGCACACCAGTGGCAGTACTACTTCGCTTGGAGTGAAACAATTATATAAAAAGGGAGCACCAGACAAGATATAGTAGCAATATTCGATGCACGGACAAATGGTAGATTTATAAATGTGCAGAATGGGAATTTTTTTCTAGCACGACCCAGCGAATCAACTTGCAGTAGACGTAGTAATCGATTCAGAATAGTCGCTCCACTCCCTGTCAGTGGAAAGCGTGAACCCAAGAAGCCATAGAGTGTTGCACTCCTGGGGTTTAATGTCAGCCATACTGATATCATACAGAAAAGTTTCCCTGTGAGGATTAAATGAAAGCAATTTTGTCTTGGAGTCGTTAATCCATTTCTTGCACCAGTTAACCAATGAATAGAGGTCCTCTTGGCACATTTACTTTGTCGGGTTTGAATGGGCCACATTACAAAACTGATCGTCCGAATCCTGATGAATAGAGCGAGGAGCAGAATCAGGCCAGAAATAGGACAAGAACAGTGCGGGTTCGTCAAAGACACTGGGTTAAACTGCGGATGCGTTGCCAGTTTCAGTGATGCTAGAATTTCGACGAGAAACGAAAAGCAGTGTGGCCTCGAAAACTGCCTAGAACAAACAACAGTTTCTTGTGTGTGTGTGTGCTCATAAGAATAATGGTCTGAACTGGGGTTTTGATTAAATAGGCACGCTCACAAAGACCCTCTTTGTTAAACAATGAACTTCCTGTTAACATTTTCCGTAATACGTGGTTCTAAAATAATCAGTACAAGACATTTTGGTAATATTTCACTGAAGTTGGCCACATAAGATCCTAAATAGCATTTTCCTATTTCGTTAACCCTCTAGGGCCATTCGTATCATATTTGATACAGTATTTCCCGATAAGGAAACATTTGGTATTTCCCTATAAGGAAACATTTGGTATTCATTGGCTGAGAAGTCAGTACTGCTTTCATTTGAAATTTATAAAATATTTCTCTTAAAAAATTTTTCAGGAAAATATTTCTTTCAAGGCTTGTTTTCATACTGTATCAAATATGATACGAATGGCCCTAGAGGGTTAATCTCAGTCTGTTTATCTATCTATCTATCTATTAACCCTCTAGGGCCATTCGTATCATATTTGATACTGTATTTCCCTATAAGGAAACATTTGGTATTCATTGGCTGAGCAGTCAGTACTGCTTTCATTTGAAATTTATAAAATATTTCTCTTAAAAAATTTTTCAGGAAAATATTTCTTTCAAGGCTTGTTTTCATACTGTATCAAATATGATACGAATGGCCCTAGAGGGTTAATGTTTTCAGGCGTGATTAACGTGTTTACCAAAAGTAAACACATTAATCACGATTTCCTCGAGGCTGTGGGGAGCGAGGCAATGAATTTAATTTGTACCGGATTTTACTTGGTTTATTTTAGCTTCAACCCCAACGCTTCCTCATCAGTATTTTATCGGATCAATTTAATATTTTCAAACCAAACTTTTATTTTTCATCAGACCCCAACTCGATTAACAACTCTCTCATATTTGTCTCCATCTATTAGGTTGTCCCAAAAGTTAGTAAACACTTGCAAAAATTGAAATTTTACTCGCAAAAACAGCAAACATTATTGCTCAAAATAAAGACCATCATTTTCCAAGACTTTCTGCCATCGATCTGCAAGCTTTCGGATCTGGTCAAAGTACCATTCAGCCGGGTTCGAATCAAAGAATTCCTGACACGCTTCATCGACTACATGAAACGAGTCGAATTGGCGGCCCTTCAGCAAGTGTTGCATTGAGCAGAAATGGTCGTAATCTGACGGAGCACAGTAGGCTGGATGTGGCAGAACCTCAACGCTGTCCAACTCATTAAACTTGTCTTTGGTCTTCCTGGCGGTGTGTAGCTTGGCATTGTCCTGCTACATCAAAGCGCGCTTTCAGTTGAACAGAGCCGGGTACTTTTGCTTCAACTTTTGGTAGACCCGCTCAAGTTGCTGACAGTAAAGTTCGGCACTGATGGCACGGTCATTAGGAACCAACTCAAAATGCACGACTTCTTCAAAGTTCTACCAAACACACAACATGACTTTCTTACCGAATCAATCTTGTTTTGGAACCGACGGTGTCTCTTGTCCTTTCTGAATCCATCGCTTGTCTCGATTGTGCTGGACTAGATAGACCCATTTCGCAAGTGTTTACGAACTTTTGGGACAACCTAATAATATCTCTATTTCTTCGCTCTGGGTTACTCAGTCTATAAAATAGCTCGCCACTAATGTGACTCAGTCAGGGTCACTACTTTGTTATAGGTAAGCACATATATAAATCTACCATCCGCCTTGCATTGAATACTGCTGCCATATCTGGTCTGGTGCTCCTGCTATCCACTTAGGCGTCCTCGACCGAATCCAACGGAGAATCTGTAATGTGATCGATCCCGACTTGGCAGCTACGATACAGTCGCTTTCTCACCGACGCTGTGTGGCTTCCCTGTGTCTCTTCTACAAATACTTTCACGGCTTCTGCTCCGATGAACTTAGCTCACTGGTACCCCCAATATACGAATTTCCTCGAGCCACAAGATTAGCAACTAGGTCCAACCATTTTACTGTGAAACCAATAAATTGTAAACGCAAATTCTACTCCAGCAGCTTCTTTTCTCAAACTTCCCGCCTGTGGAATTCTCTTCCGCTACTTGCTTTCCTGACAGTTACAATCTCCAAGAATTTAAATGTAAAGTCAATAGTCATCTCCTGTCTCAGTTACATCCTCTCTCATGCTTTTCTACATTCACCCCACTCACATCAGTACTCTCTTCCCTCTCCTACTCTCTTCCTGACACCCCCTGCAACCTCTCACTCCTCATAACATTCCTCCTTATCCACCCCACTCTCATCAGTACTCTCTTCCCTCTCCTACTCTCTTCCTGACACCCCCTGCAACCTCTCACTCCTCATAACATTCCTCCTTATCCACCCCACTCTCATCAGTACTCTACTCTCTTCCTGACACCCCTGCAACCTCTCACTCCTCATAACATTCCTCCTTATCCACCCCACTCTCATCAGTACTCTCTTCCCTCTCCTACTCTCTTCCTGACACCCCCTGCAACCTCCTCACTCCTCATAACATTCCTCCTTATCCACCCCACTCTCATCAGTACTCTCTTCCCTCTCTTCCTGACACCCCCTGCAACCTCTCACTCCTCAACATTCCTCCTATGTAAGCCCCTGCACAACAGTGGCAGTAAAATGCCTTGCTTGGGGCGACACGATTATAAAAGAAAATCTTACATAAAGGCTAGAAGTATCCACCTGAGGTAACAGAAAGATATATATTCACGTTAGATTCTCCTGCAGTTAAAAACTAGACGGATTTAAGAAATAAGATGTTCCCCCACCAGAATGTAAACGATCATGGCTCTCCAGACATCCTTTTCTATATCTGGTCGGGTGCTCCTGCTATTCATCTCGATGTTCTCGACAAAATACATAGGATTTAATCAGTTCTGATTTGGCATCTCCACTTCAGTCACTTTCCCACCGACGTGACGTGGCTTCCCTCTGTCTTTTCTACAAATATTTTCATGGCAACTGCTTTAACAAACTGTATTTCCTGGTGCTCTGATTACTTGAATTTAAGAATGCTACTAGACTGGCAGCTAGGTCCCACCCTTTTATCGCTGAAATAGTTAAATATAACCACCACTTTTACTGTTTTTTTCTTGCACTTTCCTCCTGTGTAACTCCCATTTACTTGTACTCCTGATAACTACACTCTCCAAAAATTTAAATGCTACGTCAATTGCCATTTTCTATCTTCTTGAATCCGATTCATCATTTATCCTTTCTTCAATAACCCTTGCAACCCCCTGCACAATAGTGGTTGTCCTGCCTTGATTGGGGTGAAATAATTAAAAAAGCACAAAAGAAAATCTGTAAATTACAATGTCTTCTTGTGAAAGATCGTGTAGTGGTTCCACGTTGCCTTCTCGACTTTTTTAGATTCAGGGAAATCCTTCTCTTAGGCTGTTTTATGTTTATAAAGAACATTCCAAATTTAAAAAAGAATATCAACGTATTCCTTTTGAGTCTCAACGTATTCCTTTTGAGCAGCATTGTTAAATTATTTGATTATAGTATAGCCCGGCGTTGCTCGGGTGTAATGAAAGCTTTAAAACTAATCCATGGTCCTGGAGCTCAGACTCTTTGGACGTTGGCATGAAAGACTAAAAAGCAATAGTTGTTTCCAGTTAAAGCGAAACCGTTGACTGAAAGAAAAATGAATGGATGTAAGTCAAATTTTGAAGTTTGGTGAGAATCGGATAAAAATTGTGGATTTGTATAAAGGACATACAGACAGATAAAAAGACACACACACAAACATCTTGCCATTTTTATATGTATATTATCGATATTCTGCACTATTGTAAGAACTGCAACCTTGAAACTTCTGAATACCGTTTCTTATGTCTTTATCTATGAGTGTATCAAATTTGATTAAAATCGGACCACTCCTTCTATAACCCGATTTTTCAATTATCGATATTTATCGGGGGTACCTTGACACAAAACGTAGCCAAGAACACTTGCAGACGCTTATAGTACAACTGTGTAAATTTTCAAGAAAATCTGTTCAGCCGTTTCGGAGTCTATAAGGCAACGGACAATCACACACACACACACATACACAGAGAGACACACACACAGACAAAGTTCCATTTATAAATAAGTTTAGATTTAGATTTGTCGAATTGCTGTCAGTGAAGTTGTGAAAAAATTCGTTCACATCTTCACTGACAGATCAGGGCATGACAACAATTGACAAATAATCAAACAAATAATAAAATAAGAAAATGATCTTTTCCTCATTACTTACTGGGTACAACATATACACTTACCAATTTTACCATGAAATATAAGGTTTTAGTGAATTAAAGTTTACAGTTATTTATTGAAAATATTTTACATATATTTACAATTCAAAATGGCCGTGCTTTGCTTTCAGCATAGACCTTAATTTTTTCTCCACTAAAGTGTATGGCTTCTTCATCTTCTCTTTGCTCAAATTGTACAAAGATATTACTTCAGGTCTGACACACTTGAAGTATAAGATATGTATAGCATGCTCTCTAAAATAGGCCATATTACAAAGTCGACAGAATTAATGGCAGGGTTTATATGGAAGCCAAATTGTCAAAGAATGCAAGGAAATGTCTCTTGCACCAGCTCTGTGTCAAATTGGCTGTGTGTGCGGGGGGGGGGGCTACATCTTGACTTAAGACATAATGATTTCCAAAAATATCCAGTTTGAAGTGTCTGGAATTTTATGACCAGCTATAAATTATATAAAGTACAGTCATCAAAGCGGCCACCCACTTGACCAAAAGAAAATTGAGAAGAGAAATAATTTAAAGCTTTTTGAAACAAGTGCCACTTAGCCAGAAATTAGACAGTGTCACTTGTGGGTTTATATTAGCAGGACCCTATTTAGAGAGAGAGTAAAGAAAGGAGTTGTCCAGCCAGCCAGTCATGTTGGCAGAAGAAGATGAGGTAAAGAGATCTAAGTGCCTCCTACATTCCCATGCAGAAAGAGTGCTAGGGCTGACAATTGTCCAGTGGATAAATTGCCAAATTATTGAAAACAGGATTTTTTTTTCAATCCATGCTATGATCCTTCCCACCCTTACTTATTTAAATTCAATTTCTGTTTCTCAAACATTTTGTTTCCTTAATGGTCTTTAATTGCAGTCTCCTCCTCAACTGGCTTAGAATATGTCCAAAGTCAAGTGGACCATAAATGATTTTATGAGTCTTAAGTGCCTGGAGTTTTTATGATCAGCAGTAAAGTCTATAAAGTAAGATCTTCAGAGGAGTCACCCAGATTACCAAAAGGAAATAGAGAAGAGAAATAAAAACTTTTGGGATAAAGTGCAACTTGACTGGATTTAGGAATTTCCAGTCACAGCCCTGTACTTATAAAATCCTAGCTACTCCTATAAATATTTTATAATTTCAAGTAAAGTAAACAGATTTTACAAGTTAAAACCATGAGCACCCCTATCCTATAAACAAACAAAAGAATGTATCCCCAACATTTTGCTATATGTGTAAACAAAGATTTCCGGCTGAGAAAATCCTGAATTAAAAAAAAATAAAAAGAACTTGAATAAATAACATCAATCAGAAGTTTTTCATTTTGGTAACATCACAGAAGAGATAATTAGGCGTCCTTTATTTAACAAAATTCTTACAACTGGTTATTTGGAGCATTGTAATAATAATGAATAGAAAGCAATTACAGGATTTGTTTGGCTTTTTGATACACAATAAGAGAGATTAAGAGAAATTAGTCACCCTTGTCAGCTGATAAAACAAGTGGAGGATTGGTTAAAAAAACAAAAAGAAATTGTGTCTCATTACAAAGGAAAAGACTTGTGTTATGCGGAAATGGTTAGCATTTTATTGATTGAAAAAAGCAAGACTTTGAGTTTCAGGATCCTAATTTATTCTACATTTAGAACATGAGAAAATATTATGTGAAATAAAATATTAAATGTAGATCTTGGTGATGACGAATAAACTTTAGGTAGGTAAAGTTTGTTTTTTTTTTTTGGTTTGGGTTTTCACTAATGTTACATTAAGTATTTTCGATTTACACATTCAACTTAGAAAAGAGTTTCATTGGCTCTGAAGAAGAAGAAGATGTAGAAAAAATGAAGAAAGAAAGGAGAAAAAGAAGCAAAAGGAAAAAGGCAGAGAAGCAGAAGAAATTGAAAGAAAAGGAATTAGAAACCAAATAAGAAAAGGAAAATATAAAAGAAAAAAAGGAAAACAAAAACAGGGAAGTGAAAAAAGAAGAAAAAGAAAACAGGCAAGCAAATGAAGAAAAACAAGGCAAGGATAAGGAAAGAAGAAAAAAGAAAGGCAAAGAAAAAAAGGAAAAAAGAAAAAGGCAAACAAAAAGAAAAAGAAGGAATGCAGGCAAAAGAGAAAAAGAAAAAGAAAAAGAAGAAAAGCAAATAAAAGAAAAAAGAAAAGAAAAAGAAAGGAAAGGAAAGGAAAAAGAAAAGAAGGAAAGCAGGCAAAAGAAGAAAAAAGAAGAAAAAAGAAAAAGGAAAGGAAGAAAAGAAAAAGAAGAAAAGCAAGCAAAAAAAGAAAAAGAAAAGAAAAAGGAAAAAGAAGAAAAAGAACAGAAAGGAATGGAAGAAAATGCAAGAAAAAGAAGAAAAGCAGGCAAAAAAAGAAAAAAGAAAAAGAAAAGCAAAAGAAGAAAGGCAAGAGAAAGAAAGCAGAAAAAAAGAAGAAAAGAAAGACAAGAAAAAGAAGAAAATAAAAAGAACAAAAGAAAAGGAAAAGAAGAAAAAGAAATGCAAGAAAAATAAGAAAAGAAGGAAAGCAGGAAAAAGAAAAAAGAAAGGAAAAGAAAAGAAGAAAAAAGAAAGGAAAAGAAAAGAAGAATAAAGAAAGGCAAGCAAAAGAAATAATGAAGAAAGGCAAGAAAAAGAGGTAAAGAAAAAGAAAAAAAGGCAAGCAAAAGAAGAAAAAACAAAGAAAAGCAAGAAAAAGAAGAAAAGAAAAAAAAGAAAGGAAAAGTAGAAGAAAGAAAGGCAAGCAAAAGAAGAAAAAAAGTGAAGCTAAAGAAATAGTAATAACCGACCCTGGCAATATCGCTGATTGATCACTGAAACAGACAGAGATGAAAGCCAATAAATTGGGTTTGTGTTTAAATGTATTGACAAGGAAACCATTAAGTAGATGACTCTCAAAATGTATTCAGAAACACATTCGTTCTGGAAGTTAAAGGCCATCAAGGGCGACTTTGAAAGATTTGTTTTGAAAAATAAGAATCTTTTGGCATCATCAACACAACTGGCAGGAAACATCATCACATCAAGATTTATTCAAAATGAGAAGGAAAAATATAACGATAATTTGGGATGCAAAACGACAGCTTATTTTCCTGGGATCAGAAAAATGAAGCCCTTCAGAAGATGCAATAACAGCAGTCACCGAAGAAAAGCTGGAAAAAGTTACTCCCACCTGTTTTTTTTATACATTTTATCTTATTTTATTTTAAATAAAAAGCTTTTCCCTACCCTATTTCTGATCATGTTTCTTAGAAAGAGGTCATTGCCTCCAAAAATAGTCAGATGACATTTGGAATTGAAAATAATAACCAATCCAGAATGTTGAACTGATAAAATTCAAACAGACATGGCTTTCTTTAATTTGATACCAACTTGGCAACCCAGCTGCAGTCACTCTCTCACCGGTGTAATGTGGCTTCCCTGTACCTCTTCTATAAATACTTTCATGGCTTCTGCTCTGATGAACTTAAATCACTGGTGCCTCCCCCTAGGTATGAATTTTCACAAGATACTAGATTAGCAACTAGGTCCCACCCTTTTACAGTAAAACAGATAAAATGTAACCGCAATTTCTACTCTAACAGCTTCTTTTCTCGCACTTCCCGCCTGTGGAATTCCCTTCCATATACTTGCTTCCCCGACAGATACAATCTCCAAGAATTTAAATGTAAGGTCAATAGACACCTCTTATCATACTAACTCGCATCCATTCTCTCAAACACTCTTCCCATCTACCCAACCCCCATCATTGGTATCCTCATCAGTCTATCACCCTCCTTCCAACATTTCCTATAACTAACCACTCTTTCTCATCACTTCTCCCTATGTAACCCCCTGTGCAACAGTGGCGGTGGAATGCCTTGTTTGGGGTGAAATGATTCAAAAAAAAAAAAATTCCCTCTAAAACTTAGACAATAAACTTTGTGTTAATTTTAGCCTTTTAATTACTACAGCAAGAAAAGAAAATAAACAAATTTTCAAGGGCAACCTTAAAAACTGCCAATATTGTTCCCCGTTGTCTTTTATTCACAACTAAAAAGAAACTAAATAAATTTCCAGAAACACTTGAAGGAAATCCAGACATTTTTTAATTTAAGGGAATGAGACATTTCGGCAAGGTCCATACGGTGGGAATTTTTTTCAGCGAAGGAATGTTTGGGCATCAGATTAGTAACTAAAAAGAAGTCACCTTGTTTGGCGTGTTAACTTCCTTTCCCATTTTTAATAGTCACATTAGATATTCAGTTTGTGACAGTTTTAATTGTCAAATATTCCAATGAGCCCAGAGTTAGAAATTTGCATAGAATTTAAAGCTTGGTTAAACTTAAAATTTTTTAGTTTTTTTATACCCCATCATTCAAAATGGCAGCAAATATTTTATCAAAGCATAGAAGAAACAAAATGATACACGATGGATCATTTTTTTGTTTTTAACGCAACAAGCTGACAGCTGGATATCAGGCCCCCAAAAAGTTAAAAAAAAGATGCCGATGAATGAATAAAAATGTCATATTGGAAATTGAATCATCAGCTCCTATTGAATTCCTTAGAGTTGTTTCTCAATTACAAAATGAAAAAGTAAATTTTAAAATTAAATGATTTACCAAAGTTTTTAACATATTTTTATGATAGGTTTGCATTTCAAGTTCTTAATTTACGTTATTTTCTCAATTTACAAAAATGTGTAACATTTGATTTGAAGAATAAATGACAAAAATGTCAATTAAAACTTTAATGTTTTCATTTTCCTTGCAAAAAATATGAATCCATTTTTAAAAACAGTGACGTAGAAATGTTCTGACGCCAAATCAGTTATACTGAATAGTCCAGTTATTTATCTGACACCTCCTAATGGGATATGTCGAAATGTAGCAAACCCTTAATTTAATCAATTAATAGGAAGCCAAGAAGCCTAAAAAACGTATTTATTCAGAGTTGGTTTGTTTAAAGTTCATAACAGAACGATTTATAGTCTGAAGATTTCATCTGAATAACAGCACTACAAAAACCCAAATTCATTTTTAGTTAAATTGTCACATCACAAAATAAATAAGATGGAAAGAGTGATTTTGATAGATCTTAAAGTTCAAAATAGTTGATAACCCAAGGTTCAGACAACCACAATCACGAGAACCATAACGATTTTGGATCCATGGTATTACACTCAATTTGCAAGTCGAAGTTTGACATGATAAATAATGACACAAAACATTACCGTTTTTTGAGGAAATGTGTTTAAAGATTACATTTAGGTTCAAAATCATAACACTGGAATTTAATTCTGGTGATCAATGAAAGCCTTATAAAATTGATAATTTACTAAAGTTTACTATGGATAAGATGCATAGCACAAGGTTATTATTACTAAATCATTGTGACATCAAATAAGATCTTCATTTAATTCAAAAGGAAATTATACTAAAGAATTTAGCAATATTATGATGTAATATGTTATACGATGGTATTTTAGTGGGATTTTAAATAAGCAATACAAATTTAAAACAATTTGTTTTATAATTTGGTACACAGCAACATTATGGTGTCATATACACTTTTAGGATGTGCATTGTGGTACAGTGGTTATCGGCGCAGAACAAGAAACCAGGGAGCAAAGTTCAAATTCCAGTTGAATTCCTTCAATTCACTTATGAGCAAATACCCTTGGAAAAGGTATTAATCCGTCTCTTCCCTCTAGTTATTGGTCAAATAACAGGACAGATTGGGTTCTATAGCCTTGGCTGGTAACCAGTCTATCGCAGAAAGCAATGGCAACCTACTGCAGGATAACCTTCTGTCCAGTCAGTCATGTATCTTTTGAGACATGATCGCCCAAGCGTGTATCACGTATGGCACTTAACTGACTGATACACTTTTATCTACTTCTGGTTTTATTAATTATGAGCGAATAAAGGATTAAACAGATCTTATTCATTGAGAAGACATTTTTTAATCTGTTACAATTTTTTAAACAGATTTTACTCATCAAATACAGTAAAAAACTGCATATTTTGCTTGTGGTGATTCATTAGAATTCTGGTTTTATTGTATTTAATACAAAAGATATAAACTTTATTTTGATTTATTCTTGAAACAGTAAAATAAAAAAAACAAACAATGCACACACGTGAAATTAGAAATACAAAATGGCGACAATGTACCCATCGCATCCTCTATATATATATAGGGTGCGATGGGTACATTGTCGCCATTTTGTATTTCTAATATATATATATATATATATAGTTAAATAACCTAGAGAGCCAACTTTCCCTGAAGAACCAATTTGGTGAAACCTTGGTAGGTTCGTTGGCTCTCTAGGTTTGTTATTTACTTAGTTTGCTCTACTTGCGTATTGAGCGCTTTTTGTTTTAGGTTACTTGTCTTGGGTATTTTTCTTTGGGCTATGTACTTTGACTGATGTTTGGGTGTTTAGCTCATTCTTTTTTTATTGCCATTTTTTTCCTTCCGTGTAAATACTAGGAAGATTTTTCAAAACGAGTATAATGACAAGTTCATTTATATATATATATATATATATATTAATTACTAATTATATTAATTACTTCAAATGCATATATCTATTTTTAATGTACATTTTAATGTAGGAATTTATTGTTCTATTAGATCAGACTAGGAACTTAGATCAGATCTTTAATTAGAATTGAATTAGAAACTGTGAGGAAATCTTCTGCTTAGTTAATCATATATTCAAAGATTGCCCAATTGCATAACACGTAGCACAATACAAGTCGGTTTTGAAACAGTGGTATATGTTAAAGTTGGGTTTTCATGTAATAAATAAAGATACAAAATAATTTCTTAGTAAATCGTTACCATTTTGTGAGGAAACGAGTTTCAAGATTACATTTAGGTTCAAAATGATAGCACTGGAATTTTGTTCCAGTGATCAGTGAAAGTGTTATAGCACAGCCTTATGAAATTGATAATTTACTGAAGCTTTACAAATTCTATACAGACAAGATGTATGACACAAGCATTTTATTACTAAATTATTGTACCATCAAATAAAACCTTAATTTACTTAAAATAGAAATTATACTGAACAATTTAGTTATATTATGACTATGTTATATAGTGCAATAATTTTAGTTTGATTTTCAATAAACAATACAAATTTAAAACATTTTGTCTTATAATTTATGCCTAGCAGTTTTATGGTGTTATATACACTTTGATCTATTTCTTGTTTTTATTAATTCAGATCTAACAAACTTTACTCACTGACTAGCCTTTTTTGTAATCTTTTACAATTTTCTTTACATCGTTTTTACTTATTGAATAAATTAAAAATTGAATATTTTGATTGTAGGGATTCCTAATTAGAATTCTTGTTTGAATAATTTTCTATTCAATGTATCTAATAAAAAAGATATCAACTTTATTTGGATCTATTCTTGAAGTAGTACAATTTTGAAGCCAGTTTGTTAGCAAAAACCTACAGAAATGAGGTATTTTTAAACATTTTTTCATACAATCTTTAAAACTAAATGCTCAAAAATTGGCAAAAGCCATGAATTTAATTTTAGTGTCAGTAGTTACCAGATCAAACTCCGGCTTTTACACTGCAATGCTGATTTTCTTATAAAAAGTGAAAAACAAACTTTCTCTAGTAAACTTTTAGGGACGTAGGGGCACCACACATGTTAAAATTGTTTACTGGTCAAGACAGCCTTTCAGAGCCCAACCCAGGCTGGTTTTGAATTCAGATTTTTTTCTTCTTCTCTTGCAGCCCAAGCCTTATAGGGCCCAATCAATCTGCTATTAGAAAACTGGATTAATTCTGTTTATAAATGTAGGTCCTGTAAGTATATATTGTCATCTGTTTATATATATATATATATATATATTTTAATGAAACTTGGTTATAAACAACCAACAATTTGAAATGAATTGTTTGAAAATTATTTTTTTATCGATACTCGTATTTAAGTAGATATTCCGTTTTTAATTAAACAGTATTATATATATCTACTGTATTTATCATAAATAATCAGGCCAGTAGATATAAATATATAATACTGTTTAATTAAAAACAGAATATCTACTTAAATACGAGTAACGATAAAAAAAAATAATGTTCAAACGATTCATTTCATATATATATATATATATATTTATTCTTATCTCTATAAGTAAATTAATTTAGATCAATTAAATACATTTCCAATGTGCAACTGATAAGAAAAAGGCTTTGCATAGCAGTGTGCAGCTCTATAGAACTGTCTTTTGGAGACGGGGAAAGAACTTTGAATAAAAGCATGTGTATCAGCCTAATTTAGAAGCGTAGAAAAATAGGCAACCAAAGAACTTGGCGTTTTCTTTGACAAAGTGCATTACTTTTGTTGTTGGTCAGTCACAGCTCATTGTTTATTGGGTAAGAAAAGAATTGATAGAGCAACTGGCACCCCCACCCACCCCAAAAATGGCTTCAAAATTAATTCAAAGCATTTTGGCTTAAATGTAATTTTTTTTTCTTTTTTCATTTCCTTTTGTATTAAGATTTGTTGATACAACATCATTAAAAATGTCTTTCTTCAAGAGCAATAACAGAGAAAGACTTTCAGGAATTTTTCTCAAAAAAACCTTCAGAACCTTGCAAAAATCATAGCCAAAGATTTACAATGGAACCATGCATAAGATGTTATTCTTGGTGCCAAACAAAATTTCATGGAATGTAGACTAATTTTGTTGAAATTGTACAACAGACAATGCAACCAAAAAAATATAATTTTTTTTCAAAATATTTCATATTACTATAAATTAAGTAGATTACAAAAAAAATTTAAAAAAAATAAAAATTATTAAATTTTATGAAATTTAATGGTGTCAAGGAAAGTTAGCTACAGAAATGCACTGTAAATTTATTTCCCTATGGCAACCAAAGTAAAATATGCTCATACTGTAGATTTAAAAAAAAAAACAATTTTTTTTTATTTTAAAATCCATAATCTGTTATTGGTTAACAACTTCAGATTATGAATTTGAAAAAAGTTCTTATATTTTTAGATTTTAACAGATAATGCCAAATGAGCATATTTTGTTTTGATTTCTGTACAGGGGGATCAATCCTCAATAAGTTTACATAGCAAATTGAACCCCCACATTAGCTTTTATAAAATTTAATAGATTTTTTTTATATTCATGATTTACAGTAATATAAAAAAAATTATTTCTGGGCACAATGCATATTGTAAAACCTTACCCTAATTCTTTTTAGGATTTGTTTATAATACAAAAGAATAATACACACACACACTCACACACACACACATACATGGTGAAAAACATAGTTTTAAAGAATGCTATATTTATAGGTAAAAGTGTTTGATATCAGGAATAGAGTGTGTAAATATTAGAATGGACACATAAATCAACACTGAGTGAGTGTTAACTTTTGTCCACTTGATGTATATATATATATATATATATATAGATAGATAAATTGTGTTTTTATGAAAAATTATATAAGACTTAACCACAACACATTTATAATGAAACTTACACACACACACACACACACACACACACACACACACACACACACACACACACACGCACGCACACAAATGTAAACACACTCGAGGAAAGGAAAAACTTGTCTTTTGTAGTTTTATCAAATTGTCAAAAAATTATTTACTGTAGTACAATATTTTCTCGACAGGTGGTATTATGTTGGAGGCTATTAAACAAAAATTTGTAAATGAATGTGCAGCCATCCTAATGGATTCTTTAACCAATGTTACATAAGCAGCAATTTGCCATACTAATAAATGTCTGGAAGCTAAAGGCCACAATCTTATGATTGTCGAGTCCAAAGGTAACTTGTATTAATCTGGTTATGTCTGAATAAAATTTAGTATCATAATATTAATACAAGTTTTTCCTTTCTTCAAGTGTTTATACAGTTTTGTGTTAGATTCTACATACACACACACACACTAGTTTTTGGTCATACCAAGTTGTATTAAAAAGTGCTCAATACATTTATATTGTAGAGCTTTTGAATATTTTTCATTAGAAAATGAGTTATTTTTGCAATCTAGATTTGTTATGGAAATAACTCATTTCCAAATGGAAAATATATATATATATATATAATTTTGTGGAAAGTACTAAAAGAACTCAGATATTTCCTGGTATTATCACATCACAAACCAAAATGAAGAAACTATAAAAAATATCAGATTTTGATAAATCTTTAAGCGCAATACAGTTGATAACCAAACATCTACTTGTAATCAGATTTTCTACCAGATTTTATTTTGGAAAAGACTGTGTATTGTTGGGATCTAGTAGGGTGGGGGTTGTGGTATAGGTGGTGTAGTGAATGCCGGAGATGTTGACTGAAAAAAAAAAAAAAAAAAAAAAAAACTAAACACAGACAAAAATCCACCTCATATTAACATTTAATATTTCTGCTGAGCAAAAAGAAAAAAAAATTCTAAGTGGAAAAAAACTTAAAGGAAAAAAAACAACAAAAAAACAAAAAAAAAACAAAAACAAATATCTCACCAGGTGAGAACTAGTCCGTCATAATATTCAAAGAAAATACACTCTCTCTCTCTCTGTTTTTTTATCCGTCTCTTTTTCCCTGGAGATGCTGTACAGTCTAAGATGCTACAAATCTAACAGCAAAATTCGAGGGTCTTCTACCGCCTGTTTGATCTTTTTCAGGAAGAGCACACCTTCTCTGCCATCAATCAATCGATGGTCATAGGTTAAAGCCACATACATCATCGGGCGAATCTCCACCTGGGAGAGGACAAAAAAAAAGACAAAGATATTTATCTTTAAATCGGAATATTTTGATAAACTACGAAACTAAAATAATTAGCTTCTGTTTTCAGCAAAATTGGCACAAATAAAAAATCTTTCAAAATTTCTAACAATCATTTTTATTGCCGATATGTATTTTATTCTCCCATGTACAATATACGACAGCTGATCAAAAAGTATCAGGATTGGTGCTGTAAAAGCAAAGCTACAACAGATCAATTTGGTATTTAATCTCCCCTGAAGTAGTCTGCTTCTGAAGTCACGTGCATTATCCAGTCAGTCATTTAAGTGCCACACATGATACACACTCTGGCAATCATGTCTCAAAAAAGACATGACTAACATGGTAGAAGATTTTTCAAAAGCAGATTACCATTATTTTCTGTTGTAGACAGGTTGCCAATTATCCAGTACCATTTCCATTAATAGAATCATTACTGGAACTCCTTTTTGGGGACAGCAAGCAGATGCCTCGTCTTGTTCTCTTTCCTCGGTTTCCTTGAAATCTTGTTCCTTTCAAGTGAAATTTGATTTTCAAAGAGCACAAGGGGAATATGATGACTGTCAAACCTGGGCAATATTGTGCTTGGCCAAAAACTGCTGCACAATCCATGGGAATTGGGAGACTGACCACACTCTACACACTTTCCTTCCAAGTACTGCTATGAAAGTGAACAAGTTTTAGAACGTTAGTTTTTCGTAATGTTATTCTGAAAGGAACTTTTAATAACTTGCTTTGAGTAATTTATAATATTTTGCTATTTTCACCTAAAGCCAATGTACTAAACAAATCCTTTGAATAATACACAATAATGCTCTTGGAATAATCTTCTTGAGTAATTAATTCAGAACAATCTCTTCAATGACACATAACACCATAATGATGCACAACACAGAATACATTCAGACTTCTGAGTGCTTTATATACTAAATATTAATGGTCACATGATCCGGGTAGCAGAATTCATTTAACAGTTACGTTTGTTGCCTGGAGATCCGTGTTCAACCACATGTGCTGGTATCGACACATTCTTTCTATGTAACAATGAGAAACATTATAACTTAGTGTTTATGTGCAATAAAGTTCAGGGCCAATCTGGGTAAACTGGCTCCACTCAGTGTACTTAAGCTCTGTTACCATAGCCACAGTCCCAATACTTTTTGATCAGTACTCATACAAATGATCTTTTCAGTTTTAAATATGCCTAAATTGTTAGATTTATTCATCATATATCATCCAGAAGAATTATTGAATTGACTATGAGATTATGAAACAGTTTGATTACTGAAAAGTAATTATTCGTAAAACAAACAATTTTAAGAAAGAAGAGACATAAGAAAACAGATGTCACAAGTGCCAACCTACCTTGCCTGCAACTGCTACAGGTCGATCAAAAATAGCATGCATGCCAAGAATCGCTGATTGGGGAGGGTTAATGATGGGAGTGCCAAACATGGACCCAAACACCCCACCATTGCTAATTGTAAATGTACCTCCATCCATGTCTTCTATAGCCAATGAACCAGATCGAGCCTGAATTAAAAAAAAAATATATATATATATATACATATGTGTGTAATGTGTTGTTGCTTGGAAATCTTCCATGTAAACAAAAACAGTCTCTCATTGTTTGTCCATGAATTGTTATATGTTGACATCTTTGACAATAGCTTATGTAAGCCGAAAGCTTAGATTGGATTATAAAAAAATATGTATCAATATTGTGATTTTTTTTCTTCATTTAATTATAATGCTATTCAGACAATATGAAAAAAATTTACATAAAATAAATAGACAAAACTTGTCTATATTATTCAATGAAACATGCATCTATATATATATATATATATATATATATATATATATGTAAAAAGACAAAAGAAAAACTTATCTTAGCCAATGAGTTTCTGGTAGACTTTATCAAGGTAAATGTAAGGATTTTATTTTGCAGCAAGTATTTTTAAACAAAAGTAAAAATATTATTACTTTCTCAAAATTTTTAAACTGGAGAGACATTTATAAATGTTCATCAGGTTAACTGCAAAATCTAGGTAAATTATGGAGGACGCTAGGTGCTTAATGTTTTATTAAATGATGTTGAGTTTTTATTATTTTATGCAAATAATATTCAAACTATTTTATTATTGGATATAATTATGCAATATCTATTTTTTAAATAACAGCAGGTTATGACCTTAACTGTTTTATGTTAATTTTTTAATTTATTAGTAGTCATGTATGTTGGCTTTGGAAAGGAGTAATTCAGGAATGGAGATATCTGAAAAAATCCAGGGGGCAAATTAATATTTTTTATAAGATTCGATAGCAGCACTCTCAAGAATTTTCTAAGTAAGTCACTTTCTCTTTTAATAAAAGTGGCGTTTTTTACATCCAAGTTGCAGATGAATTTATTTCTATTTATAACTAAAGCATTTGATAAATTGTTGTGTATAAGGTCTCTTTTGTGTTCCCAGATATATCTTTTAAATTTTTACAAGTTTCATATTGGGATTTCCAGGGGTTGATCAATCAAAAAGAGAAAAAAAGAACGAAGAAGTGTGAGAAGCTGTGAAGTTTTGCTTAAAGTGTAGATTTATTGTTGTTATTGTTATTAATATTACTTACTTTTTATATGATATATTAGGTGTCCCTCATGGTATTTGTGTCGCTACACGTGTTTTGAATCTAAAGTTGACTCTCTTCAGGCGTATAAACTTGTGATTTTACATATCAAGATCCATTTGTTTTTCTCATGGCCAAGATATCTTATATATATATAGATAAGTGGCGAGTAGGTCAGAAAGTTCATATGCATGTGTGTTTGTTGCTTTTTTTTTTCATACTTGCACATTAAATCTCTTCCGTTTTGGGAGTCAGTCACCTTTCATTGGCCAGAAAAAATTTTTTACACTGACTTGCGAAATTTAATTTCATCTTTATACTTCAAAATTGTTTTCAGTAATTTTAATTTAATTTTATTCTACAGGTCACCTAGATCATTTTTTTTGTTTCAGAATACTATTTTTTTTGCAATGGTTCACAAAATTTTTTTTGATCACTTTGAATTTAGTGTGTCTGTGTGTGTCTTAGGTTTTGCATGTTGTTTTGTTGAGGGAAGGCTTGTATTTTTTCATAAATATTTTTTTCTGCATCATGAGTGTGTCATAATCTGCATTTTGGTAGATAGGCATTACTCTGAATTTACCTCCACTACATTCATGTAAATGTTGGGAAACATACAATTTCCTGTGATTGGCTAGTTTAATTGAAAAATCAGAATAAAAAAAAATTATATATAAAAAGTGTTCACATTATATTCAATTATTTTTTATGAATAAAGCCCCCACAGAAAGAAATTAGATAAACATGTATTTGTTATCAAGCTGTCATCATCTCAACAGCTTAAACAGCTATTGCAGTGTTAAAAAAATACATTTATGTGATATTTTAAACTTAAAGTAAATAATATTTGTTTCAAATTGGATTAATTATACTTTAAATCAGCTAATATTTCTCAAAGTTTCGAAAAAGCATATTTTATTTGTGGAAAATTTTTAATAAAGAGTATTATACTCTGATGACAGGTGGATAAAACTGGCATAAAAATTTCAAAATTATAAAACTTTTCATTTTGAAATACAACAAAGTATTTTGCTTATTGGAAATATTAAATTGAATCTATTAGCTTGGAATTAAATCTAAAATAAAAGTTTCAAGAAAGATATTTTTGTTTTTAAGAATTTATTTCAAACCTTAGGTATCTCAAATCTGTGGAGGTACCTAATTAAGGGCACTTTGATGTAGTGAAATGGTTTGCAAGCTTGTCTCACAAGATTAATTACGACTGAGTAGAGAGTTTGATCCTCAGTTGGTACCCAATACTTTTGGCCTTGTACCACATGTAAGCTCTTCTTAGATAATCACCTGGTGTTTTCAAGGTACTGTAATCATTAGCAAGTCTGTATTGCTAGACCAATCAAGATACAGGTGTGACTTCGATCCTCATCAGGGGCCCCATGCTTTCAGTCTTGCACCTTGAAAAATCCCCATATGGTTTTTATTAGCTTATAACTATTATAAAAATAACCAAATTTGGGGCGTACATGGCTACCTGTCAGGGTGTATCAGTCCACCCTTGTTGAGAAACAATATAAAAATTGTAAATACATATTTATTGATATGAAGGTGAAATGTTTCTGATAATAGTAAAACAAATTTATGACTTGCATATTTTCCACTGTGAGGGTTTAGATTTAAAAAGAACAACAGAAAAAATGAATTTTTTAAATAGCTAAAAAATAAATGAAGAAGTGGTTGACTTACCTTTTCCCCAAGTTCAGTAATTGTTCTTTCAATCTGAGCATAGTTCATTTGTTGTACATTCCTTACAACTGGGACGACCAAACCCTGAAAATAGTAAATCGGCAAAATATAAAGTTGAATAAGTTTTAGATTGTACTCATTTTTTCTTTTTTCTTTCCTGCAAAATAGTTTGGTTGAGTTCTACAATATGCACTGTAACCAGAAATAAGAATTTTAAAGAATTTTTTTTATATCCCTACAAATAAAGCCCTGTTGATCTTGAATATGAACATATTTTATTTTTATTCAAATTTTATGAAAATAACAGAGTGGCCCAATACATTATGCAAATTAAGTGTAAATCGATCTTCCTCGAAGTCAATTGCAAAAGTTGCTGGAAAAATGACTAGTTCATTGTACGACTTCAGTAAGTATCTGACTCCACCTGCCATACTCTCTCTTTACAGGAGCGAGGTGAGATCAAAAATAGTTGGTTCATTGTACCACTCCAGTAAGTATATGACTCTCCCTGCTATGCTCTCTTTTTACAAGAGTCAAATCAGACCAAAAATGGAATATTAGGTTGGAAATGCCCTGTTCTCACTTGCCTGTTTTGATAGAGTTCAAAAGCATCTCCACGGCCTTGTGGGTGATGAAATATTTTCCACCTTACAACCCCTTTCCCACAGACAAAAACATTGCAAAAGTCTTACTGCTATGTCAGTATTTCCATGTGTTTTGATGAGCTACAGTTTTTGGTCCCACCAAGTCTGACCTTTGCCACTGTAAGGTAATCATCTACCTTGAGTGGCTCTTAAATCATGTCGTGTCTTGATTAGTATGAAAAAATTTTTCTTAAATTTAGAAATAATATATTTTATTTAATTTAAAATCAGGAGTTCTTGATAGATAGCAATATATTAAACAAGAGTATTTGTGCATAAGTGAATGCAAGGAATTACAACTAGAATTTGAAATTGACTCAGAACGACAAATGGAGGAGCCAAGTTCGAATTCCAGTTGTAATTCCTTGCATTGACTTACGCACAAATACCCTTGAGAAAGGTATTAATCCATCTCTTCTCTCCAGTTATGGGCTAAATAATAGGAGAGATTAGGTTCTATAGCCTTGGCTGGCAACCAGTCTACCACAGAAAGCAAGGGCAACCTACTGCAGGATAATCTTCTGCTCAGTCAGTTATGTCTCTTTCAAGACATGATCACCCAAATGTGTATCACATATGGCACCAGATTATAAATTTCAAATTTTAAAAAATGTGGTATAAGCGTCTTTTGTTTTGTCTTCTGTGGCAAGGGGATCAAATTACAATGAATCTAGACTTTTATAAAATTTAATAAAAAAAAATTTTTTTTTTCATATTCGTGATCTGGAGATCTTAGTCGACAGAGATATGAAAAAAAATTGAACCAAGATATTATTTCTTGTTGTAGCAAGTATTGTACAACTCTATCCATAGCTATACATGTATGTATGT
Organism: Ascarosepion bandense; assembly: GCA_037127315.1. Lineage (NCBI taxonomy): Eukaryota > Metazoa > Mollusca > Cephalopoda > Sepiida > Sepiidae > Ascarosepion > Ascarosepion bandense. Next base: position 660,669 of record JBBBDQ010000152.1, read on the forward strand.
GAAAATAATTACATAAAACTTTAACATCCAATAAATGTGGTTTTATCAATTTTAATCTGTCAGCACTATATTTGGCCCAACTTAGCAGAATGAAGATAACTAATCAAGTTTTTAAAACTAATATCTTTTAAGTTGAATATGCAAATTCAGCTTAAGAAATATTAAAGTTCATATTAAAATTTTAAAATAACTTTTGTTATTCATTTCTAGCTTGGTCTTTTGTGACACTTGCAAGTAAGTTACTGCTTTTATAATTAAGTAGACTTTAGAAATAACCAGAAACCTAAACAGTAAAAAAAAAAAACAGTAGGGGTTTATTCCTGTTTAGGCTTGGGTTTCCTGTTCATTCTAAATTCTACTTTAACTCTATACTTCTAACATCTCCATCTAAACACTGAAATTTTATTTATTATTTATTTCCTTTCCCCACCGATTCAATGAGGAGTAGATAAGTCTGTCATCTGGTTTACACTCCTTCCTGATCTTTTGAACAGAAGTAGAGGTTTATCTCTTGTTTTCTTGTTTAGGATTGAGTTTCTGTTCCTTCTCATGTCTTCTCCACCTTTTTCACTTCCAGTAGCCCTTTGCATCTTAGTGGCATTATCACCTTGCTTGGGGTGAATTGATTAAACAAAAATTACTTAATTATTCAAAGAAAGCTATTTCTGGGCCTGAAGTTGGTAACCACCTGAGCATTTAAATCATAGCTTTCAAAAAGAAGTCAGGAATAGCAATTTTTTTTTTAACAGACTTTAAAAATCTAACAAAGAGTAAAAATTATAATATTAAAACGTACCATATGAGAAATAAACAGCCAACAAAATGTTTAAACCTACCAAACTGCTTTCACTAAGACAATTTTGTTAATATCACATTATGACATGTGCAATTCTCTTAAATGAAGAGATAACTTTATGGTACAATGAAACAAAAAGAAAAAGTACTTGATCCACATGATGTTGGTTGTCATTTTCGTAAGTCAAGAAACATTTTAAAAAAAAGCCATTACCTTTGGAGTTGCCACAGCAACGCTGATATCAACGTAATCTCGGTAGATGATTTCATTCTCATCGATTACTGCATTGACACTTGGCTGATCCTGTAAAGCATGTGCAGCTGCTTTCACAAATGCAGACATAAATCCGAGTTTCAGATTATGTTTCTTCAAAAATGCATCCTTGTGCAGTTTCCGCATTTCAATGATGTTGCTGGGAAAGAAAAAACCACAATATAGTGCAGATTCGAAATAGCAATCAACTTATCTAACTAAATAATAAAAGATGATTTGGGAAATGCAAATTTTAAAAAAATCTAATCATTTCGTCCGAAGTAAGGAAGGAATGCCATCAGTATGGAGGGGGTTAGAGAGAGAGAAAAACAGGGTACAAGAGATGCTGAAGAAAGAATGGGAGATGGATAGCTTTTAGGGAGATAGAAGATGGTAATTGATGAGAGACTGTAGCTTATGGAAGGGAATTCCACAGATAGGAAGTGTGAGAAAAGAAACAGAGTAGAAGTGGCAGCTACATTTGATTATTTTGATGACAAAAAGGTAGGTTTTGGAGCTTGAGTTTTGTTTAACGGCATATCAACCTCTGTGGGTACAATTTTAAGGCATTCTTTTTTAATGTTCAGTTATAGGGAGAAGGTTGATTAAGTCAAATTTTGATGAAAAATTATATTTTTGTATTTTTTTATTTAAAAAAAAACTGATGGCACTTAACTGAAAAGAAAGGAGAAAAGCAGGGTAGGGTAAAGAAGAAAGAGAATAGAAAGGAGAGAAAAAGAAGCAGGGTAGAGAGAGGAAGGAGAAGGGGAGGACGAGAAGAAGATAAAGAAGAGGAAAACTAGATGTGAAGAAGGAAAAAGAAAAAAGAAAAAGTGAGGAACAAGAAAAGGAAAAGAAGGGAAGAATGAGGAGGACAATAATAATAATAATAATAATACACATTCTCAATCTAAGCAGGCCAAATTCTTTTAACAAAAACCTAATATTCTTTAGAACAGTCATTTTCGTCTAACAAACAACAATGCCATTGAGGAGATGAGAAGAAATGATCTTTGAATAGCTGCAACCAAATATTCAACTCAGCTATTTACCTCATATCAATTTCATTAAAGGTAGTCAACATGGCACATGTATTCTGGGCATCTTTTAGACGGAGGGCGATTTTTTGCCTCATGCGACTCATTTTAACCTGTGGAGGAAAAAAGAAAAAAGTTTGTGAACAATGGAAAATTAGATCGTTATTTGCAGATAAATCTTTCACCTTTTACAACAATCAAACATTAAGACAAATTTTATAGATGAGGAGAATGCTGAAATTTTGCAAGCCAAACCTGCTGAGGCTGACAAAGAAAACCTCGCTGATGAGCTTGAAAAAGACCTCCAATCCGTGGCGGACTGTGGTAAGAAACTGTTCATGAATTTTAATGCTTCCAAAATGAAGCTGCTATCTATTAACCATCACAGACAATTGCTCCTATCCCCCATTAGCATGAATCAGGATAGTCTCTTTGAAAGCAAGACACTGAGCCTCCTCGGGTTAATTCTCACAACAGACCTCAAGTGGAATGACTATATAGAATCCATAGCTAAATCCTCTGCTAAAAAAGCTGGTTCTCTGTGTAGGTCCAGGAAGTTTTCCCTGTCTGAAACAATCCTGCACATATATAAATCTACCATCCGCCAGTGCATTGAATACTGTTGCCATATCTGGTCTGGTGCTCCTGCTATTCACCTAGGGGTCCTTGACAAAATCCAATGGAGAATCTGTAATGTGATCGATCCTGACTTGGCAGCTGAGATACAGTCACTTTCTCACCGGCACAATGTGGCTTCTCTGTGTCTCTTCTACAAATACTTTCACGGCTTCTGCTCTGACAAACTTAGCTCACTGGTGCCCCTATTTACTAGTGCCACAAGATTACTGGGAAAACAATAAAATGTAAACACAAATTCTACTCCATCAGCTTCTTTCCTTGCACTTCCCGCCTGTGGAATTCCCTTCCATTTACTTGCTTCCCCGACAGCTACAATCTTCAAAAATTTAATGTAAAAGTCAATAGTCATCTATCTTACTAACCTGCATCCTCTCTCCATCCACTTCACTCTCATCAGTATTCTCATCCTTCTCTTACCCACTTCCTGACACCCCCTATAACCTGTCACTCTTTCTCATAAATTTCCTCCTATGTAACTCCCTGCAAAATAGTGGCAGTAAAATGCCTTGCTTGGTGCAATATGATTATAAAAAAATATAATAATAATATATTTATGGCTTGTGAAACTCTCTTCAAGCTTCTGGCTTTCTAGACAAGTTTTGATCTTCAAAAATCAAATAAATGAACACTGTAATTTTATTTAAAATCAAATTAATTTGATGAACTTCCCTCTATGGTACCTAGACTTTATGAATTTAAGCAGATTGGCAGCAAGTCTCAATATTTTACAGTTGAAATGGTGAAATGTAATGCTGTTTCTTCGATTGCACTTTGTTGCTTGTGGAGCTCTTTTCTGGCTCCTTGCTTCCCAATCAACTTAGATCTTTAAAAATTTAAATGCAATGTCAGTCGTTATCTTCTGTCTTCCTAATCCCTGTTCTTTTATTGTCCTCTCTCCTTAATAATTTTTTTTCTCATATTCTCTAACACTCAGTAACCCCTTGTGACCTAGTGGTTTTATTACCTTGCTTGGGGTGAAATGATTAAAAAAAAATATTTTCACCATTTATTGCCTGGACATGGTTGCAAAAGTTTATGAAAATCAGTATAAACTGATATGTCTTTTATTTTAGCACAAGGTAAAATAGCATATTGTATTTTTTTTTCTTATCAATAAAAAATAATAATAAAAATTAATGCTTGTCTGGTATAAAACAAAAAACGTTTTAAACAATGTTCTACTAATGGAAGAATGGTTGCTAAAAAGATAAATAAGGATTATTTTGTAAAATATAACATTTATTTTTTAGCGATTTAAAAAAATTCATTTTTTTCTGTTGTTCTTTTTAAATCTAAACCCTCACAGTGGAAAATATGCAAATCATAAATTTGTTTTACTATTATCAGAAACATTTCACCTTCATATCAATAAATATGTATTTACAATTTTTATATTAATACATAGCAGTTCAGAGGGGGGGGGTCAGTTTATTACTTAGTAAAAATACAAAACTGGTCCTCTACTTTATGTCCAGTAAAATTGTTTACTCGTTGCATCAAAAATGAAGCCTCCCTTTACAATTATTAACTTTTTCCATGTGAGTCTTTGAATATGAATTTCCTATTATTATAATAATACGTAGCAATTCTGAGGGGAGATCTGTTTTTTACTTCGTAACAATACAAAACTGGTCCCCTAGTCTATTTCCATTAGATTCTTATTTTCACTGTAAAAAAAATTTGACATTTGAATCTTTAAATATATTTTCTTTGAATTATTACTGTTGTCTTCTAATCGTTCACATGAACGTCATAATAAAGATACTGTCACTTGGCACTGTCAGTGCAAGGGAAATAACTCTGGTACAGCAGACAGTTATTGGCATTACAGGCCCAAAAAAATCACTTGTCATATTGTATAATAAAATGACAATTTATGTATAAGTAGTCTTTCTTTGTGCACCATGTCCCTTCAGAACGTGGATGATTATGGCTCTCCACAAGTTTTTATTTTTGTAGCTCTTAAAAGTGTTTGTCTTTTTACTATTCCTATGCCTTCCTGTTCTAACATTCTTAAACAAAAGTTCATTAGCTCTGTTCTTCCCTGCCTGTCTTATCTTGTGAGTGTCCCATTTTCCAAGCACTCTTTCCTCATTATGTGCCCTAGAAATTTCAACTGCCAATCTGTATAGTCATTAAAGAATATCTTATTATCGTTCCTTATTCTATCATTTTCTCTGATTTTAATCCATATTTTAATCTAATTCATTAAATAATTGAATACTTAAAATGCAAATGTCAGTAAAATACATACCCGCTGTTCAGTCCTTGAGGAAACTGCAGTCGCAGTTGCTGCAGCAGGCTGCGCAATTTGGACTGCAGACACCGGAGTACTTGTCATCGGTTTAGCAGGCACTGGAGGTACAGGCGGAGGAGTTGTCGGAATTGGCCCTGAAGAAGGTGGAGGAGATGCTGCTGGAGTAGGAGTTGCTGCAGCTGGGGCTTCTGGTGTTGGGGCTTCAGCTGCAGGAGCTGGTGCTGATGCTGGTGCAGGAGGAGGTGCACTACCATCTGAAATATGAGGAGAAGGAATCAGACCAAATCTTGAAAGAAGATGAAGATTCTCTAGAAAGGTGAACAAAAGAGAAAAGAATTTAGCAAGCAAATGGCCACAAGATTCTGAATAAAAATCTTAGAATTAAGAGTGGAAAGAAAATAAATAAAAGACCTGCATTTCACAAACAATCAAAGAGAACTTCTTTTTATTTTTAATCTGAATTTCTGGGAAGAGGAGTTACATCAGGGGTCAGCAAATTTTTGCTAACTATAACTTAGAGTTTTAAAATCATTCAGTGTGCCAACAGAAGTATTTTATTTTGTTTCATAATCGTTTCACCCCAAGCAAGCTGCACTGGTGTGCAGGGTGTTACAATAATAGGAGATGGATGACAGGGAAGAAAGCAGTAGAGGTGATGTTGTAGAAAGGATAAGAGAAAGGTGGGAGTCATGAAGATAGAAGATGGCAATTGACGTTGCATTTAAAATTTTGGAAATTGTAGCTATCAGGGAAGCAAGCATGGGGAAGAGAGTATTTTTATACAAGTCAAGGTCAATACAGCTGTTCTACAATATATTTTATATAGTAATATATACAATAATATTTAAACCACATAAATAAAAAATAGTCTTTTTAAAAGTTTGTTTTTTAAGTTTTTATTATTAATGAGAGTCTTACCCTTGCATGGTTTTAGCCAATTGCTCAATATGGGCAACATACTTTGTTATTTTGAGTTTTACACAATTTTCTAAATGTTCAGGTGTTAGGCAACTTCATTGTGGACATAACACTGTTTTCATGTGAGAGAAAATTTGCTCACAAGAACATGTTGAGCCAAAAGCTGAAAGAAGACCAAAAGCAATTTTCTTCAGACAGATTTAAGATTTCAGGAGGGATATCCAACAGTCGAGAATAGCAGCAGAATTTTCTAAATTTTCATCTTCCAGAGATTTCCTTAATTCAACAAATTTTGCTTTTGGAAAGTGCTTGGCATGCCACCTGTGGCACGCATGCCGTAGATAGCCAACCCCTGATCTACATTATTTACAAGCATACTAACATCCTCATCTTTGTTGTTACTATCATAAATGTTTCGGCTGGTGTGCTCTCCAACCTTCATAAGGTGCTTGTCAATCCAAGTAATCTTCAGGGAATTTCCAGCTGAATCCGTTATTCAATCTATGGGGATAGATTGTTATCGTTCTGCTGGTCCTGTTGAGATATACAAGAGCTGATCAAAAAGTATTGGGACTGGTGCTATAAAAAGAAAACTACAGCACATATCAATTCAACATTTAATCTCCTCGAAGCAGTTTCCTTTTAAAGTCACACACTTTATCCATTGATGGATGCATTCCTTTTTGGGGATAGAGAGCAACTGCTTCATCACATTCTCTTCAATTGCCTCATCATTTTGTAACCTTATTAATTTCAAATGGGATTTGATTTTTAGAAAGTGGAAAAAGTCTGGGGAATGTTGTCATAAGCCCAAAACTGCTGTGAAAGCCATAGCCAATGCTAGAGATGGCAGTATTTTATTTTAACTTATTCATTTTTGTCAGTCCTCACACTTAAAGAGTGTTGTATTATAAAACACCCTTATTATACAAGAACCTTTGAAGTGTAGGGAGCTGGTTAATGTTTCTTTTGTTTGGTCTTGTGTCTTTCTTAACTTAACTCCTTACTGCTTACATGATTTATGTTGAATTATCATCATCAGAAGGGTTTTCATCAGAAGGTTGGTTGTCAGCAGTTGGAAGGTGTGGATTAGTGTAGAAAAGTGGAATAATAAAACATACACTTTGAATGTAAAATAGAAATTTATTAAAAGAAGTAATAACAAGAGTTTTAGAAATTAATGTTCAATTATAAACCTTAGTAAGAAGTTATGAGTAGAGTTTGTATTCAATGATGAGGTTGAAGAATTGAGTTCATACAAAATGTTTGTAGCAGTAATTGTTGAGAGAGAGAGAGAGAGAGATAGAGAGAGTGATAGAGAGAGAGAGGACAATGTCCAGGTCACTTAAAGTTGAGAGATACATCTTTGATGTGTGTCAGCAACCTGCCTCCTCTGACTGCCCATGACCCGGTTAGTGACCATCCTTAAATATTCAATAGAAACGATTTTTTTCTTTAGCTATGGAAAAATCGTTTCTCTGATGTATTTTGAATTTTGTGATTTGATGACCAATCAGGATCCAGGGTTCCGCTACATGTCTGTAAAAGGGATATGATATTTAATTTTGGTTTACCTCCGGAACTTCTGCGTGGAGCCAGATGTGCAAAGACCAGTTTTGGTCATTTGCTTTTTGAATCTCTGAAGGCAAACATTCGGTCCCTCGCTTTGCTGGTTATCACCACACCTTTAATAAACATTAGAAACTAACACATTTGATGCTCTGAAATCATGGAAAACTTGTTGAGCCTGAGGAATATGATGACAGATATATATGAAGACAAAAAGATGGAGAATGTCTAAAGCTAAAATAATCAAAAGCCTTTTTATTGTTGAATAAAATGAAATAGAAAATCTCCAAGAAAAACGTTGGTAGATTTTTCTTGGTTTCATTGTAATTAGCTCCCTTGGAGTAGGCGACCATTTTTCGGATTAGCTCCCTTTAATAACAAGGCACATTTGCAGCTCAATATCAAAGATGAGAAATTTAATGTTTCTATGGAAAAAGTTTTGCATGCGTGTGTGTGTGTGTGTACACACAGACACACACACACATATACATACATTATGTGTCTGTAAAACTTTCTACATAGAAACATTGTTATACTAATTGGAGTAGATAGATCTATCTATTGCCCGGTTCACACTCCACCCATGTCTATTGAACAGGTTAAGAGGCTCATCCCTTGTTCCCTGTTTAGGATGTGGTTTCCAGCTTTCTCTTTTCCAATCTTTTCACTATTACATAGCCCCCTGCACATCAGTGGCGTTACTGCCTTGCTCGGGGTGAGACGATCAAAAAAAAAATACTTGATTATCAAGACAACAGCCATTTTATATATATTTCTAACATTAATATATGAATAAAAACAACTACTGCATTAACAATTAACATGGATACACTTATTTTACACTGGCTCAAACAGTGCTGTGTAAAAGTCTTAGGCCATTTTAAGCTATTACAAATTCCTAATAAAGGCTCTTTTATAAGGGGTTGTTTTTATTGTACTGTCTACGGATGTAACTATGAATATATTGGAGTAATTTTCACACCTAATTAGCATATTTTTTGCAATGTTTCTAAATGATATTCTCATACAAATGTTGTTTGGAAAAGCCTCAATCTATATTTCTTCTTCTAAAGTGCAGCTTAGACTGGTCTCCCTAGACTTAGGTGACAACTTATCAAGAAAAAGGGGACAGAAAACCACTCTACTTTCTTGCCCAAGGATGCATATCAATTCACAGATAATAATGATATTAATAAAACATGACTTGATTCATGGAGGTTGCATAACAGAAAAATTAAGTAAAAGATTCAATGGCCAATGTTGACATTGTAGGGGCATCTGCTATGCCTGGTACAAGGCCACTTCCAGACATAGCCGATAATCCCCACCTTTCAAAATATCAGAAGGTTGAAGGTTGGATGTTGAAATGTGGAAGAATGAAATATTTTGTTTGTCCATTAAAGTAAAATTTTTATTAACAGAATAACAAAATTGTAAAAATAAAAATAAAATGTTCATAGAGAAAATGCATGTAGTTAATTGTTCAAAGAGAAATGTAAGTATTTAATTGTCCCATGGAAATTCAGTTCATAGTTGATAGTAGCAGAATATGCTTATGTAAAAAGATTAAAAAGGTTGCTAATAAAAGTCTGTGTTATTTTTCTTTTTATGGCCAGAGAAAAAGTAAAGAGGAAAGTCAGGCAATAAAACAGATTGTACTTATCAAGTCAGTTGAAGTATCTTGTTGTTATCATTGTTTTCTTTGAAGGTGTGTGGGTGAAGACGAAGAAAAGAAAATTGGAAGGAGAGGTAGAACGAATGTGTGACACTCCCTTAAATTATTCTTCAGTCACATTGTAACAAGGTCCTTCAGATTCACACCCATGTCAAAATTACATACCCATTTTCTAGGTGTTAAGAAAAATTGACTGGTGTCATAGATCAATTTGCCATTTCCTATCCAATCAGAATCTAGAATCTTACTTTTCACACTGACTTGTGAAATTTGCCTTGGTCTGAGTTTTTCCAAAATGCTCTTAGTTGTTTTGATCAAATTTTGTGGGTGTGCAATTTTACTTTTTTCTTTTGAGTTAATTGCTAGATTATAGGAATTGTATCCTATAACATCAATGGATCTTGAACATTTTATTACAAATGACTGTTAGTTCAACAAACATTTTAAGGCTTAATGTACCAGCCTTTTGGCCTTTAAAATATACAAGGATAGGATATACAAGGATTATGTAAGCAAAATAGTGACTTCCTGTCACAGGGGAACAATCAGGAGAGTTTCATAGGATTTATACTAAGCTGTTTGATTAATGCCTCTTAATAACTAATCAACTAATGGAAAAGTCTAAAATGTGAATGATGACCATCAACATGTTTCAGTTACATGCCTTCATGCTGACTGCATTTCATTTGATTTGATTCACTGATTACCTGTACAACTGTTTTTCTCAAGATAAGTAACATTTGTACAAAGACAAGTTTTGTAAATTTTTTATATCCATATATAATTCCAATTGAATTTATTACATTCACTTACACACAAATACCCCTGGGAAAAATATTAATCCATCTGTTCTCCTTTCAACTATGAGTTGAAACGCAGGACAGATTGGATTCTATAGCCTTGGTTGGTAACCAGTCTACAGCAAAAAGTAATGATAATCTTCTGCTTATTTAGTCAGGAATCAAAAGATCAAAAGAGACATGATCGCTCAAGTGTGCATCATGTACAACAGTTAACTGACTGATACCATTTTTAAACCTAACTTGAAGAAGTCAGACATACTCTCGAAATATTGCTGAACATTGTCAAGCAGTGCCTTCCCCTTTTCTTTTCTTAAATCACACTCTTCTCTAAGTGTTGAAAAATATTGATTAGTTATGTCTACCATTTTTCTGAATAATAATAATAAGAAGAAGAAGAAGAAATATGTGAAAAGCCATGATTACCTATATACTGAAGGGATATGGACATGTTTTTTTCTTTAGAAAAAAATGCTCAGTTGAACTTTTATTTCAATGCCTAAAAATTCTGTTTGCTCTTTAATTAATTAAAAACTCCATAACTAGTAACTATTGAAAAAAAAAGCTTGTTTTTATTTTTTTATACAAAATCCACTCAATTGTTGAAATGGGATGACGGTAGGGGCAGAAATAGCTATTTAAATTAAATAGCAGTGTGTTGAACTTAATTTCAATGTTGGATTTTATTTTGAAATTTGAAATCAAGATTAAAAGTTATATTTATTCCTAATTAAAATTTCAACACTTTATTTATTTGCTTTTCGCAGAGTATTGGGAGAAATGACAGAAAAGAAATATGGTGGTGATTGTATGCTGTAATGTATGGCAAGAGTATGTTGAGGTTAGGGGAAACACCTAAACCTCCTAGCAATGACAAGAGTAATAGGCAGAGGGGGAAGTGGCAAGAGATAACAAAAATGGCACTGCCTTGGAAATCACAGCAACTTTAGAAACAAAATGACCATGGGACTGGTTTCACAAGACAGAGTGTCTTGGCAACTGCTCGTTTACCCATTGCTTTTATTGGCATGAGGCATCTTACAGAGACCTGGATCTTGACCAGTTGCAGAGAGGCCCATATCAAGACATGCTAAGCTGTCCTGCTGCTAATGGAAAAAACCCAGATATAACTGCTGTTGGCAAATATGCTCACACATGATCTAGGATCTCTCTTCCACCTGTACCAATGCACAACTGGAGATGTGGAAAGCCATGATCGCCTACGCCCTGAAGAGACATGGCACATAGAAGAAGAATAGTGGGGTCCAGTTTACTATGCAAATTCTTTACCCAACAAAAGCCAAAACAAAATATGCCCATATCACATGATTCCTTGGAATGCAAAAAAATAAAATAAATTTGAAATTCATTATCTGGAGTGGTGCTTAATTGATGCTGAATAGGGGGGTGAATTTATGTTAGAAAGTGGACCTCCCCTATTAAATTTTGAAAATTAAAAAAATGTTTTTTTATTTATATTCATCATCGAAAATGCTGAATCTTTGAAATATAGAAACAAATTTTGAAAAAAAAAAAACAATTAATTTTGGTTACAGTGTCTATCATACAAATGTACCAGAAACCTTTTTTTTAATTTTACTTGATGCTATTTTTTTCATCATTTCATCTTAAGCAAGGCAATAAAGCCATTAAGATGCAATAGATTAAGGAGTGTTAGAGAATATAGGAGATAAAAACACTAAGAAGAGAAAACAATAAAATAACAAGAATTTAGGAGACAGAAGATAACGATTAACATTGCATTTAAATCTTTGAAAATTAAAGTTAACTTGAAAGTAAGAAGATAGAAAAGTGCTCCACAAGTGAGAAGTGTGAGAGAAGAAACTGTTAGCATAGAACTTACAGCTACATCTAGCTATTTCAATGGCAAAAATTGATGAGACCATTCTGACACTCTAGTGCTGCACTTAATATTCATAAAGTTTTGTATCATAGAGTAAAGTTCATCAATACAATTATCATGAAAATATTTATAGAAAAGTCACAGGGTAGCTACATTACAGTGATGGGACTGAAGTTGAGATGCTAGGTCAGGACCCATAACATTGCAGATTCTTCTTTGGATTTTATTAAGAATCTCTATATATATAGCAAGAGTAACAGCTCAGACGTGGCAGCAAATGGTGGACTTATAAATATATGTAAGATAGATTATGGCAAAAAAAAATTGTTTAGCACAATATTGAGAAAGTGATTCTTTCTGAGAAGACCACTTTGCGGAAGTTGACTTTTTATCATCATAAATGCTAACATTAATTGGCCTGTGATTGCAATGTGCACTATAATGTCATAGCATCTGAGGGAGCAAATTCAAGAAATCAGTGTAGATTTACAAAATTAACAAAAAGAAATACATTATTGTAGTTTGTTTTCTTCTGTAATTATGTAAAACTATATAGAAAAGAAAAAGGAATTAACTTCTATTGTATCGCCATAGTGGATATGATACACAGAGAAAGTGTGCTGCGGTATTAATCAGCACAATATCCAGTGCTAAACATATATACGCAGAACAGTACAATAGTTACAATGACAGACAAGACAGAACTTACAACACAGAGAGGAGGGGTTTAGATCGTAATCGTTGCCAAAATAATCACTCTGAAAATTACTCGAACGACACTCAAATATTATGCTTCGAATGCTATTATTCTTTACTTAAATAGACCCTTTTAGTCCATGGACTGTTCCATCACTGAGAGTGCCGCAGGGATGTCAGCTACTCTACAACATTGTCATAACTTTGAACAAAAGCAGTTGCATAAAAAATTGATGTACAGAATTTGCATTTTTTCTTTTTTTTAATCAATTCACTTCAAGCAAGGCAGTAATGCCACTAAGACACAAGGGGCTACTGAGAGTGAAAGAAAATGAAAAAATTTCAGAAGGAACCAGAATCACGATCTTAAACAAAGAACAAGGGAGAGACCTATACTCCTGTTCAAAAAACAGGGGAGCAGTGTCAACTGAACAATAGACAAACCTATCTACTCCCACTGAGGAGAAAAAAAGAATAATTAGTAAATAAAGTTTCCGAGTTCAGGCAAAGATGCGAAAAGTATAGAGTTGAAGTTGACTTTAAAAGAAACTGAAAACCCAATCTTGAACAGGAAACAACAGATAAACCTGTAACCCTGTTCAAAAGACTGTGGAGGAGTGTGAACCTGTCTACTCTTACTATGAGAAAAGGAAGAATTAATACACTTTGCATTTCCCATCACAAAAATAACTGAACAAAAATAAAATTTTGACAATTTTGTTTATTTGAATACTAAGTTGCTGATGACTTACCCATTGGGAACTTGATGAGAGTTTTAAACAAGTAACAATTAGACAAACAGTATGCAAAGTCTAAGCACTAAAGGGTTTGTTTAGCAAGAGAAAGGACAATTTTGAAGGTCACCAGGGGCTATATTACGGGTGGAGGTACAATAGAAAACATAGCAAAGATCCAAGCTGGGCTAACCAGAGTAAAGCATACGAAAAGCAGTGACATTTACAACTTACTGAAGAGACAGCTCAGTATGACGACTGAGAGTACAAAATAAACGACAATTGCTTTGTGACACATAAGTTACATCCGAATTAAACTTATCTCATGTCAAATGTAATCAATCCTTAAAGAAAGAAAAAATAAGTTATCCAGTGTACAAAAATGAAAGTGCTAACAAAAAGATTTGTTAATTGGCTGAATTAAATACAAAATGGTTTGTCGTTAAAAGTGCATGAAAAAAAAATATTTCAAGGACAACAGGATGGAGTAGGACTTAAAACTAGTAATTTTCTTTTATGTACCAGGTCTCTTAAGGATGTGGGTGATAATGGCTCTCCACAATTTCCTAATATTTGTAGCTCTATGCAATACTTGCCTCCTTACTATCCCTCATGGTCTACCATCGATTTATGCACACCCATAGGTTTATGTTCATATTTTTTTAATCAATTTATCCCAAGCAAGGCAATGAAGCCACTAAGATGCAAGAGGTTATTGCGAGTGTAAGAGAATGAGGAGAATTTGGGAGAAGGAACTGTAAAACCAATTCTAAACAGGAAACAAGGAATAAACCTCTAATCTTGTTAAAATTTGAAGAACTGGGAACACAATGAAACTCGGGTTCTCATCCGATCACTAAAGTTAAGCAATGTGGAGCCTGGTCAGTACCTAGATAAGTGACCATTTGGGAATAAAAGATGCTGTAAGCTTTCATGTGCAGGTAGTATAATAAAATTTGAAATTGAAGAACTGAGTTCCAATACCAGCTAGGTTTGCTATATTCACCTATGTGCAAATACTCTTGGGAAAGTCATGAATCCACCTCTTCCTTTGTATAAAAAAATCATTATCTACAAAAATATTCTTAAAATACAAAAATATTTGCTGGCTTTAAATAACCTACAAATGGTTAATTAGCTATAAAAATCAATCAACACACAAACTTGTTAGGTAGGTTAATTGCCACTTACTAATACCCCTGTTTCCTAGTGTCCCTATCCCTGCATGTCCAGTGAGTATCTAATACTCCAAGCCCTCTTTCCTCATGCATCACAAAAATTTCAAATGTCTCTTATTGATTGTAAGTATAAATGTCCATTTTTGCTTGAATTTTTCTTTAAAATTCCTTGTTGCTCAGATAAGCTCAGCATCCTTCTGCAGAACCACATCGATAACAGAACAGGTTGAAATAAAAAAATCAGAGAGCCAAGTTCAAATTTCAGTTGAGTTCATTACATTCACTTACCCGCAAATACCATCAGAAAAAGTAAGAATCCATCTCTTCTCCATCCAGCTAAGGGTTAAATAGAATAGCCTGGGCTTTCTTAGCTGTGGTTGGTAACCAGTGTAGAAAGAGGACAACTCTGAATTCAAAACCAGTTAGGCATGGGTCTAGCAACTCCATCCCTTAATTTGCTATAAAAGCCACAGCAGTGATTCCTAGTGTGCTGAGAGGTGTGCTCAGAGGGTCTACCAGACTTGAGTGAGTGAGTGAGTGATGGGACAATGGATATTACATAGCGGTTCAGTATTCTTTTCTTTGTATATAAAAAGATATTCCTGTTTATTAATCTCATGTTTGGCTTTGTTCATTATTCAAATGTACCCTTGGATTTCAGTGTCACATTTTCAGTCTTCCGTTAAAACAATTACCAGTTATTTAAGACAATAACAGTGAAATCAGCCATTGTCATACAAGCTGGGCCTATGAAAAGTGGGTCCAGTTGGTACTTTGTTCAGAGGCCCAAAACCTAAAAAAGGCCCCACAGCAACTATGTAATACCTTTCCTCACTCAAGAAGAAGAAACTAAGTTTAGTAAACACAAACTTACCAAAAGCTATTTGAGGTCTACCATGTCGCAAACCAGACTTGTTGATCTAGCACAAGTGAATATTGAATCAGACATTGCAAGAAAAAATGATTTTGACGGTAGAAATTCTGCAAACAAAAAGCCACATTTTAATTCAGTCAGCTAAGTGCCATACATGATACATGCTTGGGTGAACATGTCTCGAACAAGACATGACTGACTGGGCAGAAGATTTTCCCACAGTAGGTTGTCATTATTTTCTGTGGTAGACTGGTTGCCAACCAAAACTATAAAACCAAATCTGTCCTTTGTGTAAATGAATGCAACGAATTCAACTGGGATTCAAACTCGGCTCTTGAAGCCAATATCCACTGCAACACAATACACATCCTTCACTATGACAAAACCTAAATGGCGACTGGTGAATGTAAACATACATATTGAATTATGTTGCTGCATTAATTGAACATGTGTATTATATTCTACGATATCTGGTGATGGAAATAAATAATTTATGAGAGTTTGCATGTAGGTTTACTGGACATCAAATCCTCAATTTTGAGAAAAATCTTTGCCTGCCCTGGAGCCCGAAAGGAGTCTTGTACCACCTTACAAAATTTCTCGTGAGGGCTCTGCAGACAGGAAACATTCAATACATATTAGTGAAACAGCTAGCATTACTGTCAGTTAGGATTTATAAAATCTTCCTATTGAAAATGGATGTGTGTTGTGGTGCAGTGGATATTGGCTTTGAATAAGAAATCGATGAGCCAAGTTCAAATTCCAGCTGAATTTGTTGCATTCACTTGCACGCAAATACCCTTGGAAAAGGTATTACTCCATCTCCGTTCCTTTCAACTATGGTTTAAATAGCAGGACAGAATAGGTTCTATAGCTTTGGTTGGCAACCAGCCTACCTTGCTCAGAGGATAAAGGGCTTTGCATAGAGATCAACACTTCTACTTGTGAAAAAGACAAGTTACAGAAGCATCAAGGACCCCCAGTCAATGGCGAGGGGTTGTCGATAGTCTATATTCCACTCAGAGTGATGGGTTTTAGGTTTTTTAGGTTCCTCTTGAAAAAGTTTTTCAAAAAAATAGGATGCTCTTTTTCACTGTTATTATTTTGTCTAATATCGAATGGGATTTTCCTTCCAATCATTTTGTTTCTAGTTGTATGAAATGTCAACATTTTGATTATTTCAATATGAGACCTTCTATTTACATGTGCTATCCATTTTAGTTGTTGCTATTATTGAAAGTCTTCAAGTGATGTGATTTTTACTATTTGACAAAGCTCTATGTAGTTCCAGACTACAGGGTCGGATGAAGGATTATCGATTCACACAAAACCATTTTTAATCATTGATCTGAGAAAACAGCTATATATCTGCTTCCTGTTTAGAATTGCATTTACAATTCTTTCTAATTCATTGCAAGCAAGGCAATAATGCCACTCAGACAAAAGGGGGTTTTGAAAATGAAAGAGTATGAGTAGACTTTCAGAGAAACTGGAAAATGCGATGCTAAACAGGAAACAAGTGAGAAATCTGTACTTCTGTTCAAAAGTCCATGAAAGAGTGTGAACCAGTTGATAGGCAAACCTATCTACTCCTATTGAGGAAAGACAAAATTTAAAATTTCTGACATTTAATGTGTCCTGACACAACAACCCAGCCAATTTCATTTAGTTTCCCAGTCCATTTGTTTCTATCTCCATTGTTTATAAATATTTCACTCTGCAACAGCAAAAGATTTGTTAAGAAATGTGAGATGTTGTAAGAGCCTGGGATATAAATTTATTGTGGAAGAAAAGTATTTATTTATACTGTATTTTCTAGTGCATAATAGAAGAAATTTTTAATGGAAATTAAAGGCAAATAAGGTGGGGGTTGTATTATACACAATTACATGTTTTTAGAAATTTTTACTCAGTTTAAAAAAAAACTCTTATTTAAAGCAGCAAGATTGCAAATGCACTCAAAGATGTAATTTAATTCCATTTTTAGTTTCAGTTACATTGGATCGTATGATACTCAAAGATGTAATTCATTCCCTGTTTTTAGCTTCAGGTACATGAGATCGTGTTATACTCAAAGATGTAATTAATTCCGTTTTTAGCTTCAGGTACACGAAATCATATTATACTCATAGATGGAATTTAATTCCGTTTTTAGCTTTAGGTACATGAGATCATATTTTACTCAAAGATGGAATTTATTCCCTTCTTTTAACTTCAGAAAAACAGGATCACATCATACCCAAGGATGTAATCTATTCCCTATTTTAGTTTGAGTACCACAGTGTCGTATTATACACAAGCAAATATAGTATAATGAATGTTCTAGATCATACGGAATTATACACACAATTATTTTGAGTCAGTACAATAACAAATTGGAATAAAAACCTAATTTTATAAGAATGAAAAACATTCATCAAAAATCAAAAGAAAAAAATCCAACTTACCAGTTAGCTTAATTTTGAAAAGCTTTTGCTCAGCTTCAACCTTGTCACCATCGGCAACAAAAAATTCCTCAATGATGCCACTCACTGGAGCTGGTACTGGAATTGTCGTCTATAAGAGACGGTAAGATCAGGTTTAGGTGAAGATATTGAGAAGAGATGAATTTGAAGCAAAATAGAGGTCAAAGTTAATAAAAAATTTTAACAAAATAATCTGAAAATAAAAATTATTTCTTGAATTTAATGCAACTCTAACAATGAAAACATTAGTTTAGATACCAATTAAAACTAAAACACAATAGTATGAAAGTATATAAGTAGGAATAGAAAAGATATTAGTATGAATTTTTATTTTTAGGCAGCAAATTTTCTGTTAGGCATGTCAGATTGAATAAATTGCAAACATTATATCTGCTTATTTTTAATAAAATCTATTCGTACTCACAGATAATCTTATGCATATTATAAATGAAAGATGTAAGAAATGAGCTATAACTCTGACAATTGATTTTATTATTCATTTTTCAATGTACTGAAGTACTTTCAATCTTCTTCTGGAATCATCTTCAGGGGTGTGAGCTGTGGTGCTAAAAATTACAGTAAATTTTTATCTTGCTTCAAATATAATATTTAAGCAATCTGTCAACCATTACACTGAGAAATGGATAATAAAATCAACTGTTAAAGCAATCTGTCAACCGTTACATTCAAAGTAAGAAGAAAATTTACAGTAATACACCAAAAGTCTAACAAGAAAATCTCTTGTTCACACACAAGAAAAACAATAAAAAATACTATTTTTTTTATTACTTTAAACAATATAGATACATGTGTTTGAGTAGCTATACTTTTTTTTAAAACAGTGTAACTATCTACATGTCTGTGTATTTGAGAGACTTTAATCAAGAAAATATGCCACCCAACAAGGTTCCAACCTGTGTTCTACTTGTAGAATAAAAACTTAGGTTGACTGTGAATGGCTGAGCAATCTAAAAGTACACCAAGCATAACAGTGATTTCAAATTCAGCTAAAAGCATATTCTTTTAGTAAGACTCAAATGCACAGGCTGGTAGATAGATTTACTCTATTTAAAAACATCAATGTATTCACTATATATAACATTTAAAGAAACATTACATAACAGGAAATAATAAGCATACACATTTTAAGTTCTTATAACCTGTTGAGTAAGCACAAAAGAAATCTGTTTCATTTCTCATAGCTGATCAGAACAAAATTTGAACTGTTCTTTTTCTTTTTTAATGGTTATCACCCCATGCAAGGCAGTAAAGCCACAAAAATACAAGGTTACAGAGTGTGGAAAAATTAGGAACAGGAACATTACTGATGAGCAAGAAAAGAAAAAAGTAATCAAGAGGACAGTAGATAGCCATTGACACTGCATTTAAATTTTTGCAGGTTAAGGTCGGCTGGAAAACATGGAGCCAAAAAGGACTTCCAGAAGTGAGAAGTACGAGAAAAGAAATTGTTACAGCTACATCTAGTCAGCTCAACTGTAAATTGATGAGATCTTGACGCCAGTCTAGTGCTGCACTTGAATTCAAGAAGTATATGTACCATAGCAAAGAGCTCACTTGAACAATTACCAAAAAAGCATTTATAGAAAAGGCACAGAGAGGCAAACTTATGGGGGATGGAGGTAGGAAAGTGACTGAAGACAAGCTGCCAGATCAAGACCAACAATATTGCTGATTCTTCTTTGGATTTTATTAAGAATCTCAAGGTAAATAGCAGGGGCACCGGACCATATGTGGCAGCAATATTCTAAGCATGGATGAATGGTAGACTTATAGATATGTAAATTGAAAAAATAGGTCGATACAATCAAAAAACTTATATATTTCTGTTCAAGATTTGTTTCATATTAAATCAAAATGGTTTATAACAGCGGTTCTCAATTGTTTTTGTATCATTGTCAACTTTCCTATTGAAAAACTTTTCGTTGCCCACCTGTATAATAAATATTTAAAAGCATACCAAAGTTGTTTTGTTAAAAGTTTGTTACTGGTTCATAAAGTGACTTTATAATGTAGTAAAGAATACCAAAGGGAGGTAAAAAATAATGCTAACATGAATCAACAGCTGTTGCTACTACTACAATATTAAAAAAACAAACAAGCTAACTTGACCATTTAAAACTGTATATAATTTAGTTTCATGGTTAGAGTTAGTCTTGCAAGTGTTGACAAATATCACACAATTTTTCTTCATAGTTATAAAATTTTAAAAAATATACACTACTAGGGACTAATAAAAATTCAGCAAAATGTTTTTATGACTAACTAGCAGTTAAGCCTGGTGTTGCTTGGATGTAATGAAAGCTTTAAAACTAATCCATGGTTCTGGAGCTCAGACTCAGCCTAAAGAATATTTGTGTGAAGTTTGGTAAGAATCGGATAAAAATTGTGGATTTGTATAAAGGACAGACAGATAAACAGACACACACACAAACATCTTGCTTTTTAGATATATATATTATTGATTTTCTGCATTATTGTAAGAATTGGAACCTTGAAACTTCTGAATATCGTTTCTTATGTCTTTCTCTATGAGTGTATCAAATTTGATTAAAATCGGACCACTCCTTCTATAACGATTTTTTCGATTATCGATATTTATTGAGGGTACCTCGACACAAAACCTAGCTAAGAACACTCACAGACGCTTATAGTACAACTGTGTAAATTTTCAAGAAAATCGGTTCAGCCATTTCGAAGTCTATAGGTGACGGACACACAAAGTTCCATTTATAAATAAGTTTAGATTTACATTAGATAGATTTAGATACTGAAAAACTATTTGAATGTTAATGACCCTTCTCAAAACTATAAAAAGTATGAAAATATTCCTTTTTGTGAAGATATTTATATCTTATCTAGGAATGTAACTTAGTTATTCCTATTTACCCTCCTGCAAATACTTTTTTTTTTTTTGGTTAGCATATATTAAAATAACTTTTTATACTCAAAATCTTATATCATTCATCAATATTTCCAATTGCCCACCATTTTCTGCTCAGTTGCTCATTTCCCATCCAACAGTTGAAATCATCCACTGATGGGCAATATCTCCCAGGCTTGAAAATCCTGATTTATATAATGGGAATTAACAAATTTCTTAAAAAGCAAATTAAATATTTCAACACTGGATAAAACATAAAACAGATGAATCAAAAGTGGTTTGCCAGGTTACATTGAAGAAGCAGTTGAAACAATAAATGTATAGTCGACGGGACTTCTGACTGAACACAAATGAGAACACCATACTTACCTTATCAGTTTCAATTTCAGCAACAACATCATCAACAGCAACAGCATCACCCACAGCTACAAAGAAGAGGAAGTCAAAATGTAGAAAACATTGTGATAAAAAAATAAGCACATCCCATCTCCTCTCTTGCTTGTAACCATCCACTATAAAAAACATTTTCAGCACAAACATGGAATTAGTAAAATCCCATTAGTCAAATAAAATCCCATTAATTTTGTCCAGTTAACTGATGTTTCTGCCACAATAAAGGATTGGGAGGTGGGTACTAACACTATTTCGTTTAGTTTCTTGTATATAAAATTCTTGTAAATTTTTTTCCCCTACAGACAAATTGTACATATGGGGAGTAGTTAGGGCTTCATTGAGACTCTGCAGTATGGTGAGTGTGGTAAGAATGTGTTGTTTTTCTATAAAGAATACTGTGGCCTGTTTGGGTCAATAATGATGATTAGATGAGTTTAATTATAGGACAGACAAAGACAGGTCTTTTCCATACCCCACTTTTGGCCTTGTTCAGTAACCCTTTTTTACCAGAGTTCATATTGCAATTTTTGATGTTAATGGTTTTCTCTCATATTTTTGACGTTAATGGTTTTCTCTAGTATTTTTTACCATATTGCAATTTTGACACTAATGATTTTCTCTGGCACTCCGTATTACTGGTTCCCATATTGTGTTCATCTCTATGCTTGGTCGGCTTAGGAGATTTAGGTTTATAAGTCCCAAAATTTCTGTTGTTCTTAAGGACACATGGCCCAGTGGATATAAATGTTAGTTGGTTTCTATGACTTGACCCTGAAGA
Source organism: Ascarosepion bandense (assembly GCA_037127315.1). Taxonomy (NCBI): domain Eukaryota; kingdom Metazoa; phylum Mollusca; class Cephalopoda; order Sepiida; family Sepiidae; genus Ascarosepion; species Ascarosepion bandense. The sequence continues at coordinate 682,496 of JBBBDQ010000152.1, forward strand.
AGACCAGAGCATATAATGGCCGAAATGCCATACAAATGGCAACAAAGGCAAGGACATCAGTTCGAATAATGTAAATTTTGTAAATACTACCTCATCTCAGAATTATAAACAAATACTAAATATCACTAGTCGAATAAAGCTACTATTTAGAGTTGTTGTTATATTACAAACATTTACTACCCAAAATACAATGAATCAATGTACATCTTTCTTCTAAAACTACCTGGATTTCTTTAGCAGACAAAAATAAGTAGTTGACCGAGAGAACCAAAGATATTTCCAAGTCCGTAGAACAGATCTAGTCATTTCATTCCCAAACCCATGGATAGATTGTTTGAATGAAAAACGTATTAATTTATTAATTGTCATTCCATCACCAAGCTAAACCATTTTAACTCAAACATTTAGTTGTCTCCAATGTTGTCTTTATTGGATTTACGAAGTGCTTTGATATCATTAACCTAAGCAAATAGTCCATAGTAACACAAAGAAACCAATAATTGTATTAATTCCTAAGCAAAATCAAAACTCCATGAAAACAAAATCTTTTAAATATTAGTCAAACAAGTAAGCTGAGTTCAATATTTTGAATTTTCTCTTGCAAATGGTTAGTAGCTGAATGACAAGCACAATTTTTTTTATTGTAAGATCCATTGTGTAATGGTCAGTAACCAAAAGACTAACAAGGTTTTACTACTGTACTCATATAATGGTCAGTAGAAAAATGACTATTATGATTTTTTTATTTTGAAATATATTTTTCTTTTGTTTTTTATTGTCTTGATTTTTTGAGAGGAGAGTGGGGTTACTCATTTTTAGCAAAATACACAGATTTTTTTGTTTATCACAAAAACAGACCAAAAATTCAAGTTTTTTTTTCTGTCTGGATTTTAACAATAATGTTTGGCCTATCTGCTTCAGATTTTCTGTCTGTGTAGATGGTGTAATCCCAACAATCTTCTAATTCTGTGACCGGTGCTGGGTGATGTTCATACCAGTGTTTGTTTACATATTTTCCATAGTGTTTGCACATTGTTCAATGAAAATATTGCCCCATTCTATCATGGAAAATTTTATATTCATTTGTGGCAAGTACAGAACAGCCTGAGATTAGATGGTCTATTGTTTCTTGATATATATCACAGAACTTACATTTTTGATCCACATTATTATGTATAATATTTTCCTGAAAGTGTCTAGTGAAAAGACTTTGGTCTTGCGCTGCAAGAATCAAGCCTTCAGTCTCAGACTTTAATCCAGATACACGTAACTATCGATTAACTTTATCAACATTGAATGTATTGGCACGTTCTGGATATTGGCCATGCAAAGGTTTGTCTTGCCAGCGTTGTTTCATCTGCTCAAGAGCTTTATCCTTGGCTTTCTTTTTCATATTTTTTGCTGCAATAGTTGGTTCTTGGCCTCCGTTTGCTTTTCTACAGAATCTACTAAATGTAAATATTAAGTGCCAAATAAACCTCTAATTAAAAAATTGAATTTCAGATTCACATTTAACATTCATATATCTTTTAAATATTCAATAATTTACAAAGACTTTGAAATAAATTTTCCAGTCCTTATTTTGATTAACTGCCTTACTTTGAACAATTAATTTGCTACTTATGTCAATGTAAACTGTCTTAGTTGGTAATAATACAAGGAACCAATGCCTACAAAATTAAAGGGGGGGGCTGATGTAAGGCTATTTTATCTAAATAATGCACTATCGTTTGAATCCTGTTATAATAATTGTAAGTAAAATGATGAATTAAAATAAGTAACTATGTAATTGTTTTAAGTTCTCTGAACGGTGAAACCAAAAATAAATACTTAGAATTTTCAGTTATAATTTCTTGAAATGTGCTATTTTACTAGCAAAACAAATCATTGCAGAGGGGAAAAAAGGTAAACATTCCCTGTTCTACGGCTGTAAGACATTGTTGAATAATATCCTGTAGCAACCATTTCTGTAGGCAATAAAAGTTAGAAATACCTTATTTTCACTATAATTATTTTATTACAAGTTAATAATGATTTTGTAGTAGTAGTAATAATAATAAATAGATAAAAATGAAAAAAATAAAATAAAAATATAAAAAATAAAATTCACAAACATTGTTTGGAGGGCTACTTTAAGTTTTCAAACATGATTCAACCTTTTATCAACCTCAAAATAATTGTTTAAATAATCAATACATTTTTAAGAAAATTATTTCGGAATGTAAAAAAAAAAAAATATGCAAGTAGACATGTACAATTCACATATTTTATTGTAACAATGCATTCCAAATTATTTTCAGTCTTTGCATTTTTGAAATGATCACTTTAATGTTGTTACTTTGGTTTCTTATAAAAGAATTCCAAATTTTCTATGACTGGCCATGACATGCATTGTTCAAGGAGACAATATCTCTGTGTACAAGAATGGGTATAAGCTTTCAGCATTCAGTTTGTGAGATTCCTAATTATGCCACTTCCTTCCAACATTTATTACAAACATGTTCTGTTTGCTTAACTCTGTTCATGCACATATGCAGACATTTAAATATTAGAAACATTAATGACAGAGTTGAATTTTTTTTTCCTGTGATTCACTAGACAAACACATCACTCAATAAGTCCTGAGCCTGACATATAGATGGCACCACTAATAAAAAATCCATATGATTTTTATAAAGTACTAATCTTTGAATGGCACATGACAAAATTTAGGCCCGATCAGATTATTAGTTTACAAACTACAGTTATTTAAGTGAAGCTACTGTTGCAAATTTTCAAAACAATGGAAAATTTGAATTTTGTTTGTTGATAAAGCATTGCTTTCTGATGAGAAAAAATACTGTTCAGGCAAAGCAATGGCTTGTTAAGTGTTATTTGGACTCTGCTCCATTGAAAATAACAGTTAAGAGGTGGTATGCTGACTTGAAATGCAGTTGAACAGACACAAAAAATGCTGAACACTTAGGTCGCCCAAAATCGGTAGTTGTCCCGGAAAACAAAAAAAAAATTCACAAACTCATTTTGGCCAATCATAAATTGAAGTTGTGTGAGATAGCAGAGGAGTTGAACATATCAGAAAGCATTGTATTCACCATTTTGTATGAACCATTTGTCAATGAGAAAGCTATGTTCATAGTAGGTGTCGCATTTGTTCACAGCTGATCAAAAACAACGTGTTGACAATTCAGAGCATTGTTTGCAACTGTTTCAACACAACAAGGAATTTTTCTGTAAATATGTAACAATGGATGAAACATGAATCCACCACTTCACTCCAGGGTCCAATTGGCAGTCAACTGAGTGGACAGCAGCAGGTGAAAGCTGTCCAAAGCAACCCAAGACATAAATATCAGCAGGCAAAGTTTTGTTCATCAATTACTTTGAGAAAGGAAGAACCATCAATAGCGAATATTATATAGCATTATTGGTGCATTTGAAGGAAGAAATCGCTAAACTACATAAATTACACTTTGAATTGCTTCCACATCAACCCTATTCTCTAAAACAGGCTCCCAGCAACTACTGGCTGTTTGCAGACCTCAAAAGAATGTTCCAGGGAAAGAGATTTGGGACCAATGAAGAAGTGATATTGAAAACTGAGATGTATTTTGAGGCCAAAGACAAATTGTTCCACAAAAAAGGCATCAAATTGTTAGAGAAGCACTGGAATAAGTTTATCACCCTAGAAAGTGACTATGCTGATGAATAAAGTCGAATTTTGCCTAAAAGTTGTTGTTTTATTAGTTAGGATGGGGATTTATTAAGTGATGAGCTAAAATGACATTTACACATGTACACAAAGTTTAAAAGGCATTAAAATTTTAATCTTTTAATTTTTTTTTTAAATATGCACTTGTCTAGCCACTTTTATTTAATTTGTTTTTCTTTATATTTTAGAGTGCTTTCATTATTAAGTATCCCACATTTGTGATAATTGATGATCTGCCAAAAGAGGTAAAATGTAAGAACCGAGATGCAAATTTAAAAAAAAATTACTGAGCAATTTAAGAGGACAAAAGTGTATAAAAAGTACTTTAATCACAAGATCATCGATAACTTGTGTCCAGTAAATTTCTTACAACTTTTCACCTTTCCTGGAAGATCTGTTATCACAATGTGTGATACTTAATAACAAAAGTGAGAAAAATAAAAAGATATTAAATCAAAATGGCTAAACTATATATCCAAGCACATATAAAAAAAAAAATTAATTTAAAAGTTTGACTTTTAATGTATACTCACCTTTGCAATTTTTTTAAAAAAATTTGCATTAAGATTAAATTTTAAAAAAATTTTTCAACATTTTCTAAATTGTGTGCATGTGTAAGTTACATCATGAAGTTCTAATGTGTCACACAAAAATGTCTTTTTCCACTTGGTTGTTATTTTTCCTAATGTTGTTCTGGTATATAAAAATTTATATATCATTTTCTCCCATGTTTTGATATGTATAACTGAATTTGACTGACAAGATCAGTTAATTTAATTTAATTTGTTTTTTTTTTTAACACTTTTCCAGGTTGCGTATTAGCAGTCGCACATAAATACAGAGAGCTAAGTGCTACTGTCAGTAAATAACAATGCCTTCATATATAGATAGAGACTATAAAGAGGTCTTTTACTTTTGAGTGTTATTGATGCCATCCTTTCTCATTGAAAGGTGCAAAGATGTATTTAGAATCATAGAATACACAACGATAACAAGAATAGTTATGAGGAGATAAAAGCGTTCAGTTTGTGAGAGAAGATAAAAAAAAATTCTCAGCTTCAAATCACACAGAAAAAGATTTCTTACTTCCGTCTTTGATGATTATTCAATGAGAGACCAGAATTTGGAGAAAATAAATAAATAAAATAAAAAGAATACCTTCACCAAGCAGTTGGTTTCTATTAAAAACTTCTTTTATAATTTATCTACTCATTCAACTTCTATAAGCCAAAAAATATCTTTTTTTTTTCTCTTCTCTCTCTAGACAGAACTGGTGACTGATACGAAGCATCATCTTTAATGACCAGTAAAAAATAATTGACAACTAACACGTCTTTAATATATCAATTGGTTGGAGGACAAAAGACGAAAAATATCAGACTAAAATTATTTCTTCATTTTTATTCTCTCACAGATATTATTCTATGCTTAAGAGATTCTTTTATTCACTGGGAACATTTCTTTGCCCCATTCCAACTTGGGAAAAACATACAATGGCAATGATTTGGGGGGCATCAAAAGATATAATTTTCAGTCGAACTAAGTGCAACGCATTTCATAAGATAAAATGCAAATGAGTTAAGAAAAATTTCCAAAATTGAAACACAAAAGGGGACAAAAAAACATTCCCTCTGGAGACAAAAACCATTTTTAGAAATAGCATTAGATTCAACTGTTCACATCTAAACTTATTTATAAATGAAACTTTGTGTGTGTGTGTATCCGTTACCTATAGACTCCGAAACGGCTGAACCGATTTTCTTGAAAATTTACACAGTTGTACTATAAGTGTCTGCGAGTGTTCTTAGCTAGATTTTGTGTGGATGTACCCCCGATAAATATTGTTGAAAATCGATAATCGAAAAAATCAGGTTATAGAAGGAGTGGTCCAATTTTAATCAAATTTGATACACTCATAGACAAAGACATAAGAAACCATATTCAGAAGTTTCAAGGTTTCAGTTCTTACAATAGTGCAGAAAATTTGATATCGATACCAGGAAATCAAAATTTGACTTACATACATTCATTTTTCTTTCAGTCTACGGTTTCGCTTTAACTGGAAACAATTATTGCTTTTTAGTCTTTTGTGCCAATGTCCAAAGAGTCTGAGCTCCAGGACCATAGATTAGTTTTAAAGCTTTCATTACACCCGAGCAACGCGGGGACTATACTGCTAGTTTAAATAATAAAAATAAAATCAAAATCTAAATGCCGAGAAAAGTTTTCTTCAGTATTTATCTATACTTCTCAGGTGAGTTAGTATTTATATTATTTACCCTGTTCTGACTGTTGTCTTCAGCTTTATTGCCATGCTTACATGGCCTTCTTTGGTTTGAAATTTCTAGCACTTCAAGGGTCATAGCATACACTGGCCGAAATGTCATAAACATGGCAATAAGGATGAGGAAAACTGTCCAAACATTGTTATAATGCAAAAGTCCATCTCTTCTCCCTCCAGCAATAGGTTGAATAGCAGGACAGATTGGGTTATAGACTTGTTTGGCAACCAGTCTACCACAGAAAGAAATGGTGATCTACTGTTGGAAAAAACCTTCTGTCTAGTCAGTGTGTATTAGGTATGCCAATAGATAGAATAAGCACTTCAAATCACAAAAATAAATTATTAAATTTTTTTAAATTTATGGGGTCAAGTTTGCTATATGAATTCTTAGCCTATACTTCACCCCTATGAAAGCCAATAAAATATGCACATACTACAAAATTTCTTAAAATGTAAAATAATTTGAAATTTGTAATCTGGAATGTTTAATAAATGGTAAAATATGAAAAGTTAAATCAAAATTATGAATTTTCAAAGACATTTTTTTTTTTAAAGAAATGTCATATAAGCATATTTTGTTTTGGCTTCTGTAGGGGGAGATCAATTTACAATGAATTTGCAAAGAAAACTCGACCTATTATTAATTTTTATAAATTTAATTTAAAAAAATATTTAATAATTGTCATCTGGACCACTTAATCTGCATTTATATGGAAAAAAAATTTTGAAAAAAAAAATCTTGGAAAAACAAACATTATTTTTGGTCATAATGCTTATTTGTGACCAAAAATAATTAACCAATAAATTTTTAAATACAGGATTTTGTTGGATTTTGAATTTTTTAAAAGAATTTTCGAAAACAAAAAATGAAAGTCCCAAAACATCGAAAAGCTTGCAATAATTTAATGAAAATAAAAAATGGATGCCAATCACAATTCTGCATTTAATAAAGTTTTAACTATTCCTCTTCTTCTATATGCTGGGTCTCTTCAAGACATGGGCGATCATGGTTCTCTACAACTTCTCTTTGTAGTTCTTACCAGTGTTTTTTTTTTTTTTTTTGGTATCTCCACTAATCCCTGTTGTGCTAACCCAAACCAGTAATTTACAAGCTTGTTAGGTTGGTAATTCCCTGCTTGCTTCTCTTGCCTTCAGTATGTCCTGCAAGTGTCAAATTTTCTAAGCCTACTTTCCTCATTATGTAGACTAGAAATTTCAAATGCCTCTTTCCAATTCTATGTATTAGTGTTCTTTTTGTTTTTGTTTTCTCTAAACATTTGTTAGTATTGTTGTTGGTATGTCCCATCCATGTTATCCTCAGCGTCATTTTTTTTCTGTAACCTCAAATCTCTTCTACATTTTTGAGGAGATTGCTCAGCATCCAATGCAATATAGGAGGACTGATATTATATAACAGTTCAGAGCTCTTTTCTTTGTAGAAGCTCATTTCTGTTGCTTGAAGTCTCTTCATCTGTAAGGAGATTGTCCAACATCCACTGCCATACAGGAGGATTGATATTACATAACAGTTCAGTACACTTTTCTTTGGCAAAGTTTTCCTGTTTCTTGAGGCATTGCTTAACTTCTCAAAGGTATTAACACCATGTCATCTGCATATCTTATGCTGTTAAGATTGTGGGTTCTAATAAATGAATCCTGGTCGAATTTCTATTGCATGGAGAAAATTTTTTTGGTCTTCTCATTTTTTTAAAACACTTCAGTCAGTTAAGTGCCACATGTGATACACGGTTAGGTGATCATGTCTCAAAAGAGACATGACTGACTGGGCAGATGATTTTGTCATAGTAATTTGTCATTACTTTCTGTGGTAGTTTGGTGGACATTCAAGGATACAGAACATAATCTGTTCTGTTATTTAACCTATAGCTGGAGAGAAGCGATGAATTAATACCTTTTCAAGGGTATTTGAGTGTAAGTGAACGCAACGAATTCAACCAAAATTCAAACTCTGCTGTCCGATTTTTCATTTTGAGCTGATATCCACTGCACCACAACACATATTAAAACCTTTAAACTTTCCAAAGAACCGAATCTTAATATTTTCAGTGATCAAGAAATTAATGAACTACTATATTTTTATTTTTTATTTTTAGAATTTTGAAAATTTAAAAGCGAAATAAGTACAAAATAGAAAATAAGAAACACTATTATTTTTTTTAATCATTTAGTAAGGCAATAATGTCACTAAGATGCAAGGGGTTACTGAGAGTAAAAGAAAATAGAGAAAAGACAATAAAAGGAAGACAGAAGATGGGTACTGACATTGCATTTCAATTTTTGAAGAACATTAAGGTGGCACAGAAACAAAAAACTGGGAGAAAGATCCCAGGCATAAAAAGAAACTGTCAGAATAGAATTTACAGTTATATCTAGCTATTTCAACAGTAAACCGATGAGATCTAATAGCCAATCTAATCAGTCAGTTAAGTGCCATACGTGATGCACACTTGAGCGATCATGTCTTGAAAGAGACATTACTGACTGGGCAGAAGATTATCCTGCAGTAGATTGCCATTGCTTTCTGTGGTAGACTGTTTGCTAGCCAAGGCTACAGAAACTAATCTGTCCTGTTATTTAACCCATAACTGGAAGGATGAGAGATTAATACCTTTCCCAAGGGTATTTGCACATAAGTGAATGCAAGGAATTCGAACTGGGCTCCCCAATTTCTCGTTCCGAGCTGATATCCCCTGCACCACAACGCACATTAGCTAATCTAATAGTGCATTTAAATTCATGCAATCAAGGCATGAAGAAGGAGAACTCTTTAGAATAAATGCCATGAAAATATTTATGGAAAAGATAGAAGAAAGCAATGTCATGGTGGTGGGAAAGTGACTGAAATTGAGATGCCAGGTCAGGACCAATAATATAACAAACCTTTCTTTTGACTTTGTCAAGAATCTAGAGATATCTAGCAGGCCATATATGACAGCAATATTCAATGCACAGATGAATGGTAGATTTATGAATGTGCAAGATGGATTCTGACAAGAAAAAATTGTTTGATGAGACACACATTCCTAGCAACAGACCTAGCAATTTATAAAATATAATTGTTCCACTTCATGCCAGTGGAAAATGTGAGAACAAGAAGGTGCAATGAGTTGCTTCTCCTTGAGGTTAGCATCAGCCATATTGATGAAAAGCAAAAAAAGGTTCTCCCTGACAGTTGGCCATGATTAACTTCCAAGGGTTCAAAATACAAAATAGAAAGAAAATTAACATTGTTTGGACTGTTGTCGTCATTTTTATGGCTATATTTACAACATTTCAGCCATTGAAGGTTCCAACCTCCTTCAGTTGATTGGAAGTGGGGTGGAAGGTAAATAACCATGAACATATTTTAATATTCTTTGCTTGTAACTTCTTATAATTATTGATTATATCCATGGTTGATGTGCAAATAAAGTTGATTTAATGTGAGGACAAAGGCCCAGTGGATAAAAGGATTGGTTGGATCCAATGACTTGACTACAGCAGTGTTGAAGAAAAAACTTGAGTTGAATTAAAGGGGGATAACTAAGACATCCAGAAGTGGCATGACTCATGGAACAAGAACAATCTATCTCAGTTATCATAATAAAGGGTTCAGTTTGAAATTTGAAAAAAGTCGGAGCGTACAATGGCCAAAACACTGGTAAATGAGGACAACAATCCAAACAATGTAATAATTAGAAAGAAAATACAGTTTAGATGAAAGAAAAAAAATGTTCAAAAGAAAAGACTTACCTTTCACCCAAATGATATCACCTTCTGTCACTGACTCAGCAAAATGAGGAGTATTTACAATATGATATTCATCATCTGAAAATAGAAAAAAATGATAAGTCATCGCAACATCAGTGCAACCATTTTGCCAAGATCATGTTCTTTTCTTTTTATAACTGTTTCACCCCAAGCAAGGCAGTACTGCTACTGGTGTGCAGGGAGTTACAGTAAGAAGAGAGGGAAGAGGAAAAAAACAGTACAGGGGATGTCAAAGAAAGGATATGAGAAAAATGGGAGTGAAGGAGATAGAAGATGGTAATTGACATTGCACTTAAACTTTTGGAGATTGTAGCTATCAGGGAAGTAAATATGGAAGGGAGTTCCACAAGTGGGAAGTGCAAGAAAAGAAACTGTTAAGTAGAAGTGGTGGTTACATTTGCCTATTTTGACAGTAAAAGGGTGGGACCTAGTTGCCAATCTAGTATCACAAGTAAATTCATGTGGGCAGGACACCAGGGAATGAATCTTGTCAGAGCAGAAGTCGTGAAAATATTTGTAGAAAAGACATAAGGAAGCTAAATCTTGTCGCTGAGAAAGTAAATAAAGTTGAGCAGTCAAATTGTTTATTTTCCTTATTATTCTAAACCATAAGATACTGAAGCACAACATTATTAAATAAAATAAATGCCTATATTTTTAACTTTGTTATCCTTTTTCATTGTATATTTTAATAAGGACATATGACCAAATATCTCATAACCTTTACATTGTTTATTCAACTCTGAACTTTGTCAACTGTTGTTAGCAAGTGGGTGTTTTGATCTGATCAATCTCCAAATGTGAATTCAACATCTTGTCAGGCTTACTGCAAAATCACATTGAAACATCAGTTCCCTCTTCAATGATCAAAGTTAAGCAATGTCAAACCTGGTACTGTAAGCTTGGACATGCAGATATACCAGGCACACATCCAAGCTCACAGCACCTGGTATTCCTAAGCCGTCACCTATCTAGGTACTGACCAGGCTTGACGTTCAAGTTTAGGGACTGACCAGGCTCCAGTTCAGTGATCATACAGGAACCAGTGTTTTGATATGATGTGGTCGTAACCAGGTGCACATCCAAGCTTACAGCACTTGATATTCCTAATCAGTCACCCATTTAGATATTGACCAGGCTTGATGTAGCTTAACTTCGATGATCATGCAACAACTGTTCTCTCAACCTGATTTGTATTGGATAATGGCTTGGAAGGTTTGGAATTTTGTCAACTGTTGTTAGCAAGTGGGTGTGTTGATCTGATCAATCTCCAAATGTGAATTCAACATCTTGTCAGGCTTACTGCAAAATCACATTGAAACATCAGTTCCCTCTTCAATGATCAAAGTTAAGTAATGTCAAACCTGGTACTGTAAGCACTTGATATTCCTAATCAGTCACCCATTTAGATATTGACCAGGCTCGATGTTGCTTAACTTCGATGATCATATAACAACTGTTCTCTCAACCTGATTTGTATTGGATAATGGCTTGGAAGGTTCAGTTCCAATTGGGTTCATTATATTCACTTTAGTGCAAATACCCTTGGCATGAATATACCTCTTCCTCACCCCCACCCCAGCTATGAGTCAATTCTTCTTCTTTATATACTGTGTCTCCTTGAACAGTAAACGATCGTAGCTCTCCACAACTTCCTGTCCTTTGTAGCTCTTAATAAATTTTGTCTTTCTGCTATTTCTTGTAAACCCTGTTTTGCTATTGATTTACTTAAGCTCACTAAGTATGTTATGCTTTGTTTTCTACTGTCTCTCTTGCCTTCAATCTGTCCTGTGATTATCTGATTTTCCAAGCTTTCTTTCCACATTATGTACCATAGAAAGCTCGACTGTTTCTTCCTGAAGTTAAATATGAGTTTCAGTTTTGTTTCCATCAGTCAATGATATTCTCAGGATCCTTGTGTAGAACTGCATTTCTGTCGCTTCAAGTCTCTTCTTCATCTTTCAGGAGATTGTCCAGCAGTCACTACCATACACAAAGACAAATATCGTCTAACAGTTTAGTACTTGTTCCTTGTTTCCCATGAAGTTTTTCTATTTTTTAATACTTTATTAGCTTTTGGAAAGCATCTTTGGCTATCACAATAGGCTTTCAAATTTGTTCTTTGTTAAAACACTTCCCAGATATTTTTGCACATGTTTGATGTTGGTATCTACAATTTGCAATTCATACTTTAGGCCCAACATTTTGTTACTAACTACTCAATTAGTAAAAAGTTAAGCAGAGTATTAAGAAATATTAATTAACCCATAGCTGGAAGGAGAAGAGGTGGATTTTTTTTCCTTACTTTGTGCATAAGTGAATATAATGAACCTAACTGAAATTGGAACTCAGCTCTCGAAATAATAATTCCAAACCATTATCCATCACACCACCTGCACATTCAAGCTTACAGCACCTCGTATTTGAGAGAAAAGCTGGATTCAGATATTTCCCAAGGGTATTTGTTCACGAGTGAATATAACGAACACAACTGGAACTGGAATTCAGCTCTTAAATTAACAATTCTGAGACGTTATCCATTACACCACCTACACATCCAAGCTTACACCATTAGGCATTCCAAAGTGGTGATTCCTCTTGGTACTGGCTGGGATTGACATTGTTTAACTTCAGTTACCAATATGGGAACCAATGCTTCAACATGATATGGCCATAAGCCATAGGGTAATGAATAGTGTCATTAAGTAAGTTATGATTTAAGAAATAAAAATAAAAATAAAAAAACGAAGTCATCATGAGTGAAGATTGATAAATGACAACAGAGGATATATCACTAATGTAGTTTAAGTAATCATACAGGATTCTATTGTTTATCTGGAACAGATACAAAAAGCAACTTGTCTAAAAATTACTTAACCAGTTGACATTAAAACAATACATTTGATACTTCTTCCCCACCCCCGCCTTTTTGAAATTAAATCATCTTGAATTCAAATAAAAAAAAAAAAAGAAAAGAATTTGGGATCCCTACAGAAGTTCTTTTTACCCTGTTGCTAATACAGAGCTGTTAACACATAGAAAGTCATTTCTGAAAACAAAACAACTACATTTCAAAATTGATGTTATTTTTTTCTTTTAAAAATTTTTACGTATCTAAAGCAAACTAACTTTATTTGTACATCAATCCCAGATATAACCTATAACTATAAGAAGCTACAAAGAATATTCAACTATGTTCATAGTTATTTTACCCCATCCCCCAAATATATGGGACAGGGCTTTTTAAATGTGGGGCTGTCTTTGGCTAACCCTACCCAGTCCCCATGACCACTATCATCACTATTCCACTAGCTCTTCCTCTCTGAGTGCAATTAGGGAAGAGCTACTGCAGGGTTGAAATCTCTGGAACTAGGCATCTTCTTCATTAATTATAAGAAGAACGAATACTATACATTGATCGCAGCCAAAAACCTACTTGAACCTATAAAATACGTTCAAAATAAATTAAATAATGCATAGTAGTACAACTGGATATTGGCTCAGAATTCCAATTGCCTTCACTTACACACAAATACCCTAAGGTACAAAACCACTTCTTCTCCCGCCAGCTATGGGTTAAATAGCAAGACAGAATAGGTGCTATAGCCTTGGTTGGCAACCAGTCTACTGCAGAAAGAAATGGTAACCTACTGTAGGGAAATCTTCTGCCTAATCAGTCATGGATAAAAAGAAGAATGATCACAAGACATGTATAAAAATAAAAAGATAAAAAGAGACATGATCAGAGATATGTATCATGTGTGACACGTAACTGACTGACAGACATACTCTTTCAGTATATAAAAATAACGTTGCACAACTTTTTATCTATGAATACACTCAAAGGGGATTAACTAAGTCTTCTTTATTGATTGATTTTTTTTTTTTTTTACAACTAATCAACCTTCTGCAGGTTATTTAACGACAGAAAACATTTTTAGATGGTAAGAGATAATGATTTTTACTGATACAAGTTCTACCAATTAACCCATAGCCGAGAAAAGAAGAGTTGGATTCATGCCTTTCACAATGGTGTTTGAGCATAAGTTAATATAACAAATCTGACTGGAATTGAAACTCAGTTCTTCGATTTCCAATTACAAGCCATTATCCATTCCATCACCCACACATCCAAAACTTACACCAGCTGGTATTCCTAAGCAGTTACCTATCTAAGTACTGACAAGGCTCGATGTTACTTAACTTTAGTAATCATACAAGAACCAGTGTTTCAATGTGATATGGCCATAAAGCAGGATTAACTAGTACAAATACGCTCATACCTTGTTTTAATGGATAAAAGGAAGAGCAACATCAGCCTGATAATGCTGAATGGCTGAAGTTACTGACACTAAGTTTGTAGTGGCTAATATTAACAATTACATTATGAAAGGAGGAATAATATTGTACTTTACATTAAATCAAGCACATCTGACACTGTAAAATATCTCTACGCTCTGAATACACACTATTTTGTGTTACTGTGAAATTCCCCCTTTCTTGCTCTTTCACTTTTCCTCTAGACAACACATTTTGGGGGGAATTTTTTATAATTGTCTCACCCGAAGCAAGGCAGTACTGATACTGGTGCACAGGGGGTTACAGTGAAAGAAAAACAATGAAAAAAAGAGAATAAAGGTAAAAGGGATGTCTAAGAAAAGTTAAAAAATAGATGGAAGTCAAGAAGATAGATGATGGCAATTGACATTGCACTTGTACTTTTGGAGATTGTAGCTATCAAGGAAGCAACTATACGGAAGGGAGTACCACAAGAGGAAAGTATGAGAAAAGAAACTGATCATCATCACCATCATTCTGCGGCCTCGGCCGAGATTCAAAATCTTGTCAGTAGCTGAATACTTGATGCTTCGCTAGAGCTACCAAGGGTGTTTTTATCGTGACATCATCACTAGATGGGTTGCCTACCACGGCTTAAGAGAGGCCCATTCACCCTCATTGAGAGAAGGATATCCCGCGCCAGTTTCCAAAAAAAAAAAGATATTATACATAAACTACTGCTTGTAGAAAACAGTAATTTTTTAAACAATTTTTTTTTTATTATTATAAACTGATAGAGTAAATGTGGTGGCTACATTTGTTTATTTTGATGGTAAAAGGGAGGGACTTAGTTGCCAATCTAGTAGCACAAGTAAATTCATGTGGGCGGGGCAACAGGGAATGAAGCTCTTTAGAGCAGATGCTGTGAAAATATTTGGAGAAAAGACTGAAAGAATCCACATCTCTTTGGTAAGAGAGTGAGTGAAGTTGAGCAGCCAAATCGGGACCAATTACATTGCAGATTCTCCTTTGGATTTTGTCAAGAACTTGAGATGGATAGCAGGAGCAGCTGACCAAATATGGCAACAGTATTCAATGCACGGATGAATGAAAATGATGAATATAAAAACAAACACACTAGCCTATAAGAAAGGGAGTAAATCCCTGGGACAATAAGCTATAAGTGTGGTGATACTGATTTACACAAAGTGATGCCCAACAAATAAATGGTCAGCTCGCAAAGTGGTGAGTTGTATCCAATATTGCCACAATTTCATCCGTGGCATCCAGGAAATACAAACTGAGTCAGCTGATTCAGATTTTGTCTGCTGCTTCTGATATTCATTAAGGGGAGGGCCATAATACTGAAGTATGAGAGTACATTTGTATCAAACAAAACATTTTTTTTCTCTATTCTGTTGTAGTTTTGTCGAAAAAAACAGGAAGCATTATTGTATTTACACACACACACATACATTACATACTCAGTAAACTTTTTATATGACTACAGAAATTATTAGCAAAGATGTGAAATAACCTGCTCATATTATTATATTCCTCTTTGATAAGAAAAAAAAATAATTTTCATATATCAAGAACTAGCAGTATAGCCCGGCATTGCTTAGGTGTAATGAAAGCTTTAAAACTAATCCATGGTTCAGGAGCTCAGACTCAGCCTAAAAAATATTTGTGTGAAGTTTGATGAGAATCAGATAAAATTGTGGATTTGAATAAAGGACATACAGACAGATAAACAGACACACACAAACATCATGCCTTTTATATATATATATAAATATATATATAATGAATAACAATAATGAAGTTAAATCCAAAATAGGGAAAATGTTTTTAGGTTAATAGATAAACATTTCAATTCAAATAATAGACTTAAACAAATATTCAACAGGAATACTATTAAATTGAGCTATTCCTGTTTACCCAATATCGGTAAAATCATTAACAATACCAACAAAAGTAAATTAAAAGATAAGACTGCGACCCCTAGTAAAAATAACGTTAATAAACATAAGTGTAATTGTAGAACTAAAAAGGACTGCCCAATTAGAGGTAATTGCAATCAGACAAGCGTAGTTTATAAGGTTAAAGTTTATGTTAACGAAAATGACAAAAGCCCCAAGACATACATAGGATCCACACATGATAGTTTTAAAAGTAGGTTTTATAACCATAAAACTTCTTTCAAAAACGAGAAATATAAGCATAGCACTGCATTATCTACCTATGTATGGGAAATAAAAGCCAAAATTAAAAAGGATCCCATTCTGAAATGGGAAATAATAAAAAAGTGCCCTAGCGATAATAAAAACAATAAATTTTGTAGGGTATGTGACGAGGAGAAGCTAGCAATAGCTAAATTTGAACCTACCAACAAACTCATTAACGCTAGAACAGAAATACTAAATAAGTGTAGAATGCACAAAATGAAGTTTCTTGCGTAGACTATCGGTGTTACTGTAAACCCCGCCCCCAATATTTTTTTTTTTTTTTCCCTTTCAACCCCTTCCCCCAAATGGATTAGTCTTAATAGAGGTCTATTTATTTGATTAGTCCTTGGTCTGCCTTTGCCCTGACGAGCCGTTGTGCGAAACCGCGGTAGGTCTTGGCGATCTTGCGATTTTTTTCGTATATATATATATATATATATATATATATATATTATCGATTTTCTGCACTATTGTAAGAACTGCAACCTTGAAACTTCTGAATATCGTTTCTTATGTCTTTGTCTATGAGTGTATCAAATTTGATTAAAATCAGACCACTCCTTCTATAACCTGATGTTTTTGATTATCGATTTGTGATATTTATCGGGGGTACCTCGACACATAACCTACCTAAGAACACTCACAGATGCTTATAGTACAACTGTAAATTTTCAAAAAAATCGGTTCAGCCATTTCGGAGTCTATAGGTAATGGACACACACACACACAGAGACAAAGCTCCATTTATAAATAAGTTTAGATTAGATAATTTTAGGGAAATCTAATAAAAATATTAAACTAATTTATAAAATTTTAAAATTTAAATTTAAAACTTTTAGATTTGAATTCAAAACTTTTAAATTAAAATTTTGAATTTAAAATTCTGAGCATCATCTCTCCTATACATGCATCTGTTGTCCCATCATTTCTTTAGCCATATGAAGTTCGGAAAGGATGAAAAGTATCACACAAAATCATTTTTTTTTCACTTTGTCATAGATTTCCCTAAAATTCTTCTATAGACACAGCTACCTTTACATATCAGTAGCAGCCACTCACATCAGGTGAAGCATTGACCTGCACTTGATCATTCCTCTTCTTCATGAGCTGCGTCTCTTCAGGACGTAGGTGATCATGGACTTCCACTTGTCTCTGTCTCCTGCCGCTCTCAATAATTTTTTTCTTTGTATCTCTTCTAAGCCTCGCTTCATCAACCATTTGCTCAGAGCTAACAAGTACATTTCGCACTGCTTTTCCTTCTCTATTCTTCTATTTATCCAACCTGTGAGTATCATGTTCTCCAGGCCTTCCTTCCTCATTGCATGTCAAAGGAACCTCATTTGTCTCTTCCTGATATTTATTATCAATTTTCTTCTTGTTTGTATCCTTTCCAACTCCTCATCGTTGCACATGTGCTCTATCCATGGTAACCTCAGACCAAATAAATAAACAACATTTTACTGCCTGATGACGGTGTTTTAACACCGAAACTTTATAGCTGTTGAGTTACAAGATGCTATTATCATAATAATAATAATTTTGATATATATATATATATATATATATATATATATATATATTTTAATAGATGTATATGAATGTACATTTATCAGTGTGCATGTATATACATTTCTTTATAAATGCAATAGCGAACATGTTAATATTCAAATAAATATTTCTATGTACATTTTTGTATATCTATATAAATGTGAATGTATGGTGTGTTTTTTTTTTATAATCATTTCACCCCAAGCAAGGCAGTACTGCCACCGGCATGCAGAGGGTTATATATATATATATATATATATATATATATATAGGATCAATGTGGAGAGGTTTGTCACTTAACTGAGCAGAGTTATACCAATTTCAAAGTTTCATGAAAGTACCATTGTGATGTCCTCACTCATCAGGGCTCTTTTCTTCATCTTCATCATATATATATATATAAATATATATATAAATCCAAATGAATAAGGAACGAAAAAATATTTGCAATGTTCAAAACATTAATTTAAAACAGTGCTCAATATAAAAATAGAGCAAGGAATTATACTTTAGAACAGTGCAAACTACAATCTACTACAAAATTGTACAAGTAGTTAATAATGGTCTGATGAGACCTTGTTCTTTCAATGTCAAAACAAAATGTACAATTTTGTTGTAGATTGTAGTTTGTACATGTTCTAAAGTATAATATATATGTCTAGCCACACTGATGAGCTGTGATACAGCGAAACGGGCTTGTATGTGGATGACTAATATATATAAATATATATATATATAAACTTTCAACAAAATAATAGATTTTTATTTCTTAATACAGCATTTTTTATTTCTTAAATGTTATTTTTAGTGAATATTTTGAGTAGATAATCTGTTTATTTTTAAGCAGTATATTTATATTCATTTATTGGCCTGAAAATTTGAGAAATCTCATTGAAAAAAAATGTATGTGCGCATATATATATATGTGTGTGTGTGTGTGTGTGTGTGTGTGTGTGTGTATATATATATACACACACACACACATATATATATATATATATATATTTATGCATGCACAGAGGAAAGAAAAAATAAGTTTTTGAAGTTATATTCAGGTATCACATACAGAAAGAAAAAGTCATTCAAATAAAGCATAATAAAAAGTGAAGAAGTAAAAAAAAGTAATAAAAAGTGAAGAAGTAAAAAGAAAAAATGAATGGAAGAAATAAAAAAGAAAAATAGGAAACATTTGAAAAGTTCAAAGACAACATTTCTAAAAGAGATTAACAGTGTTTCAAAAGGAAAATCATTCAAGAAATTCACCACATTAAATAAACCGATTCTTCTTTCCCCTTCCCTTTGCTGCATCTTGAATCTGCTCAAAGTCAGAGTATGGAGGGCCGAGAAGACAATGGAATTGGGGGTCTGGGTTGATAGAGTGAAGAACAGGCAAAAAGACCAAGTGATGCAGCAAAAGAAGTTGGAAAGAAAAAGAGAAAAGACTGCCGTATAGGAATCGTTAAGGTGGTTAGCAGCATCCAATGAAGAAAGGCTATATATATATATATATATATATATATATATATATATATTTTTTTTTTTTTAATAAAAAGATAGACAGGAGCAGTGAGATAGCAGTTAAGGAGTTGTCTAAACAATGTGCAAACAGAAAGACGTTTCAAGCAGAGCTAGTTGGTGCGTTCTGCACAATCAGAGGAAAAGGGGAAAATTGAGAATTTTGCACGACAATGAGACGGATTTTCTACGCAGAACGTTAAAGTTTTTTTGAAGAAATGAGTAGATAATAGAAGTTACTTGACAATAAAAATTGAAGGAGACTAAAAACAGCAAGAAAAGCGGTACCGACAAAGGAGGACACGTAAGTAAAAAGACGACGTGAAGAACACGAGTGAGCAAAGGAACATTTCTGATTGGCAAGATTGATTTCCTTGCTGTTTTACCTTCACACAGAAAGGCAAAGAAATTCTACTTCAGCAGTCGACTTGTACTCAAATCACTGACATTTTGAGAGAAGACAGAATAAATGATAAAAAAAGTCTGAAAAGTTTCCAGACTGAGAAAGAACTTGACTGATTAAAGCAACGAAAACAAAACAATGAAAAATATCTGGGAAATGATTTGAAGACATGTTTTATAAAATAGGTATCGACAGAACAAATCAACGTGCCAAAAAAGAAACTATTTCTTTCTCCGACTTTCTTAAACTCCTCTGTAGAGCAGTAAGCCACAGCTTCGATACATTAATTGTTGCTGCTACAGTTTCTATAACAAGAAGACTTTTATAGGACAGACTTACCAGTCCCATAGTCAAACAGAGAAAACACATGGACAAACCTAAAAACATATAAATCTTTTACTTTGAATTCATTCTAAATGATTGGAAAATGAGGATTTGCCTTGGATACATTTCAGAAAAGGTTATATTAATCTCTTGCTTTTGAGCCATTCTGAAAATGAGATGAGGATTTATATTTAATTTGATATGAGAAAGCTGGGAAAAATATATTGACTACATGAACTAACAATTATAAGAAAAGATACAGAATAAATAGTAAATGGCTTTTTTTAAAAAAGGCATTCATTTTCTTTCTTCTTTAATCATGAGAAATGCCAGATTAGAAAAAAAGTACTATGATTCATTCTTTAAGCATACAGAAACAAAACAAAACAAACTTTTTTCTTTCATTTCTGTATCTGATGAAGCCTAGAATGGTGAAACGCAAAATTAAATCTAGTTTTAATAAAACATTTTCCAAATATATATATATATATATATATATATATACACATACACCCACACCCACCCACACACATCAGTCAATCAGTTTAGTGCCATACATGATACACGCTTGGGCGATCATGTCTCAAAAGAGATATGATTTACTGGACAGAAGATTATCCAGCAGTAGGTTGCCATTACTTTCTGTGTTAGGCTGGCTGCCACCCAAGGCTATAGAACCCAATCTGTCCTGTTATTTAACCCATAAATGGAGGAAAGAGATGAATTAATACCTTTCCCAAGGGCATTTGCGCGTAAATGAATGCAACAAATTCAACTGGAATTTGAACTCGGCTCTGCGATTTCTTGTTCCAAGCCAATATCCACTGCACCACAATGCATATCCATATATATATGTATTTATTTAAATTTATTTGCTTGAACATTATTTGTAATGGATACTCATATTTGAGAAAATAGTCTGTTTTTTCAATAATTAATCAGTACCTTTTAAATATCCACCTGCCTAAATGTTTGCAAAATCTTGTTTGAAAAATATCTATCTTCCGGCAGGATTTGAAACTGCATACTCCCATACACCATTAGATCTGGTGTGTCTTATCACTCAATCACAGAATATATCATGATAAACAAAATTTGAATGAAGCCTTAAATGCATATTCTCCTGATTTCTTTTAAGAAGGCCAATAAAAATTTGGCCTTTGCTTCTAGCGCATATCCCATATTTCAAGGCAACTTAATAATTGTTATCGATATACATAAATAAAGTGATGCATATCCCATATTTCAAGGCACCTTAATAATTGTTATCGATATACACAAATAAAGTGATGCATATCCCATATTTCAAGGCAACTTAATAATTGTTATCGATATACACAAATAAAGTGATGCATATCCCATATTTCAAGGCAACTTAATAATTGTTATCGATATACACAAATAAAGTGATGCATATCCCATATTTCAAGGCAACTTAATAATTGTTATCGATATACACAAATAAAGTGATGCATATCCCATATTTCAAGGCAACTTAATAATTGTTATCGATATACACAAATAAAGTGATGCATATCCCATATTTCAAGGCACCTTAATAATTGTTATCGATATACACAAATTTTAAATTAAGTCTTCATTCATGGTTGGCAGTAATGTTTTGAATATAAATATATCCATAAATAACTAAAACAAGAAGCAAAAAATAAACTAGTTTTATAAACACAGTGAGTTTTTATGATAGCAAATTTGTTACAATGTTACTTAAAAAAATAAGACATAGTAATAAAATTTTCTCAAAGATAAGATTACCTGAATTTTCTGAATTGAACTTTGTGGTCCCAGTAAATTATTTGTATTATTGCAATCCCTCACAAATCTGGAAGAACCCGAGATAAAAATTTGGAGTGAGACTCATCTGACATGCTTAATGTGTATCCCACTGCTATTAGTTTAAACTGATGTTTTCTGTTTTAAACATTTCTAAGTTATAATTTTGTAAAGTGAAAATTTCACAGAACTATGTTGGAAAAATTGGTATGATGTTAGCTTGCAGGAAACAAATTGTGCAAACAACACTGAAATGCACAGATGTTGCACCCACTCTGTAGAGCTGAGATAATTTTTTTTTATCATTTCACTCCAAACAAAGCAATAAAGCTACTAAGACAGAAAGGGGTTACTGAGTATGAAAGAATATGCATAAACAAAAAACATTAAGGAGAGAACAATAAATGAACAAGAATTAAGAAAACAGAAGATAATGATTGGCATTGCATTTAAATATTTGAAGAGCAAAGTTGACTGGAAAGCAAGAAGCCGGAAGAGAGTTCCACAAGCGAGAGAAGAAACTGTTAGCATAGGACTTATAATAATATGAGAAGTAGACAACATAATTAAGCAGAGAGAACAAGAATTAAGAAGACGGAAGATAATGATTGACGTTGTATTTGAATTCTTGAAGATCAAAGTTGACTGGAAAGCAAGAAGCTGGAACAGAGTTCAACAAGTGAGATGTGCGAGAGAATTAATCATCTCATCCCAAGCAAGTTAATAAAGCCACTAAGATGCAAGGGGTTACCAAGTGTGAAAGAATACAAGAAAGAGAAAAACATCCTTAAGGAGTCAGTCAGTTAAGAACCATAAGTGATACATGCGATCATGTCTCAAAAAAATACATGACTGACTGAGCAGAAGATTTTACTGGAGTTGGTTGCCATTACTTTCTGCAGTGCAGAAAGGAGAGAGAACAATAAAAGAACAACGATTAAGAAGACAGCGGATAACTATTGACATTAATCTTAAAAAATTTGAAAGCAAAGATGACTGAAAAGCAAGATTCCAAAAGAGAGTTCCACAAACAAGAAATGTTGGAAGAAGAATCTGTTAGCATAGAACTTACACTTACATCTAGCTGTTTCAATTGTAAAATGATGAGACCAAGCTGCTAATTTAGTCATTTAATTGCCAGACATGATACACACTTGGGCAATCATACCTCTTTGAATACATGACTGACTAGGCAGAAGATTTTCCCGCAGTAGAAAATGTGTTTCAACCCAGGCCATACAACCAAATCTGTCCCACTATTTAACCCAATATTCACTTAAATTCATAAAGATGGAGTACAAAAGAGAAAAGCTCCTCACAATAATTACAATAAAAATATCACAGGGAAGATATATTACAGGCATAGAAAAGTGACTGATGCCATGATGCCAGGTCAGGACCAATAATATTTCAGGTCATTCTTTTAATTTTTCAAGAATCCCTGTGGCAAATGGTAGAATTATAAATGTGCAAGAAATTTTGGCAAGAAAAATTGCCTAGCACAACAGAGAGAACCCACTTGCTTAGTAGCAGGTTTAGCAATTGATTCAATATAATCTTTCCACTTCATGTCAGCAAAAAACATTAGGTAAAGTATGGAAAATAGATAGTTTGCCATTATATCAAATTTTTGTGTTTTTTACTTTTTATACTGAGCTCTTTCTATTTAGTATGTCAATTGCATAATCATTACATAAGATTATATC
Organism: Ascarosepion bandense; assembly: GCA_037127315.1. Lineage (NCBI taxonomy): Eukaryota > Metazoa > Mollusca > Cephalopoda > Sepiida > Sepiidae > Ascarosepion > Ascarosepion bandense. Next base: position 706,053 of record JBBBDQ010000152.1, read on the forward strand.
TGTCTGATAACTGTTCTTACATGAAATGTTAAGTCGTGAATTTTGATAATACTGTATCAATCATTTTTTTTTATAACACATTTAGGCTGTGTCAACTTTGGCATTGAGTCCAGTTTATTTTATATTTTAAGTTTTCAGTTTATTTTCAGCATCAGCTTTTATTCTATGTTCTATTTATATATTATGCACACACAGACTATAGTCAATGTGGATGTATACAATAAAGCCATCCACAGAGAAATTTATAAACTGTTATGAGGATGCATTTATTAATAGAGTCCACAAAAAGTTTACAAGTTATAGTAAGAGATTCTATTGAGTCCTACTTGTTATTACAAAAAGTTTTAATTTTTGTAAAAATAGGGAAATTAGAAATAGAATGTTTGGAAGATCCTAGAATATTCAAGAAAAATCTAGAGAATTCAAATAAAATGTTAGCCCCTATAAAAATAAGTTTTGGGAAGAGAGTAGTTAGTTGTTAAAAGGATTTACTGACATTATCAACTCCAGCTTTGATTCAAGGATTTATATCCAGCCAAAAGAATCTCTACAAAAAGTTGCCAACCAGCAGAAACCCAAAAGAGAACCTCATAGAACAAATCCAGAAAATAGAATTTTTGACTCTTTCATTGACCATACTAAAAATTATTCTTTATATACACATTTGAGGATTTCCAAAAATACTACTTAGAAATACTCGCTAGCCTAACATGTAAAAATTACTTCACCCACTCCTTACCTCTCCCTTCGTAACACTTCGCTTGCCAGTAGTAAACTCTGTTTTCTATTTGAATGCAAAAAATTGTATATTTATAAATATTTTTTATTTTGTGTTTTTTGTAAATTAAATATTTGTTTGTGATTAAGCTCTGTGTTTTGGTCAATCATTTTTTTCTTTTGTTACAATTTATAACACGTAACAAAACATTACAAAAAACACCCAGTAACTAAGAAAATTCTATCAACAAGGCAGGCAAAAAAATGGCTTAAAATAGATGACAGAATTTAAATATTGCACAAACAAGAGGCTTTTATCTGTCAAAGACCATGAAAACAACTATATTAACAACCCACAATACCGTATACTTAACCCTTCTAAAAACTATATCGCTGAAATTAGCAAAGTCATCCTGGAAAGAACATGCAAGTTCACAAAAAATGCTTTGGGTTTGAACCAATGGTGTAACACACTTTAATCCATAGAATAGTTCACCCAAATAATTAAAAAAAGAACGCAAGTTCATACAGTTTACTATTTGCAATTTTCCCCCATCTATCACTGTAGGTCTATTAACTGCCGCCTTAAAAAATTGCAAGACTTAATTATTACAATACAACCAAAAATTCTATTCTTTTTCATGATGGCTGCCTGTATACCAAAAGAAACAAACCAGATTTCTGCATTGCTATGGGTGTGTTTGGTTCTGCAGAAGCCTGTGAATTGGTCAGCATTTTGTTGTTGTGAAGACTAAAGTACCTCTTCAAAATAAAAAAACACCAGATTATAGAAACAACAGGTTAATCCTTCAAAACTGACCGACTAAGAAAGGACCTTTTAAAAATCACAAGCTCAAAATCACTACCATTATTAACACTAAGCTGATCAACTTCCTTGACATAACTTTTGACCTAAATAATAGAAAATATAAACCATATACTAAGGATTCTCCCAACCATAAATATGTCCACAAAGACTAACTACCACCCTAGAATATTAAACGATATCCATAAATCAATCCAGTATAGATTATTTTCTAAATCCAGTAATAAGGTTATTTTTGATAAGTGTAAAATTAAATATATTAAGGACTTAGCTAAAAGCAATCACAATGTACGTATATGACATTTAAGACAAATATATACAGAAATCACACAAATGTAACATCAAATGGTTCCACCCACTTTTAGTAATAACATCAAAACAAATATTAGTAAAATTTTCCTAAATTGAATCCACAAATATTTCAATCATTCTCCTACACTGAAAAAAGAAAGGCAAACATTTTATGAAACTGAGAACCTGAAACCTAGATTGTCTAGACACAGCAAAAAAAAAGAAGTTAAATCCTATGAGTTTCATGCTCATGTGATCTTCAGACAACATGAGTGCAAATGAAAGGGAGGGAGGGACTAGGTTTATATAACGCATGACCATAAATCCCCATAAAGCATCATCGACGGAGAATAATAGTGTGTATATATATATATATATATATATATATATATATATATATATATATATTATTTAAAAACTTACTTATTGGTCATAATAAAATTGGACCAGTACAGAGATGTATTATATATTACACAAACACACGTTATATATTTTCACTATTTACCTAATGACTTAGGATCTTATCCCCTGTAAAGAAAGAGACAGAATTTGTAAGTATCATCTGTTTTAATATCAATGTCTCTCTCAGATCCTAAAAGACAGTGACCTATTCTTGTAAACAAGTTTAGAATCATCAGTATTATTGTGTTGCTCACTTTCTTTGCCAAAAAGTAGACACACACTTCTATTCTTGTGTTAACAGATCCTAAAGAGGGCTACAAATCACAAAGGTTTCTTGTTTGTTGCACCCAGCAGTTTCTCACCAAGTGACAGAAAGAAACTGTTATGGATCTCCTGGAAAAATACATCCGCCCTCAATCCAACAAGAAGTTTCTGACATGCCTTTTTATTTTCTCTGCAGACATATTCATTCCATGCCAATAGATCTACCTACAAGCGGCAAACATATTGGAAATTGGATATAATTTTTTTAACTTTTAACAAAAATCAATACCATACATTTTAATGTCGACTCAGAATGACAAATCAGAGTGCAGAGTTTGAATTCCAGTTGAATTCCTTGCATTCACATACCCTTGGTAAAAGTATTAATCTGTTTCTTCTCGCCAGTTATGGATTAAATAATAAACAAATTGGGTTCTCTAGCCTTGGCTGGCAACCAGTCTACTGCAGCAAGCAATGGCAACTTACTGTGGGATAATGTTCTGCCCAGTTAGTCATGCCTCTTTCGAGACATGATTGCCCAAAGCGTGTATCACGTATGGCATTTAACTGACTGACATTTTGATGAAATTAATATCCGAAACAAAATCAGAGATACGATTGTCTTTTATTTGGTAATAAACTTTTAGATAAATTTTTGTCAAGTGTTTTCATTTTTAGATAATTATTAACGTCTTCATAATACAAAATTCCAAACTTCCATGACAATATACAAATTTGAATTCAAACAGTTTCATAATTATTCTACAGTTCTACAAACATTTTTTCTCAATAGTGGAATGCAATTTCATTTCATTAATGGCTTGCAAATTTTAACATCTCTAAAACAAAACTGCTTTCATTTAACCATCATAGAGAACCTTTTCTGCATTCTTCCGTTATCCCATTTAATAGCTAAGTCACTCCATGCTTTCATTTAACCATCGTAGTGAACTTTTTCTGCATTCTTCTGTTATATCATTTCATAGCTAAGTCATTCCATGCTTTCATTTAACCATCGTAGAGAACCTTTTCTGCATTCTTTTGCTATCCCATTTAATAGCCGAGTCATTCCATGCTTTCATTTAACCATCGTAGAGAACCTTTTCTGCATTCTTTTGCTATCCCATTTAATAGCCGAGTCATTCCATGCTTTCATTTAACCATCGTAGAGAACCTTTTCTGCATTCTTTTGTTATCCCATTTAATAGCTAAGTCATTCCATGCTTTCATTTAACCACCGTAGTGAACTTTTTCTGCATTCTTTTGTTATCCCATTTAATAGCTAAGTCATTCCATGCTTTCATTTAACCACCATAGAGAACCTTTTCTGCATTCTTCTGTTATCCCATTTAATAGCTAAGTCATTCCATGCTTTCATTTAACCACCATAGAGAACCTTTTCTGCATTCTTCCGTTATCCCATTTAATAGCTAAGTCACTCCATGCTTTCATTTAACCATCGTAGTGAACTTTTTCTGCATTCTTCTGTTATATCATTTCATAGCTAAGTCATTCCATGCTTTCATTTAACCATCGTAGAGAACCTTTTCTGCATTCTTTTGCTATCCCATTTAATAGCCGAGTCATTCCATGCTTTCATTTAACCATCGTAGAGAACCTTTTCTGCATTCTTTTGCTATCCCATTTAATAGCCGAGTCATTCCATGCTTTCATTTAACCATCGTAGAGAACCTTTTCTGCATTCTTTTGTTATCCCATTTAATAGCTAAGTCATTCCATGCTTTCATTTAACCACCGTAGTGAACTTTTTCTGCATTCTTTTGTTATCCCATTTAATAGCTAAGTCATTCCATGCTTTCATTTAACCACCATAGAGAACCTTTTCTGCATTCTTCTGTTATCCCATTTAATAGCTAAGTCATTCCATGCTTTCATTTAACCACCATAGAGATCCTTTTCTGCATTCTTCTGATTTATCATTTAACTAGCTAAGTCTTCCTTGCTTTCATTTAACCCGTAGAGAACCTTTCTGCATTCTTTTGTTATCCCATTTAATAGCGAGTCATTTCATGCTTTCATTTAACCACATTCAGAAATTGCTTTTCTGCATTCTTTTTGTTATCCCATTTAATAGCTAAATTAGTTCATGCTTTCATTTAGCATCGTAGAGAACCTTTCTGCATTCTTTTGTTATCCATTTAATAGCTAAGTCATTTCCATGCTTTCATTTAACCACAGTAGTGAACTTTTTCTGCATTCTTCTGTTATCCCATTTTAATAGCTAAGTCATTCCATGCTTTCATTTAACCACCATAGAGAACCTTTTCTGCATTCTTCTGTTATCCCATTTAATAGCTAAGTCATTCCATGCTTTCATTTAACCACCATAGAGAACCTTTTCTGCATTCTTCCGTTATCCCATTTAATAGCTAAGTTCATTCCATGCTTTCATTGCAACACCGTAGAGAACCTTTTCACCACATTCTTTTGTTATCTGGCTATGCTTGAGTGTTCATGCTTTCATTTAACCATCGTAGAGAGCCTTTTCTGCATTCTTTGTTTACTCCATTTAATAGCTAAGTCATTCCAACCATTTAACCATGTGCAGAGAACCTTTCTGCATTCTTCTGTTATCCCATTTAATAGCTAAGTCATTACATGCTTTCATTTAACCACCATAGAGAACCTTTCTGCATTCTTCTGTTATCCCATTTAATAGCTAAGTCATTCCATGCTTTCATTTAACCACCATAAAGAACCTTTTCTGCATTCTTCCGTTATCCATTTAATAGCTAAGTCATTCCATGCTTTCATTTAACCACCGTAGAGAACCTTTTCTGCATTCTTTTGTTATCCCATTTAATAGCCGAGTCATTCCATGCTTTGTTTTAATATCGTGAGAACCTTTTCTCGGCTATTTTGTTATCATTTAATAGCTAGAGGTAATTTCCATGCTTTCATTTAACCATCGTAGAGAACAGCACTGCATTCTTTTTTATTTAATTTATCCCATTTAATAGCTAAGTCATTCCATGCTTTCATTTTAACCATCGTAGAGAACACTTTTCTGCATTTCTTTTGTTGTAACTCATTTAATAGCTAAGTCATTCCATGCTTTCATTTAACCACCCGTAGTGAACCTTTTCTACATTCTTTTGTTTATCATTAATAGCTAAGTCATTTTCCATTGCTTTCATTTAACCACCGTAGTGAACTTTTCTGCATTCTTTGTTATCCCATTTAATAGCTAAGTCATTCCATGCTTTCATTTAACCACCATAGAGAACCTTTTCATTCTTCCTGTTATCCCATTTAATAGCTAAGTCATTCCATGCTTTCATTTAACCACCATAGAGAACCCTTTTCATTCTTCCGTTATCCCATTTAATAGCTAAGTCATTCATGCTTTCATTTAACCACCGTAGAGAACCTTTTCTGCATTCTTCACGTTGTATCCATTTTAATAGCTCGTGTTCCATGCTTTCATTTAACCATCGTAAGAGAAACTTTCTGCATTCTTCAGTTATCCCATTTAATAGCTAAGTCATTCCATGCTTTCATTTAACCACCGTAGAGAACCTTTTCTGCATTCTTCCGTTATCCCATTTAATAGCTAAGTCATTCCATGCTTTCATTTAACCACCGTAGAGAACCTTTTCTGCATTCTTTTGTTATCCCATTTAATAGCCGAGTCATTCCATGCTTTCATTTAACCACCGTAGAGAACCTTTTCTGCATTCTTTTGTTATCCCATTTAATAGCTAAGTCATTCCATGCTTTCATTTAACCATCGTAGAGAACCTTTTCTGCATTCTTTTGTTATCCCATTTAATAGCTAAGTCATTCCATGCTTTCATTTAACCACCGTAGTGAACTTTTTCTGCATTCTTTTGTTATCCCATTTAATAGCTAAGTCATTCCATGCTTTCATTTAACCACCATAGAGAACCTTTTCTGCATTCTTCTGTTATCCCATTTAATAGCTAAGTCATTCCATGCTTTCATTTAACCACCATAGAGAACCTTTTCTGCATTCTTCCGTTATCCCATTTAATAGCTAAGTCATTCCATGCTTTCATTTAACCACCGTAGAGAACCTTTTCTGCATTCTTCCGTTATCCCATTTAATAGCTAAGTCATTCCATGCTTTCATTTAACCATCGTAGAGAAACTTTTCTGCATTCTTCAGTTATCCCATTTAATAGCTAAGTCATTCCATGCTTTCATTTAACCACCGTAGAGAAACTTTTCTGCATTCTTCCATTATCCCATTTAATAGCTAAGTCATTCAATGCTTTCATTTAACCACCGTAGTGAACTTTTTCTGCATTCTTCTGTTATCCCCTTTAATAGCTAAGTCATTCCATGCTTTCATTTAACAATCGTAGAGAACCTTTTCTGCATTCTTCTGTTATCCCATTTAATAGCGAAGTCATTCCATGCTTTCATTTAACCACCGTAGAGACCCTTTTCTGCATTCTTTTGTTATCCCAATTAATAGCTAAGTCATTCCATGCTTTCATTTAACCACCGTAGAGAACCTTTTCTGCATTCTTCTGTTATCCCATTTAATAGCTAAGTCACTCCATGCTTTCATTTAACCACCGTAGAGAACCTTTTCTGCATTCTTCCGTTATCCCATTTAATAGCTAAGTCATTCCATGCTTTCATTTAACCACCGTAGTGAACTTTTTCTGCATTCTTCTGTTATCCCATTTAATAGCTAAGTCATTCCATGCTTTCATTTAACAATCGTAGAGAACCTTTTCTGCATTCTTCTGTTATCCCATTTAATAGCGAAGTCATTGCATGCTTTCATTTAACCACCGTAGAGACCCTTTTCTGCATTCTTTTGTTATCCCAATTAATAGCTAAGTCATTCCATGCTTTCATTTAACCACCGTAGTGAACTTTTTTCTGCATTCTTTTGTTATCCCATTTAATAGCTAAGTCATTCCATGCTTTCATTTAACCACCGTAGAGAACCTTTTCTGCATTCTTCCGTTATCCCATTTAATAGCTAAGTCATTCCATGCTTTCATTTAACCACCGTAGAGAACCTTTTCTGCATTCTTTTGTTATCCCATTTAATAGCTAAGTCATTCCATGCTTTCGTTTAACCACCATAGAGAACCTTTTCTGCATTCTTCCGTTATCCCATTTAATAGCTAAGTCATTCCATGCTTTCATTTAACCACCGTATAGAACCTTTTCTGCATTCTTCCGTTATCCCATTTAATAGCTAAGTCATTCCATGCTTTCATTTAACCACCGTAGAGAACCTTTTCTGCATTCTTCTGTTATCCCATTTAATAGCTAAGTCATTCCATGCTTTCATTTAACCATCATAGAGAACCTTTTCTGCCTGCCATCAGCATTGTTGATGCTAAACTCCAGGAGATCAACACACTATGTTTTATTGGATTCATGTTTTCCAAAGACATGAAATTGAGGGATTATAGCAAATCAATAGTCGAGTCATTTCATCTCAAATCAACAAGTTGAAATTATTTTAATTTTCTTTGATATTATATATTAGAAACAAAAGTTTACATGATTATCTATAATGGTTGAAGCAAGACTGAAACTCCAGGAGCTTCTCTTGCACTTCCCGCCTGTGGAATTCACTTCCGTTTACTTGCTTTCCCGATGGCTACAATCTTCAAAAATTCAAATGTAACATCGATAGTCATCTCCTATCTCACTAACTTGCATTCTCTCTCTTTCTCTCTTATCAGTATTCTCATTCTTCTCCTACCCTCTTCCTGACACCCCCTGTAACCTGTCACTCTTTCTCATAACTTACCTCCTACGTAACCCCCTGCTCAACAGTGGCAGTAAAATGCCTTGCTTGGGGCGATATGATTATAAAAAAGAAATATATATATACATATTTAGTCTATTGAGGCAGCAGATAATTTTCTGAACATATATTGTTAAATATAACAGACAATAAATGTCTATTATGTTTAATCATGAGCCATTCTAAACATCTTATTTTGGCTTTAATTTCAGGTGAAAATGAAGACAAAAATTTACAATTGCATTACAAATTTGTGAACTGTGTCTGCTATTTGGTGACTGTTATCATCACATAGCAATGTTTTATGTCAACACAAGATATCATCTTTCATGGTGGATATCTTTATGTTAATGTCCCTGTAACCTCACTGAAGAAGGTTAATGTGAGCCGAAAGCTTAGACCCAGCATAATTAAAAAATGTCCAAATGTTGAACAATGTTTGTTTTCATTTTCACCTGAAATTAAAGCCAAAATCTGATGTTTAGAACAGCTTATGATTAAATATAATAGACATCCATTGTCTGTTATATTTAACAATATATGTTTAGAAGATATATATATATATATATATATATATATATATATATATATGTGTGTGTGTGTGTGTGTGTGTGTACATATATATGAATAGAATAAGTAACGAACAGGTAGGAAAGGGAGTCTTTAATCTGACATGTTTCACTTTAATAAGCTTCTTCAGAGATTTGTTAAAACAAATGATATCAAAAATTTGTTTTAAAAAATTTTAATTTTTTAAAAAATTCCAAAGAGACAGTATGTTGATTGAGATTTCAATTCATTGGTTAGATACATGTTGTGTATAATAAAGAAACAGGTGATCATTTTTAAATGTACACACAAATGCATTAAAAAAAAACATTAAAATCTGATAAGCATGGTTTTAGCAGACATTAAAAAAATACAGGAATGTTTATTCATTTGTACCCAACTAAATATGATGTTTATATTAATTAGAAATAATATTGGCTTACAAAATCTATTCTAGGAAATGGTTTAACAAATGACGGAAAAATGACACTGAGATTAGAATGGTCGAAATGCATTCAAAAAGCTAAGCAGGATATCAAGAGATCAGAAAATTTCATTCAAAACAAAGAAAAAGTACTGAACTGTAACATGATATCTGTCCTCCTGTATGGCAGTGAATGCTGAACCTATCTCTTCAAAAATGAAGAAGAGACTTGAAACAACAGAGATGTGGTTCTACAGAAGGATACTGAGGATACCATGGGCCAAAAATGTGAGAAATGATGATGTTTTTGGAGAAAATGGAAAAGAAAATGAAACTTCGACTTAACATCAATCAGGAAGAGGCAGTTGAAATTTCTGGAGCACATAATGAGGAAGGAAGGCTTGGAAAATTGGATACTCATGAGAAAGATTGAGAGGAAAGACAGAGAGAGAAAGAAAGGCAGTATGTGGGCTGTTTCCATAGTATTGGTATATGATGGTCCTGGGTATGACATTAAACTACATCTGGCAGAAAGATTGGGAGATTGGAGGTTTAGAGGAGCGTGGAACCACCTCTTAATTGCTGTTATTTTCCAAGTCCACCCTGATCTGGGGTGGTAGCACCTGTTAGGGTTCCAGCTATGGGAAAATAGTTAACCCCAAACTGGAGTCATTTAAGAGAAAAAAGAAAAGTTAGGCTGAATAAGAGTCTTTAGCTTTGGATGGCAACTTGTCTAAGAGATGGAAATCTCTGAAAAAAAACCCTCTACACCTACTCTGTGTAGAATAGGGTAGGCTGAACTCTCTAATCTTGCTAAGTAATCTTCTTAGAGATGGTGTCTTCATATAAACACTGAGCTTCCAGTCTCCTAAACTGGTTGGTGTCAGTAAGGGCATACAGCTGTAAAACTCACTCCAATAAGCTTCTTCAGAGATTTGTTAAGACAGATTATTCAAAAATTCAAATTCATGATGGTTCAATTACGAAGCCATCAAGAAAACCCCATCTAACCTATGCTATCACGGAAACAGAAGTTAAACAATGATAATGATGAGGTATAAGTAGAAATCCAGAGGATTTTAAGGTACCCCATGAGGGAGGCAAAATAGAAGACAGACACAGAAAAGAGAAAGAGTAAAGAAGCACGTAACAGATCCTGTGAAAATAGACCATGCCAGTGGGTAGATTAATGAACATCTCTCACCTGTAAGCTTCAAGAGTTAAGAGGTTTCCTTTTCCTCATGGACTACATTTGATGAAGGCTGAAGAATCATCAACAGAAATACTATGTCAACAGTAAATATACAACTGAAAGATCTGATCAACCAACAATGTTGGAGATACTTGTCTATGTTTCTGAGATGAGGTATTGTCATTACTTATACTATTTACATTGTTCGGACTGTTGTCTTCATCTTCATTGCCATATTCGAAATCTTTCGGCCATTGTATGCTCTGACCTTTTTCAGGTAATTGGAATTTTGAACTGAACTCTTTATTTTGGCCACTGGAGTAGACTTCTTGTTCAACATGCTATGCCGCTTCCAGATGTTTCCAGTATCAGTTATCTCCCTTCACATCAAGTACCCAAGTTTTTGATTACCTCTGTTGTAGCCATGTATTAAACAGGTACGGCATGTGGAACTAGAACAATCTACTCTAGTGGATGAAATAAAGGGTTCAGTTCAAAATTCCAATCATCTGAAGAAGGCTGGAGAGCACAACAGCCAAAACATTGTTAATATGGTAACAAAGATGTCAACAACAGTCTGAACAATGTAAATAGTATGAATAATTATAGATAATCCAGAATATATCAGTTTATTATAGAAACAAATAGTCATTGATAAGAAATTTTCATGAAAAAGAAAACGATTTATTATTTTATTTTTTTCTACAGTAAGGTTCACCTTTTACAAAGCATCAAGGCCACTTGAGGCAGAGAGTTATGTTAGACGGTAATTTGTGTGGCTAAGAGTCGAATGGCTGACCCTAGCTTTGAACTGGTTAAGATTGTTGTGATTGGGGAAACATCCTATTGGGAGTTGGTTCCACAGAGCAGTGGTTTGTGGGAAGAGGCTGTCAGAGTGGAACTTAGTTCTCACTGATGGAATATGGAGGGAATGTAGGTGATTCACTACTATGTAAGTGGCATGTTATATACTTGCAAGAAGGTTTGAATTAGTGGAACCAGAAAATGTAGTTCATCCAACCACTTTTCATAAAAGCAGCACTAGAGTAGTAAAAGGCTTGCCGCATGAACTAGTTTAAAAGCCACACTTCATTATTTAAACTGAATTCAAAAAATTTGAAATTCACTAAGTTTTTGAGTTACTTTAAACTCAATATAAGTTAAAACATTTAAAATCACTAATTTTTTTCAGTTATTTTAAAATTTTAATTTTTAACTGTTCCTCTCTCATCTGGACACAAATCCCAATTTTAAATATTCAAGCATCAGATGAAGGGCAAATCCTGGGATGACCCTGATTTCACAAAGGCATAATATGCCTATATAGAGCAAGCGTGGCCCAAGTTAGACGGGTTTCAGACACACGAACAAACAGGATTTGCCATTTATTTATTTAGAAAGAAGACTATACAGTGATAATAGAATAGTGATTTTATGAAACTGAATGATATTTATGAATACTTTTTTGATAGCATCAGTTGCTAAGTGCCAAGAACTAAATATATCTTTAGGTCTTTAAAATACAGGTAAATATAATCAATGAAGAGTTTGGTGACAGGAATAACAAGAAACTTTTAGTTTTTATATGAGTTGGGATCAAACATGATCAGAATAAGACACATTTCTTTTTTTTTAATTATTTTACCCCAAGCAAAGTATGACCACTACTAGTGCATAGAGGGTTACATTGAGAGAAAAAACTGGCTACGGGGTGAATTAAGGAAAGAGTAAAAGATGAACTGGATTCAAGAAGAGAGAAGTTACCAACTGATGTTGCATTTAAGTGTTTAGAGATTGTACTATCAAGGATGCAAGTAAATGGAAGGGAATTCCATAGGCAGGAAAGGCGAGAAAAGAAACTGAATAAAAGTGACAGTTACATTTGTGGGGGATTTGGTATTTGCTGGGTTGTGTGTGCTTCCGTATTTTACGGGTCTGGCTCTCTAGATTATTTCCCCCACAAATACAACGCTCTGTTTTACAATCGCGCAAAGTGAAAGGAATAATTCACAACGGACATTAAACAACAAACAATTTATTATGTGAAAAATAAAATGGTACGTGGAAACAAATAAAATACATGATGCGAAAATTGCCTTTTGGAAAATAAAACTTGGCAAGAAGTTAAATTTGTTCAAAGATGAGTATAAGTTTACATTAGCAGAGTCCGTAAATAAGTCTTCCCTACTTACATCTAGTTCATTTCAGGTGGCGAAAGCGTGTCGCGTTGCTGAAAGAAAGTTCGTCGGTTTTTTCTTTTCAAGGTCCTCGGAGCTAGGTCATGAACTTTGGCGTGGAAGAAATGACTTGGCCGGACAAAGTATCGGTGGCATGCGGACTTAATGGCTAGCTTGGTGACTGACCTTTTTTTTCTGTGTGTATTATATACATTAATAGGGGATCAAAGAATCTTCCTAACATTAGGGTGTGAAAACATTTATTGACCAATCAGATTTATTATTTTACTATTTTGTTTTGGGGCCTAAATATTTTTGTGTTAATTTACTTCCGATCCTATTTTTCTAGAATGTTCTTCTTCTAAGTTTTTAGCTGATTGGTTGAGAAATATAAAAATGTAATCTAAATTCTACTGCCGTTTTGATCCAATTTTTCTAGAATGTTTTATTTGATTTCCTGTTGCTTATTTTAATAGAAAAAAAAATATGTATCCCATACATTTAACTATTTTAATTGTAAAAGGGTGGGGCCTAGGTGCCAATCGAGTAGCACACTTAAATTCATGTGATGAGGACACCTGGGAAAAAAAAGCTGGTCAGAGCAGCTGCCATGAAAATATTTGTAGAAAAGTCAAAGGGAAGCCATGTCACATTGGTGAGAAAGTGCCTGAAGTCAAGATGCCAAATCAGGACCAATTATATTGCAGATGCTTCTTTGGAATTTGTCAAGAACCTTGAGATGTATACCAGGAGCATCCAACCAAATATGCCAACCATATTCAATGCATAGATTATAAAATAAATAATAGCTCAGAGGATAAAATCATCAGTTGAATATTCCAAAAATTGACTTGACCCAAACAGTTGTGAGTTCAATACCCGGCTATGGCAGAAGGAACAAAACAAAAATAAACTTAGAGTTGAGTTCCTAAAGGGAATTAAGTCTGAATGAAATATCTGAAAAAGGCCCTAGCATGGACAAATAAAACAATCTCCCTCCTAAAATAAAGACACTATAAGAACAGTCAGTCACTCAGATAAGTGCCATACATAATACACGCTTGGGCAATCATGTCTCAAAATAGACATGACTGACTGGGCAGAAGATTATCCCGCAGTTGCCATTTGTTTCTGCGGTAGACTGGTTGCCAGCCAAAGCTATAGAACCCAATTGGTGCTATTTTTTAACTCATAACTGGAGAGAAGAGACGGATTAATATCTTTACCAAGAGTATTTTCATACAAGTAAATGCAAGGGATTCAAATGGAATTCGAACTCAGCTCCCTGATTTCTTGTTCCAAGCCAATATCCACTGCACCACAAAGCACATACTTGATGTAAAATATATATATATATATATATATAGAATTGTCCTTGAACCACTTAATGTTTGTGAAACTGCCATACAACAAAACAAGAAACCACCTGAAGCTTTCAATCACAGTAAAAACAGCAATATTTCAGTATAATTTTTTTTATATATTTCTTATAAAGAACAGATGCGTTGTGTAATGGATATCAGCTTGAAATGAAAAACTGGAGAGCAGTGTTCAAATTCCAGTCAATTTCGTTGCATTCACTTACACACAAATACCGTTGGGAAAAGTATTAATCCATCTTTTCTCCCTCCAGTTATGGTTTGAACAGCAAGATAGATTAAGTTCTATAGCCTGGCTGGCAACCAGTCTACTACAGAAGGAAATGGCAACCTACAGCGAAATCAGTCTTGACTTGAAAGAGACATGATCATCCAAGCGTGTATCAGGTATAAAACTTATCTGACTGATTGACTTATAAAGGAGCCGCTTATTTTATTTTTTGTTGAGAAAGGACACAGGCACTAACAACATTTCCGGTTTTTAACAGCTTTTCCTATCATGCTTCCATTTGGTTGAAAGGTCTATTAATATACAGGAAATATTAATATACAATAAATATTATTATCCATATTATCATTGCTGTAGCGTTTTTTATCTTTCGAATTTCTTTCATTGGTCTACTTTTAAGCTTTTTATATACTTGTTCTAACTTCCGACAGACATATCTTACTTCAGATTAAAAATATTAAACTGTTCACAAATTCATTTTCATATATTCAAAAACTGACGCAAGTTATCAAGAATTTCGAGTTATCAGACTGTTTACACGTAACATGTTTGGCAAGTACTGGTATTTTTAGATTGCGGGAATAAAAATTTATATATTTATATATATATATATATATATATATATATATATATATATATAGTGTATCAAGGCAGCAAATAATTTGCTAAACATATGCTGTTAAATATAAGAGACAATGAATGTATATTATGTTTAATCATGAGCCGTTCTAAACGTCATATTTTGGCTTTAATTTCAGTTAAAAATAAAAACAAAAATTCTCCAACATTTGGATAATTTTTTATTGATTTGCTTCTAAGCTTTTGGTTCACATGAGCCATCTTCAGAGAGGTTATTTAGACTGTAATACAATAACATCCACCATCACCGATGATTTTATTTTGTGTTGACATAAAACTCTGCTTGGCAACGGCAATAGTTACCAAAAATAATAAACACAGTTCTCAAATTTGCAATGCGGTTTTATGATATCACACCACGTGATAGCGTGAAATGACAACAAAACCATGTAGTCAAATGCAATGTAATGTGTTATGTCCGGATTTAAAGGTGATTTTATTGAGTGTTGGTTATTTAGATTTGATGTACATGGCCTCCAATATCTGCAGGTTCCTCTTACTGTGTGTATTAGTAAGGATCACCGTATTGTTATTTTGTCTCTTATATTTAACATCATATATATAAGAGAGAATGACAGACATGTGAAGATAGAGAGAATAATTCAAAGATTTTATCCAACTAATATACATTATGAATTAGATAAAAATAAAGAGCTCGATGGATATTATCCAGAGCATTATAAAATATTGAGAGAAAAACTCTATACATAGTTAAATGGTTATAAATCATAATTTATTTCAACAGTGTAAATTTACAGTGTTGAAATAAATCTGGATTTATAACTGCTTAACTATGTGTGGACTTTTCCTTTCAATATTATATATGTATTTTACTTTCAACATTGATGTGGTATCTGTGTGGTAATTAGAATTCCTTTGTCTGCACCCTGGTATGCAGTGGGAAGGTGAGAAAATATGAATATGAACTTTGGACAGCTTATTTACAGCTTCAAACAATACTCAACACTTTATCCAAAAATTAGCAAAATACAATAAAAAATTAAACAGACAGACATTGTTGGTTCTCTTTAATCAATCTTGGTTGGATAAATACTTGCTGCCTTAATCAGTCTGTTAAGTGCCATATGTGATACACACTTGGGCGATCATGTCTCGAAAGAAACATGACTAACTGGGCAGAAGATTATCCCGCAGTAGGTTGCCATTGCTTTCTGCGATAGACTGGTTGCTGACAAAGGCTATAGAACCCAATCTGTCCTGTTATTTAACCCATAACTGGAAGGAATAGATGGATTAATACCTTTCCCAAGGGTATTTGCGCGTAAGTGAATGCAAGGAATTCAACTGAAATTGGAACTCAGCTCTCCAATTTCTCGTTCCGAGCCGATATCCACTGCGCCACAACGCACAACGCTGCCTTAATATACCACATAAAATCCAAAAAGGACAAGTAAGAATCGCAAAAACCAGATCCTATTAATTTAATTAATATTTAAAATGATCCAGGGGTGGAGATGAAACATTGATAGTTTTAATGCAAAAAATTTGTCACTTAAACTGAGCAAGTTCATGCTGACTTCAAAGTTTTGTGAGAGAATCATAACGATATCCTCACAAGACTTCAAAGTCGGCATGAACCTGCTCAGTTAAAGTCACAAATTCTTTGCAATGCTCTATCGCCACCTCAATGCAACAAAAAAAAACCTGCTTGTCAAAGTGCCTTTTATCAGTAAAACTACTGAAAAAGCAACAATCTTGATGCCAAAAACGACCACAACTCAAATATAAACAATCTGCAGACAGGCCTGTTTAGCTGTATCACAGCTCTTCAGTGTGGCTAGATTAACAGTTTGCCTCAAGTCAGGTACTATTGTGTATCTAGACAGCAGATGTTCTTTAAGGTTAAATTACTATTAAAAGTGACACATTTTATGATGATTAATTTTAATAACTGACATTTCCAAATTACAAATAATCCTTCTCAGACCAGGAAGAAATTCCATCTTGTTCTCTTCATTTCAAAAGAGAACAAGAAACATGGTCCATGTTTCGACTTTCTTAAGTCATCATCAGGATAGGTAGAAACAATTGATTAGTTTCATATAACTAGTGAGTATTGTGACATAATAG
Source organism: Ascarosepion bandense (assembly GCA_037127315.1). Lineage (NCBI taxonomy): Eukaryota > Metazoa > Mollusca > Cephalopoda > Sepiida > Sepiidae > Ascarosepion > Ascarosepion bandense. Next base: position 722,997 of record JBBBDQ010000152.1, read on the forward strand.
TGTGGTGTAATGCATGTTTTAGTTTTTACTGGTTATATACTTTTTTCTTTTTATTCATTGATGATTGTTTTTGTTGCATGAGGATTGTATGAAATGTCAATCATTAAAATTTATCAACACAAAATGTCTGTCATGTTTTATATATATATATATATATATATATATATATATATATATATTTATTAATTATAAATTATATTTTAGAACATGTACATAATTTTTTTTTTTTATATAATTTGAAACATGTAGAGGCTCATCCCCTGTTCCCTGTTTAGGATGTGGTTTCCGGCTTTGTGTCGCTACATCTGTTTAAGTCTAAAGTTGACTCTCTTCAGTGAATAAACTTGTGACTTTACATATCAAGATCCATTTGTCTTTCTGATGGCAGACAATACCGTATATATATATTTATGTATAGATAAGTGATTGGTGAACCAGTCAGAAAGTTCATATGCATGTGTGTTAGCTGTTTTTTTTTTTTTTCACACTGGCTTGTTAAATCTCTTCGCTTTAGGAACCATTCACCTTTCATTGGCCAGAAAACCTTTTTTACACTGACTTGCGAAATTTGATTTCATCATTTTTCTTGATTTTAGTGACTTTGATTCAATTCTATGGGTCATCAAGTTCTTTTGGATTATGGACGTACTATTTTTTTGCAATGGTCCAGCAAAATTATTGTGTGTGTGTGTGTGTGTGTGCATGTGTCTTAGTTTTTCATGTTGTTTTGTTGAGGAAAGGCTTGTATTTTTTTTATAAATATTTCTTCCTTCATCATGTCATAATCTGCATTTTGGTAGATAGGCATTACTGTGAATTTATATATATCAGTGTTTAAAATTATTTCACATCAAGCAAGGCAATAAAGCCACTTGAATACAAGAGGTTACTGAATTTTAGTGAATATGAGAAAAACTACTATTAAGGATAAAGGAACAAAATTTAAGAAAAAATTCAGTTCGGTTACTTTTCAGACTCCCCCCTTGTAGACCGAATCCATGCAGAAAAATCTGATAGAGAAAATTCTAACTACAAGCACCTTCTCCAGTATAAACAAGGTTACTGAATGTTAAAGAATATGAGAAAAACTACTATTGAGAAGAGAGGACAATAAAATAATAAAAATTAAGAAGAGAGAAGATAACGGTTTTCGTGACGTTATTCTGAAAGGAACTTTTGGTAACTCACTATTAGCAAGTTATATTTTAGCATCTTCATGTAAAGTCAATGTATTGAACAAATCCTTTGAATAATACACACTAATGCTCTTTGAATAATTCTCTGGAATAAATCACTCAGCAAACAATCTCTTCAATGATGCACAACATTGAAATTATGCACAATACAAAACACATTCAGACTTCTCTCTGAGTGCTTTCTATACTAAATATATTAATTCAGCAGTTACATTTGTTGCCTGGAGATCTGTGTTCAATCACATGTGCTGGTATCAACATTTTCTTTCTACATAACAGACTGACAATGCATTTAGATTTTTGAAGATCAAAGTTGACTGAGAAGCAAGAAGCTGGAAGAGAGGTTCACAAGCGAAAAATTTTTTTTTTTTTTTTTTAATCATATCACCCCAAGCAAGGCGATAACGCCACTGATGCGCAGGGGGCTACGTAAGGGTAAAAAGAATGGAAAATAGAAAACCGGAAACCGCATCCTAAACAGGAAACAAGGGATGAGCCTCTTCACCTGTTCAATAGATGTGGGTGGAGTGTGAACCGGGCGATAGTTTAGTCTATCTACTCCAATTGAAAAAAAAAACAATAAAAGAGTGAAAAGATTGGAAAAGAGAAAACCGGAAACCGCATCCTAAACAGGAAACAAGAGATGAGCCTCTTCACCTGTTCAATAAGAAACTATTAGCATAGAACTTATAGTTATATCAAGCCAATTCAGCTGTAAAATGACAAGACCTCACCACTAATCTAGTACTGTGCTTAAATTAATTAAGTCTGCATATCATAGAAGAAAAGTTTATCAGAATGATTACCATGAAAATATTTATATAAAAGGAACAGGAAAATGTTGTTATGGCAGTGGAAAAGTGACTGGAGCCGATATTGCAGATTCTTCTTTGGATTTTATCAAGGATTTCTAAATATATAGCAGATGCACTAGACCAGATATGGTAGCAATATTCAAAGCCTAGATGAATGGTAGACTTATAAATATGTAAGACAGATTCTGACAAGAAAAATTGTCTAACACAAGACTGTGAACCAACATTTTTACCTGCAAACTTAGCAATTGATTCAATATACTGTTTCAACTTCAAAATATTATCATGAGAAATTACTTATTCAAAGAAATGCACCTGGTCAGTACCTAGATGGTGACAGCTTGAAAATGCTAGGTTCTGTAAGTTTGGATGTGCCGGTGGTTTAATGGATAATGGCTCAGAATTGTTAATCGAAGAGCAGGGTTCCAATTTCAGTTGAGTTTATTATATTCACTTTTGCAAGATAATGAGTGACATTGCATTTAAATTAACCCATTTCATCTGTTTGTTGATGAGACCTTACTGCCAATCTAGTACTGGATTTAAATTCATAATGTCTAGGTACCAGAGAGGAAAGTTCATCAGAACACTTTCTGTGAAAATATTTATAGAACAGGAACAGGGCAGCTATGTTACAGCAATGGGAAAATGACTGAAGCCAAGATGCCAGGTCAGGACCACTAATCTAGTACTGTGCTTCAATTCATAAAGTCTAGATATCAGAGAGGAAAGTTCAACAGAATAATTACCACAAAAGTATAGAAAAGGCACAGGGAAGCTATGTTATGGCGGTGAAAAAGTGACTGAAGCTGATATTGAACCAATAACATTGTAGATTCTTCTTTGAATTTTCTCAAGGATCTCTAAATATATAGCAGGGTTATTTATAGAAAAGGTATAGAGAAGCTACGTTACGGTTTGGGAAAGTGACTGAAGCAAAGATGCCAGGTTAGGACCAATAACATTGCAGATGCTTCTTTGGATTTCATCAAGAATCTCTAAATATATAGTAGGAGCACCAGACCAGAAACAACAGCAATATTCAAAGCCGAGATGAATGATAAACTTATAAATATGTAAGACAGACTCTGGTGAAGAAAAATGTCTAGCACAACATAGCCAAACAACTTTTTAACTGCAGACTTAGCAGTTGATTTAATATATTCTTTCCATTTCATGTCGACTGAAAGCGTAAGATCAAGAAGGCACAATGAGTCACTCTCTTGGAGGTCAGCATCAGCCATAAAAAGGGTTCTCACAGATGATTAATAGAGTATGGTTTTGTTTTTAAGATATTAAAATTAGTAAGCCACTACTTGCTCCATTTAACAACAGATTGTAAGTCATTTTTTAGATATATATATATATATTACACAATGTTGTGTAGTTTGCTCATACCATGTGACATCCGGATCTCAGAAAATAACACCTACCACTGCAAGAGACTGTAAATATTGTATATACATCTTGGTTTTACCAATCTGTTAATAAAGTACTTATCTACATTTCTCTGTGTATCTCTTCATTCCATAATAAAACACAAATAAAACAGGATCTGGGTTAGGATTATAGACTGTTTTAAATCTATCAATGTTAGAACAATAATTAAAACAAAAAAAAAGCAAAAGGAAAGAATACAGTAATTTTGACAAGATACTTACAAAATGTGGCAGAAAAATGGAAAAGCCTCATATGCTTGCATTTATGACAGAATTGATAGCCATTTTTCTTGAAGCTGCAAAAAAAAAATTGATCAAGAATAAAATGGTTAAAGAAATAAAAAAGAAAAAAGAAAAATAGAAAAAGAAATAGTAAAAATGTAAAAGAAAGAAGAAAAAAGAAGAAAAAAGAAAAAGTAAAAGAAAAAAAAGAAAAAGATGTCTGTCACCGAAAAAAGATTAGTCTTGTTTTAATAGTCTTTCATTATGTAATCGACTTTGCCATTTGATCAAAGTTTGAATATTATTGAATAACTGTTTGGGCAAGAGAAAATATGCCTTCTTTCCAAGTTTCACAGTTCAAAACTTTCACCTGAACAATTCAAATTACACTCAAAATAAACCTACTTGTAAAAGCTTACAATTACTTCAGTAATGTGTTCAAAAGAAATTTGTTCAATCAAAATTTTGTTTGAACAATTAAATTTCTTTGAAAATATGTCTAAAATGTTAAAGAATCTCTAACATGCACAGATTGGAATTGCATCATTACAGGAGTGGCAGTATTGTGTTGCTATAATGAACTATTCTTTTTTTCTTGTTTTAATGAATTCACCCTGAGCAAGCCAAAAATGCCAGTAACATGCAAGGGGCTATTGGGGGTAGAAGAGAATGGGAAGACATTAGACAGAACTGGGAACACAACAGAAAACAGGGGGGAAACAAAATTGTACTCCTGATCCAAATCAAGGGAAGAGTGTGAACCAAACGATAGGTGAACCTATCGATTCCTTTTGAAAAAAATAAATAAATAAAAATTAAATAGTAAAAAAGATTTCTTATTTCAGGCAGAAATGTCAGAAATACAGAGTTGAAATAGACTTCATAAGGAAACAGAAAACCAAACCTTAATAGAAAACAAGGAATAAATCTCTACTCGTGTTCAAAAAACCAGGAAGAAGTGTGACCCAAATGACCGAATGAACCTATCTACTACTGAGGAGAAAAAATAAATAAATAGTAAATAAAATTTAGAAGTTTAGGTGGAGACATTAGAAGTATAGCATTGAAGTAGATTTTGGAAGGAATTGTAAAACCAATCTTAATAAAAAAAACAAGTCATTAACGCTACTCCTGTTCAAAAGACTGGGGAGGAGTGTGAACAGGATGATAGATTAATCTCTCTACGCCTATTGAAGAAAAGATGAATAGTAACTGCATTTATTTTCAGTGTTTAGATTGAGATGTTAGAAATTCAAAATTGAAGTTGATTTTAGAAGAAACCGAAAATTCTCTTGAACAGTAAATACGGGATAAACCTCTACTCCTGTTTAAAAGAGTGGAGAGGAGTGTGAACTGAATAATAGGCAAGCATATTTCTTCCTATTAAATCCTACCATTTTAGTGACTTTTTGCCATTCTTTTTTTCATTTTCTTTTACAGATTATATTCACGAAAAACAGAAACACTCTGATAACATCAAGAATGTGAAGAATGAGTTTTGATTGTCCGAATTTGGAATATTAATGACCCTTTCCAGAGTTAGGTTTGGGTAGTTAGAGACTGTTAACTTTGTCAGTCAGTCAGTTGCCATACATAATACACACTTAGGCAATCATGTCTCTTTCATTACCATTTCTTTCTGTAGTAGACTGGTTGCCAAGCAAGGCTACAGAATTCAATCTGTTCTGCTATTCTACCCATAGCTGGAGAGAGAAGAGATGGAATAACACATTTCCCAAGGGTATTTGTGTGTAAGTGAATGAGATGAATCGAACTGGAATTCGAACTGAGGTCTCCGATTTCTCATTCCGAGCTGATATCTAATACCCTACGCACATCCTGGCCTCAAGAGACAATTAACTTTGTACTTGTAAATAAATGAAAAGTACAAATAGAAGTTAGGACAGATTAAACATCATTTGTCTATACTTATGAGACAAGGTATTATTTACATTGTTAGGATTATTGACATCTGGGCCATATGTCACATGGCCCAGTGGATAAAAGCGTTGGTTAGCTCCAGTGACTTGACCCAAAGAGTTGTGAGTTCAATACCTGGCTACAGCAGTGGTGAACAAATAACAAAGAAAGTTGAGTGAAGGGTAGATAACTTAGACATTATGGAACAAAAACCATATCAATAGTTATCAAAATAATTGGGTTCAGTTAGAAATTCCAATCACCTAAAGAAGGCCAGGGAGTACAACAGCCAAAACATTGTGAATATAATAATAGATGAGGAAAGCAATCTGAACAACGTAAATAATGTCAGCCAAAAAAATTATCTTTCATGCATTGCCAGTTTATAGCATTCCATTTAATAATTGTAAAAATCAAGTCTTCAGGACGTAGGCGATCATGGATTTCCCTGTCTCCCTATCCCAGATGGCTGTTAGCACACATTCTCCTGTTACCCCACCCAAACCCCGCTCTGCCATCCACCTGCTCAAGCCCTTCAAATATGTTATCCGCTGCTTTCTCCTGTCTCTTTTTTCTTCTTATATGACCTGTGATTTTCCAAGCCTTCCTTCCTCATTACATGTCTCAAGAACTTCAGCTGTCTTTTCCTGATGCTCAGGATTATTTTCTTTTTCGTTTCCATCCTTTCTAAAACCTCATCACTGCTCACATGCTCGATCCATGATATTCGCAGCATCCTTCTGTAGAACCACATTTCAGTTTCTTCAATTTTTTCATTCACCTTTGATGATATTGTCCAGCATTCACTGCCATATTGAAGGACAGACATCACATAGCAATCCAGAACTCTTTTCTTTATTTCTAGCAAAATTTTCCTGTCTCTTAATACTCTGCTCAGCTTCTGGAATGCATCATTGGCTATTCTAATTTGCCTTCAGATCTCAGTGTTGCACTTTCCGTCTTCCAATAGAACACTTCCCAAGTACTTAAATTTTTGTACTTGCTTGATTTTAGTATCCCCAACCTGTAGTTGGCATTTTGGGCTTCTCCATTTGCTAATGACCATACATTCGGTTTTCTTGTAATTTATTTGTAGTCCTTTCTTTTGACTTTCTTCAATAAAGTCTCTTGAGATCAAAACCCAATCAAAAAGCCATAAACATACAGAAAGTTTTAGTTATTTGGTTAGATTTCAGGAAGCAGGTTGGACCACAAACTTTTAACTGCCCCTCCCCTTTGTATTATTCATAGCTTTCTCCAAATTAAACTCAACTGATTGTCAGAAACAAAGCACCAGAGATGACTGTCCCAGACTGAACTGTGAAGTGCATCTGTGATTGGATTCCTATATAGTTTTTGGATCATAATACAAACATTTTTCCTTTTTGTAATCTTATGTAAAATCAGAGAAGCAATGGTTACATTTGTGTGATGCAGAAAATTGCTTTCAATTTTTTGAAGAATCTACTGAAGAAAAAATATGAATTGTATAACCCAGGGGTAGTATATCATTGTAATCAGTAAGTTAATTACTAATTCCAGGCTAATCTGCTACCATTACTTTCACACAAATGCACTTGGAATAGGCATGAATCTGGCCTCACCAAATTAGATAGAGGTTAAATAGCAAAGTAGACACAGTTCTCTAGCCTTGGGTGGCTACCAGTCTATGAGAATGACGATTGAATTCAAAACAAGCCTCAAGAAAGATGGGTTCCATCAGGCCATCTTGTCCCCAAAAAACTACTGTTGTGGCTGAAGAACATGATACATATATGATCATGATTGGTTATGAAACCCATGACTGAGATATAACCCAATCAGATAGAAAAGAATTTCATATTTACTTCTTTAAAGAAAAGTTTTCCAGCGAAAGTGACAAAAAGATAAATGATTACAAATAAAAAATAAGAAAGAAAACATTTTCACTTAATTCATTATTTTATTTTACTAAACATGGTGCCTTCAGCTGTAGCCTGGTATTGAACTCATAAGGACACATGGCCCAGTGGATACAGATGTTGGTTAGTTATTGACTTGACTCTTAGAGGTGAACAAGTAACTTGCAGGGTTAGAGGGAGATAACTCATAACTTCCAATTGAGGCTTTACGCAAGGAATGAGGATGATATACCCAATGACTGTAATTAAAGGGTTTGATTCGAAATTCCTAGCACCTGAAGAAGGCCGGAGCATACAACAGCCAAAATGTCGTACAAATAACAACAAAGATGAGGACAATAGTCTGAATAATGTAAATACTGTAAATACTACCTCAACTCAGAAATATAGACAAATACTAAGAAGGAATATAAAGAGTGTCATCTTGGTATTGATGCCATAACAGGTCACATTTTTATATGTTTTTATTTATTTTTTTAATTTTTCTTTTTCAGAATTTGGACTAACTCTGAAAAATGACTCATGTAAAAATTTACAATTGAACAACGAACAAAAATTATAAAATTTTATTATATATATTTTTTTTTACTAATGTCCACCTAATACAAGGCTCAATAGCCACTCAAGGTAGCGAGTTACTGTGTGGTGTTGTATGGGTGTGAGAAAGAGTGCAAAGTGAAGTGTTTGAGCTATGGAGGAAAAATAACAGCTAACTCTAAACTCGAAGAGGCCAAGATTTAATTAGTAAATAACATTTCAGAGTTCAGACAGAGTTGTTAGAAGTATTTAATGGAAGTAGACTTTGAGATTCAACAAAAATTTTGACCATGGAATAATTTCGCAAAATTGCTAAATTTCATGACTACCACGTTCCCTTGATTCCAACATCTGATTATTTCCATTGGCAACACCTTAGGAGCAGGGATGCATCAATAATTTGCACATAACTCAGCACTAATGAATAACATCTATACAGAAACTAAAGGGTTGCAACCAGAATTATTAACCATTGTTATGGAGAATGATATCAAAAGAGCACTTCTGTGTGACGTTGAAAATGGAGGAGATTTATGTTATAAATTTTTTAAAAATTAAATGGTTCGGAGTTAAATTTTCATTCTGAATATTTAAATAATAATGAAATTACTAAATTTTTAAATTCCTAGGTGACTTGTGGGACATGGAGAAAAATCCTCTACCTGACCAAAAAGCTCTCTCCCCAATCAAAAAGATATCTGATATTTAGTCAAATTATTGAGAGTGAGTCAGTCAAACGAAAGAAATATATACTTATATCTGGCTACATAAATTCAGAATTACTCTTTTTTTATTAATCATTTCATCCCAAACAAGGCAATAAAGCCACTAAGATGCAAATTGTTACTGAGGGTGAAAGAATACGAGAAAAAGAAAAACATCATTAAGAAGGGGGAACAATAAAAGAACCAGAATTAAGAAAATAACGGGTACCTATTGAGAGTGATCTTCAAATTTTGAAAGTGAAGATGACTGGAAAGTGAGATTCTGAAAGAGTGTTCCACAAGCAAGAAGTGTGAGAGAAGAAACTGTTAGCATAGAACTTACAGTTACATCTAACCATTTCGACTGTAGAAAAATGAGATTGAACAGTCAATCTTGTACTGCGCTGAAATTAGTAAAGTCAAGGTACCAAACAAGCACTTCAGAACAATTACCATGAAAATATTTTTAGTAATAATAGAGGAAAGCTACTTACAGTAGTTGGAAACTGACTAAAGCCGAGATGCCAGGTCAGGGCCAATAACAGATTCTTCTTCAGATTTTACCAAGAAACTCTAAATACATAACAGAAGTGCCTGATCAGATGTAGCAGCAATATTCAATGCAAGGAAAAATGGCAGATTTATAAATGGGTAAGAATGATTTTGGCGAGAAAAAAATATCTAACATGACAAACTAAATCAACTTGCCTAGTATCAGAACTAGTAATTGATTCAATATAATTTTTTTACTTTATATCATCAGAAAATGTTAGCCTGAGAAGATTTTTTTTTTTTTAATCATGTCACCCCGGGCAAGGCGGCAAGGCCACTGGTGTGCAGGGGGCTACGTAAGAGTGAAAAGATTGGAAAAGAGAAAGCCGGAAACGACATCCTAAACAGGGAACAAGGGATAAGCCTCTACACCTGTCCAATAAATGTGGGTGGAGTGTGAACCGGGCGATAGTTCAGTCTATCTACTTCAATTGAAAAAAAAAAAAAAGATAAGGAAAAGTGAAAAGATTGGAAAAGAGAAAGCCGGAAACCACATCCTAAACAGGGAACAAGGGATGAGCCTCTTCACCTGTTCAATAGATGTGGGTGCAATCAGTTACTCTCCTGGAGGTTAGCACCAGTCATGCTAATGGAAGGCATAAGAAGGTTCTCTAAGATGATTAAAAGAAAGCAGTTTGGTTTTAGAGACGTTTAAATTAACAAGCCATTTCTTGCTCCAGATAACAATAGATTGTAGCTCATTTTTTATATCAGCTGCCAATTTAACTTTATCAAACCAATCAGAGTTATTATCAGCATAAATAGTTATGCATCAGCATATATACTGAGTTTAGAAATGATGACACACACACATATATGTATATGTCAATAAATAAATGGCAACATTGGATCTACTTACTTTTAATAAAATACGTTCATACTCATGGATAATCTTTCGCCTATTATAATTGAAAGATGTCGGAAACGACTTGTAACATTGACAGATGTTGTTATTCATTTCTCGATGTTCCCAAGTACTTTCAATCTCCTTTCAAGATCATCTTCAGGGTTGTAAGTTGTGGAAACAAAAAATAACCGCAAAACTGTGTTGCTAAAAATTACTGTAAATTTTCTTCTTGCTTCAAATACAATGGTTGACAAACTGCTTAGTGTTCATTAGAATGTGAAAATTATCCAAAATGGAATCTTTTCATATGTTGTAATGTCATAATAATAACATCTGTCAACGTTACAGCTCATTTCTGACATCATTCAATTATAATATGTAAAAGATTATGCATGAGTATGAACGGATTTTATTAAAAATAAGCAGACACAATGTTTGCAATTTATTTAATTTGACATGTCTAAACGAAAATTTGCTGCCTAAATACACAAATCTGTGATACAGCAAAACAGATCTGTCTGTTGATGACTATTTACGCTCTCACACCCCGATTGAGCACTCCGGATAAATGGTAAACTTTGAAAAACAGTAGCTAATCTAGCATATACGCATTGTTCATTCAGCAATGAATTAGAACACTCTCAGCTATTGGGCATGTATAATGATAATATACAAACTAAAAAGTCTGCCTCCTTCTACCGAGCGCCCATAGCTGAGAGGCAGAATCGCCGACTGACGCCTTTTTGGTCGGGTTTCAATAATAGGTAAAAAGCAATCGGATATCTAACAGTACTGATGAGCTGTGATACAGCAAAACAGATCTGTCTGCAGATGACTATATATATATATATATATATATATATCTCCAGATGAAGCGAATTAACAGGTTTAGAATCCAGAGTTCTCCGGCATTAACTTTTAAAAAAAAGTGCTCAATACAACATAGATCATAGAGCATAATATAAAGTTAAATTTGTTTTTTATTTAAAATTAATTTAATTTACATTGCAACACGAAAATTTCTATGTCTCAAGATTTATTGTGTCATCAGGCAATGTTCAATAACTATGGTGAAAATGATTTACATTTGAATTTAGAAAACAGCATGTTTAATATTTAAAGGGTTAATAGGGAGGGGGAAAACAGAAAAATTTAGATTTTGTGAGTGTTTTTAATTTAACTAATCAGAATGAAGGTTGATATTGATATTTGAAAATATAGGTTATATTTTGGCGTATACAGGGATTTATTCGGCTAGAGTCTAGACTGCTTATATCTGGTAAGATGTATACATTAGCTGCAAAGATAATTCTCTTAAATTTCTATGCATCGCAAAAAAAAAAAAGGGAAAGAAAACACTTTTTATTTTTTACCTGACTTAAAGGGATTTTTGGTATGATTAAACTATTTTTATTCAGTTCAGAGTGCATTTTTTTTTCATCAATTTTTCATATATTCTTAACTTGCATAAATTTTAATATCTATTAAATTAATATTATATCATAATACAAAACAAAGTACCAATATATGTTGGGTGTGCTGTGTCAGGGATAAGCAGATTGTAATATCATCTAGTGTGATATCTTTGAGAGTATATAACAGTAATCTTAGCTTTTTGCAACCATTGCATTTTTTCTCACATTTTATTTTTGAGGCAGGACAAATCATGGCTGCTTTACAACAATGTATCTGCTCGTGATGCTCTGAGTATCCAGCAATTCCTGGCTAGGAATTCTTCTGATCTTGCTCCATGTGACATTTTCTTTTCCCTAAACTCATCAAAGGGACCTGTTTTGAAAGCATGGAGCAATCACGAGGGACGTAATGATGGATCTGAGATGGCATCCAAGAAGAATACTTCTAGCAGTACATAGAAACTTGGCCAAGAAGGATTGAAAAGAGCATTAGACTTGAGGAGGATTAGTTTCATGGGAAAACCATGTAGTTTGCTGTTTGTAATTGAAATAAATTGTTTGTGTCACCAGTTCCATTACTTTTCAGACAGACCTTATATATATATATATATATATATATATATGTATGTATACTGAGGTCAACATCAAGTGGAGACAGTCTGCTTCATGCTTGAACACAATAATCAGGTTATGAATGTTGTGTTAAAGCTTGACTATTTATATATGCTGGTTATACACATGGCCTGAAGATTGGGTTCAAGCACGAAAAGACTATTACTGCTTAGTGCTGACCTCAATGACCACACACACACATATATATATATATATATATATATATATATATATATATATATATATATTTTGTTTTGGTAGAAAATATCCGGGAATAAACCAAGAGTGCTCAACTACCGAAAGGTAGGAGCAATATATATATATATATATATATATATATGTATGTAATGAATTATTTTGAACATTATTTTTACCAATACTCGTATTTAAGTAGATATTCTGTTTTTTTAATTAAACAGTATTTTATATTTATATCTACTGGTCTGATTATTTTACGATAAATTTTATTGCGAAAATGTGTGCTATCCAGCAGGATTCGAACCTGCAACCCCTATTTACATAGGGGAAGCTACCATTTGATCTGGTACTGTCTTAACCACTCGACCATGAATATATATATATATATATATATATATATATATTTTACATTTGTAAACAAATTATTATGCAACCTCGGTTTCTACCATGTGGTGTCTTCAGGCGATTTGCAATATGACAGAGCGAAAAAAATTATTATTAATGGTATTGTTGATTTTGCAGTTTATTGTAAATCACAATACGAGCTCGAGTTAGAAATATTTAATATTTGTATGCTTATAAAATCTGAAAAACAAAAAAAATAGCTAAAAATTGAAGAGAATAGAAAGTAAAAATTTTTTTTTTGTATTGTTATTCAGAAGCTTGGGTTTTCGACCAGTGGAAGTGAAAAATAGCGATAACCAAAACAAATTGTCAAAAACATTTGATGAGGTTAAAAAAGTTTTAACTATGGGAATAAAAACAAATTATAAATCTCACTGGCATTAAAGTTTCCAAGCTAAAGGCTGGATTTGCTGACGTAATCAGTTGAATCAAGAAGAAGATGAAGAGAAATTACATCAGAGGTGGTGTTGTTGCCTCATTGGTTGAACCAAACACCCCCACTTTGAGATATGTAGATGGAAGTAATCTCATTGGTCAAAGATTTGACTTGCATAGATACCCAAGGTCCAGCCAGCACCTCCCAAGAGAATTTGGGACAAGCATAAAATCGAGACTTTGAGTAGCCGAGTCAGTTTTCAGAGCTGCTGAGCAAAAGAGATCAAACGAACTTACTACCGTCGTTGCCAGCAGCTCCACTTTGGCTATTTCCATGAAGCTTCGATAAAGAGCCCTTAAAGAACTTTCTGTTTTAAAAGTTGATGGGAAAATTGAAAGCTCTGATTATCCTAAATGAATACTTTCATTCTGTTGTGAAAATTGAATTTGACTGTACATTCTGCTTCTGTTGCTAATTATTTTATCTATCTCTCTATATATCTATATATATATATATTTATTATAAATTATATTTTAGAACATGTACATAACTTCTCTATATATAATCGCTACGAAGGCGCGTCCGTTTCTGCATCGGAGATGCTTCATCAGGCGATATGGTACTGGGAATCTTTTTCATTTTTATTTATTTCGTTTTGTTAGGGGTATTGTCTGGCGGGTTTTGATATTGTGATATTTCATTGACAGTTCGAATTTTTTGTGGAGAGTGTTAGTGTGTGTTGGTGGGTGTTAGCGAGATAATGTAGTCAGTCTGTGACCGTTGGAATTTATTAGTTGGTGCAGATATTTTTTTTGTTTATTTTTATTTTTGCAGAGTCTTTACAATCGGTGTAAGTTTGTATGTTTAATCCTAACTAAACGAAATAAATAAAAATGAAAAGGATTCCCTGTACCACATAGCCTGACGAAGCATCGGTACTCCGATGCAGAAACGGACACGCCTTCGTAGCGATTATATATAGAAAAGAAGTTATGTACATGTTCTAAAATATAATTTATAATAAATATTCACAGCTCTATATAGAAAATTATATATCGAGCACTGTTTTAAATTAATGTTTTGGACGTGGAAAGAACTCTTCATTCTGTATTCACTCAGATATATATATATAAAGACCTTTCCGCAACTTATCCAGGCATCATCGAACTTATTCATTTACATTCTTTGGTGCCGTGTTTTATTTTATCAACACAAGTGTACACATGTGTCCGGTCTGGTTTGAGGTGGTAGAGAAATGGCTATCGGGTTTTCAACTTTCCTGAGATCAAAATACACAGCATGGGCAGGAAAGTTCACCGTTGTAATAGACATCTTGAGGACCAGCTACTGTGACGAGACCATCACAACTAGCGACTTGAGAGCATTGTCATAACTGGTGCCGTGTCGACAGCATCAACCCTGATTCAGGTTGGTTAAGAAGGAAATTCAAAATGAATATCAGAATGGCTTTAGAATGCCTCGAAATATAAAATTGTTTGCCCTTCATTACTAGTCTTGACCAATCACAACCTTTCTTACCCTAAAAATGGACACTACTTCAGGCCACAAGGTTGCTTAGCTGTACATGGGTGAAGAGGCAGTTGTGTTGCGAGTTATAAAGGGAACTTTTACTCTTTTGCTATATGTCACCAATATTTTCTGATGTCAGATTTGTGAGACTGACTTTTGACCCATGGAATTACGGCCTCAGAATTATATTTTTTACCTTAACATCCCTATACCTACTTAAATCATGTTTTCAAGTATGCCTGCCTGCTCAGGTGGATAGCTAATCCCTGTTGAATACACCTACTCGGACAATAATGTCACTAAGACAGAAAGATCTACTAGTAGTGAAAGAGAATGAGAAGGCGTTAGAAAGAACCAGGAACCCAATTCTAAACAGGAAACAAAGGATAAGCTTTGATTGCTGTTCAAAAGACTGGGGAGAAGACCTAACCAGATGATAAGCAAACCTATCCACTCCTATTGGGGAGATTAAAATAAATAGTAAAATTACAGAGTTTAAGCAGAGACATCAGAAGTATAAAGTTGACGTAAACTTTAGAAGGGACTGGAACTCCAATCTGAAACAGGAAACAAAGAATAAACCTCTACTCATGTTCAAAAGAGATGAGGAGGAGTGGGAACCAGACAATAGGTGAATCCCTGGTTACATAGATTATCACAGTTTATAACTATTGTAAAAGCAAAACCTTTTTCACATTGCATATTTAAAAACTACTTCTTTTATGTGCTGCATCCCTTCATGAAGTAGGCGATCATGGTCCTCCACATCTTCCTATTCCTTGCAGCACTTAACACCTTTTGTTCTGGTATTTCTCTCAAACCCTGCTTTGCCACCCATTTGCTCAAGCCCATCAAGTATCGCACACATTGCTTTTTCTCTGTCTCTCTTTCCCTCTGTCCTGTGAGTATCAGATTCTCCAATCCGTTTTTAATGCCATTTTCAAGTTCATCCTTTGTTATTATCCATTTTTATCTGTTTTTTTTTTTCAATTGATTTCAAAAAGAGGCATTTGTACAGGGATTGATGGAAATGATAAAAAACAAACTAAATAAGACCTACAAAAAATAGGAAGTTGTGGAGAGACACTATTGGAGAAACACAGCACATAGAAAAGGTTGCTTCATTCTATGGATGATCTGATGCTGCTGATTGTAGCAAACAAGTACTGTAAATTGATCAATTTCAGTTTCATTTCTCAATAAGTTTTCCTTTTTCAAATTTTATTTTTACCAATTTTTTCAGTTACCATTACCAGTTCTTGTACAATCATTGACGTTAAGCAGTGTCGAGCCTGGTCAGTACTTATATGGGTGACCACTTACAAAAGTCATTTTCAAGTTAATCTTTTGGTGTTATCAATTTAAATGTTTTTTTAATCAACTCACCCCAAGCAAGATGATAATGCCACTAAAGCACAAGGGCCTACTGGAAGTGAAAGAGAATGAAGACTTTAGAAGAAACCGAAAGCCCAATCCTAAACAAGAATCAAGAGATAGACCTTTACTTTTGTTTAAAAGACTGGAGGAGTGTGATTTTTTTTTAAAATGAAGCATAGGTATATTCACAATAACCATAGTAATGGTATATTTTTATTAAAAGTACTTTTACAACAGTTCATTCAAATTCCAACTCCAGATTTAGTGAACCTAATTTCTCACTAGCTTTCAAATATAAAAAAACAAAAAGATTGAGAAACAATACAAAAGATCTGTAAAAAAATAAAAAGAACTTGTTTATCTGATAATAGAATCAAAAAGACTATGTAGCAAGTGATACATTTAGAATCATTACTAAAACTGTTTGCCTCTGTAAGTGAGTCAAGACAATAAGCCTAATGGCAATTGGAAGGAAACTCTAAGAAGCCTTGTTCATCCATCTACCTTGCTATTATCAAGCTCATCTATTTTTAATGTTGTATTTGAATAGCTTGGATAAATAAAAGTCTTTGTAATTAAAGTGATACTGTTTTGGGCAGCTGTCCAATAAGCCAATATAAGTGGAAAGTAAGTAAATTAAGTAGCAGAGCATTTAAAACATTGGAACAGTTGGATGTCCCTTTTACACTGAAACTGCATCTTATTAACACAAGTAATCAATAGCCCCCAATAACAGAGAGCATTTTTTATTTTTTGCTTTTCTTTTATTTCTGATTTAGCCTTACAAATGCAAGAGATCTTGTACAAATTATTCTATCAATCCAAACAGCAAAGAGAAAGCATTATAGACTTTGAAAATTTTAAGGTGGAAATATTTATAAAGGAACAGCTTATGGTCATATCAAGTATAAACACTGGTTTTCGTACAATCACCAAGGTTAAGCAATATCAAGCTTGGTTAGTTGTGCGACTGCTAAAAATACAAGATGTTATAAGCTTCAATATGTTGGTGGTATAATGAATAAGAGTTCAGAATTGGAAAATCGGAGAGTTGAGTTCGTTGCTTTGTAACACATAAAACATGTCACATCATGCTTTCACTTAATTCTGAGAGCACATGTTCTATATTTCATACGTAACATCAAAATACGTCCACATAAAATGGAATAATTTTTCTGTTGCTCATTTAAACCAGAAATGTACCAAAAACATTTCAACTTGTAATTGATTTCACAAAACTTACTACAACAATTTAAATATCTTGGAATTTTTAATTTAGCAAAGAAAAAACTATAAAGTTAGTAGCAGAAAAATTAAAAATTGGATTTTTGTTTAAATGCCGTGTTACATAAAAATTGCATCTTTAATATTAAATTTTCTAATTGTCAATTTTTTATGTTATTTTTTTTTAAATTGTGTTATGCTAATTTTTTAATTGCAAATTTTTTTAATGTCAATTTTTTTAAAATTCTTGTATGTTATTGTTTTTTAGATAGTGGTACATTCAATATTTTTATTTCATTTTTTTATCATTTTTTATGTTAATTCTTATAATTGGGGTATCTACAATTTTTTAATTGTCAATTTTTATTTTTAATTGTGGTATGTTAATATTTTTTAGTTGTCAATTTTGTTTCATTTTTTTTTTTTTGTCATTTTCTTAGCTTTTTTAATTACCAATTTTTGTTCCCAAAATTAACTTTGATGAAAATTGATGTCTTAGAAAAACATTATGCTCTACAATTAAAAAACAAAAATTCAAATTAGACAGTTTTAATATTACCAAGGTTCCCTATAAATCTTGAACTAGGGTTATATTCTACAGTATATTAGCTGCCAACACAGTTCAAAGATCAAGTGGGTAATCAGTCATTTTAGCTTGTTCACTTATGGTGAAAGTCAACTTAAATTTATGAATGACTTTTCAGAGAGCTGAAGTATGGATGAGAAAAATTAATCATTACACACAATCAATGGATCAATCGTCTAAACCTGCAGATATCTGTGACATAACAGAGATGGGGTTCTACAGAAGGATGCTGAGAATACCATGAGTAATGCAAAAGTTTTATGGAAAATGGAAGCAAAAAGGACAATATCTCGACAGCTGAAATTTTTGTGACATATAATGAGGCTTGGAGAATATGACACTCATAAAGCATATTAAACAAGAGACAGAATGAAACAGTGAGTCACCAACCTAGTAATCTTGTGAAAAAGGAAGACAGAACAAAGAATAGGAGTGATAATAACATGACTAACATTGCTAATAGCTACAAAGGACAGGCAGTTGTGGAGAGTCATAATCGCCAACATCCTGAAGGAAGACAGCATACAGAAGAAGAAGAATTCGAAGAGTTATTAACAGAATCAGACAACAGTGCCGTTTTATCACATAAGGCTGTAGGAGTACCACATGAACTGCAGCTGTCATACCTGTAGTGATGATGATTCTTGGGCAAATTAGCCTGATGGAACCCAACCTTCTCCAGGCAGGTTTTAAGAATTCAGAGTATTTTCCTTTCTTCTTGCTACCCAAGGTAATGAGACCCAGGGCTTCCTGCTATTTACTCATAGCAGAGAGGAGAAGAGATGGATTCATTGAACAGGGGAAGAGTCTCATCCCGTGTTCCCTGTTTAGGATGTGGTTTCCAGTTTTCTCTTTTCCAATCTTCTCACTTTTTTTTTTTCAATTGGAGTAGATAGATCTATCTATCTATCTATCTATCTCCCGGTTCACACTCCACCCACTTCTATTGAACAGGTGAAGAGACTCATCCCTTGTTCCCTGTTTAGGATGTGGTTTCTGGCTTTCTCTTTTCTAATCTCACTTTTTTTTTTCAATTGGAGTAGATAGATCTAACTATCACCCGGTTCACACTCCACCCATGTCTATTAAACAGGTGAAGAGGCTCATCCCTTGTTCCCTGTTTAGGATGTGATTTCCGGCTTTCTTTTTTCCAATCTTTTCACTATTACGTAGCCCCCTGCACATCAGTAGCATTACCGCCTTGCTCGGGGTGATACGATTAAAAAAAAAAAAATACCTTTCCCAAGGAATGTAATGTACTTGACTGGAATTTCAACTCCAAT
Source organism: Ascarosepion bandense (assembly GCA_037127315.1). Lineage (NCBI taxonomy): Eukaryota > Metazoa > Mollusca > Cephalopoda > Sepiida > Sepiidae > Ascarosepion > Ascarosepion bandense. The sequence continues at coordinate 742,136 of JBBBDQ010000152.1, forward strand.
CTGATTCCTCGATCCGACACGCTATCCATTACCCCATCATACCTTCACCGTACTCTTTTATATGATGGACAGCTATGGTGATATCAATCCTCACAGTGAATTGTGCCCCAGATGAAAATAAAACTGAAGGCAACAGAAATGTGGTTCTACAAAAGGATACTGGAAATTCCGTGGATTAAGTGAGTAACCAATGAGGAAGGCTTAAATGAAATAGTAACAAAAAAGGGACTTGTCTATATTTCTGACATGAGGTATTGTAATTACATTGTTCAGACTATCATCCACATCTTCGTTTCCATATTTATGATATATTTGGCTGTATTTCGAACTGAACCCTTTATTTTGTCTACTAGTCTCAGATGTCTCAGTATCTCCAAGTTTTTGTTCACCTCTGCTGTAGCCAGGTGGTGAATTCATAACTCTTTGGGTCAAGTGAAGGACATGTAAACCTAATGTTTTAGTAACCATTTTTTTTTTTTTCATATTACATATTACAATTCTGCTTGTCTATGCTTCTGAGATGAGATAGTATTTATACTATTTACATTATTCAGACTATTGTCCTTATCTTTGCTGCCATGTTTATAATGTTTCAGTATATACAGGTGCTAGAAATTTTGAACTAAACTCTTTATTACAATCACTGGGGTATATCATTCTCATTTTATGTGCAAAGCCACTTCTGGTAGCCATGAGTTAACTCTCTTTAACTTAACTAAGTTATTTGTTCAATAATAGGCTAAAATTGCTGTAGCCTGGTACTGAACTCATATCTCTTTGGGTCAAGTCACTGGAACTAACGTCTATATCCACTGGGCTATGTGTCCTTGAAGACAACAGCATGTGAATTACTGGGACTTATAAACCTAAACCTCATAAAAGTTCATATTGCAATCTTTTTGATGCTAATCACTTTCTCTAGCATTTTTCACCAGAGCTCATATTGCAATTTTGACACTAATGATTTTCTCTGGCACTCCGTATTACTGATTCCCATATTGTATTCATCTCTATGCTTGTTTAATTTAGGAGATTTTTGTAATCTAGCATATGCACTGATTCCTTAAGTTTACATAGTTCGGGATCTGTTATTTCAGTTTCATCCCATATGGGACAATGATCCCCTTTCTCTCTCCATATATAGTACACTACACCTGATTTTTCTATCTCCCCTCATGTTATGGCTTTGCAATGTTCTTGTAGCCTTACCTTAAAGGGGCGGCCTGTTTCTCCTTTATATTTATTTCAGCTAAATGGAATGGCATACATACTGTCATTAACCATGTTCTCTTCTTACTCGGAAAAGGCATCTGTGAAGTGTTGAACCACTTTTTAAGTTATATAGACCACGGATTTTGTATTTTTTCACATAGGGTAGGTAGACTGAGGCTGATTCCCCAATCTTGCAACCTTCTATCCCAGTTTGTTGGGGCTGCTGTCATGTATCCAGTAGTAGATGAATCTCTTCCTGGTTTGGCCAGAGTATGAAAGTGTCATCTATGTATCTCAGTCATAGAGTTGACTTTAGCAATGTGCATTCTAATGCTATCTCTTTGAAGTATTCTATGTATAAGTTAGCCATTGCTGGTAATAATGTTGAACCCATTGTTAAGGCTTCATCTTGCTGATATGTCTGATCTCATGATGAAGTGCATTGTTTGTGTACAGGAAGTCAGCATCTCTATCGGGTTATCTATTGGTATACGAGTATGTTTCCTAAGGATGCATCTGAGGCCAGTCTGTTCCTGACTACCAATAGTGCCTCCATTGTGGGTATATTGATGGACAAATTATAATCAGGCTCACCATCTGGTTGGATCAGATGGGTGCATCTTTGATTATTTCCACAAAGTGGACAGATTTTCAGACATATGATGGTGATTTTCCTATCAGTGGGTCAGTTATATCCACTAGGAAGTGACATAGAAAGTGGCTCACAGAACCTTGGCAGCTAGCAATTAGCCTGAGTGGAATATCATCTTGGTGAATTGTGGAGAAACTTTATATGAGGTAGTTTACTGCAGTGTTGTGACAACTTCCTGAATGTCTTAGGTAGGAAGTGATCCTTGTTCTTGATTAGGATCTGTGACAGTTTTTTTTCTAGTTTCATTGTTGGATCTTTCTTTTCCATAACTACCCATTTCTAATGAGGCCTTCCAATTTTTCTTGTATATTCTGTTATGTCCATTACTACAGCCGTATTGCCTGTGTCAGCTGATAGTATGATGAAGTTGTCATTCCTATGTTGGGTCTTGATTGCTAGCCTCTTCAGCTTTGTCATATTTGATTTGGGCAGCTTGAAGAGTTGTGCGAGATAACTGATACTGACATACGGAAGAAAAAAGAGCATATGGAACTAGAACAATCTATCCCAGGGAATGAAATAAAGGGCTCAGTTTGAAATTCTAATTAACAAGAAGGCCGAAGCATACAATGGCCAAAATGTTGTGAATATGGCAACAAAGATGAGGACAACAGTCTGAGCAATGTAAACTGTAAATAATTACAATGCCTCATCTCAGAAATATGAACAAATTCAATCACCTGAAAGCAATGGCTGAAACGTCATGAATATGGCAACAAAGATGAGGACAACAATCTGAACAATGTAAACAGTCTAATTTAAAAGGAGGCTGATATTCAAAATCAGAAAGAGACAATTGAAATTTCTAGGACACAAAAATAGGGAAAGAAGTCTTAGAGAATTTAATACTCACAGGACATATTGAAGGCTCAGGATAAAGGGAAATGTAATGGGCCACTTACCTGACAAGTCTGTTTGAATGGATGGTGGAATGGTGGAAGGAGGCTTAGAAAAAGGAGAAACGTGACTAAAAGCAACAAGATTTAGGAGGTTGTGGAGAATGATGATCATCCACATTTTAAAAGGGTGCACATATCAAAGTAGAAGGTTTTTTCTTTCTCATTCTTGCAGAAATACCAAAAACAATTCACATTTGTTTCATAAGCAATTATTAAATTAGTATTTAGACAAAAACGTAGACTTACACAAAAACCATTTCTGACTACATTAAATTTGATATACAAACACGCACAAAGAGCTGATGAAAAGTTCTCAGCCCAACCCACTGTCCAAAAATCAGGATTTCAAAACATCACAATACAGATTTTGTAAATATATACACAAACACACTAATATATATATATATATATATATATATATATATATATATATATCCACACACACACACACATACATACATACATACATACATATAAGCACACGTATTATTATGATGAGAGTTGGAATCATAAAATTATTTACTTGTGCTTAATAAAAACAGCTTCACATTTCTGTCCATCTAAAATGCATTGTGTGTGTGTGCATGCATAAACTTTAAACTTCAAAACACAACATGATGTAAAAGAATGTAAATGGGGGAAAATAGTGATTATCTTAATGTAACGAAGTTGTAATGTTGATCAGAGAATGATAAATGCTTGGATAGTCTGAAGGCAAGAGAAGAAAAAAATAAAACCTGAGTAAACAGCAGAAAAAGAATTAAATAAAAATAAAAAGATGGCACATAAAAATTTGTGGCATCGAATAAAACCCGAAGTCATTTTTTTTTTAAAGAAATTTCTTCCTATGATGAAATTTTTGTAGCAATCTAAAAATCCTCATCAGAAGTTCATTAACCAAACTCAAAGTCAAACAAGTTGCAACTGTACCTTACATGTATACCAATGGCGAGCTTGTCTTTCTTCTTCCCACAAAACCATATAAAAATGCAATCAACATCCATCACTGTCAATGCCTTCTGATCAATTGAGCAAACTTGAATTTGAAAATAGCCAAAATATGTTTTCACTCTTTCCATTTCCTTTCCCTTAAAGCCATTTTTTCTTTGTTAATGTCCAACCGTGTGTGCAAGTCAGCTTTGTGCATTCGACTGTGAGCATACGATTGATTTTACGGCCAATGGAATCGAATCATTAAAAAACAAAAACAAAAAAAAGAGCAAATAGTACTTGGAACATTTTAGAATCAATATGTCCCTTTTTTTTTATAAGAAGAACATAAAATTTAAAAGACAAAAAGGGTTTAGAAAAATTTTAGAAATCTACAACATATTGAAAAGAATGATTCATCTTAGATGCAATATGAATGATACATATAAGTCAAACGAAGCCCAAAATACACAGAAACAATCCTGCTTAGAATATAATGGACTATTATTTCCATTTTACTTGTGCAACAAAATGCAATCAAAAAATAAATTTGAATTAAAACATTTTTTTTTAAAATTTCATCAATAATTTTTAAAGTTTATTAAAAATGGTTTTCAGTTTGGTCAAACTGCATATTAGGTGGCAAAAAAAGTTTATTTCAATTGCATCAACTTTTTTATATGTCATGACCCTTCAGGAAGTAGTCAATCATGGCTCTCCACAATTTCCTGTTCTTCATAACTCTTTATAAATGTTGTCATTTTGTTATTTTTCCTAAACCTTGTTCTGCTATCCATTTACTTCAGCTAAGTATGTTTTGTATTGTTTTCCTCAGTCCCTCTTGCCTTCGATCTGTCCTGAGACAATATTGAAATCCTACCACAATCTTAACAACATAAGATATGCTGATGACACACTGTTGATAACAGACATGAAAAGAAAACTACAAAAACTCCAACAGAAGTTTGTGAAGGAAAGTGAGAAGAAAGGATTAAGTATTAACTGCTAGAAGACAGCATGAATGGTTATGAGCAAAGGTTTGAGCCCAAAATGAAGACTACAAATTGGAGATACTGAAATCAAACAAATACAAACATTTAAATATTGGGGAGTGTTTTAAAAAAGGACAGAAAGTCTGACACTGAAATCAAAAGTACATTGGGAAAGCCAAATATGCTTTTCAAAAGCTAAGCAAAATATTAAGAAACAAAAAACTTTGCTAGAAACAAAGAAAAAAAAACCTGAACTTTTATGTAATATCACTCCTCTTATATGTCAGTGAAGAAGAGACTTGAAGCAATAGAAATATGCTTCTACAAAGAAAAGAGTCCTGAACTGTTATGTAATATCAGTCCTCCTATATGGCAGTGAATGATGGACAACCTCCTCACAGATGAAAAAGAGACTTGAAGCAACAGAAATGTGCTTCTACAAAGAAAAGAGTCCTGAACTGTTATGTAATATCAGTCCTCCTATATGGCAGTGAATGATGGACAACCTCCTCACAGATGAAAAAGAGACTTGAAGCAATAGAAATGTGCTTCTACAAAGAAAAGAGTCCTGAACTGTTATGTAATATCAGTCCTTCTATATGGCAGTGAATGCTGGACAATTTCCTCACAGATAAAGAAGTGACTTGAAGCAACAGAAATGTGATTCTACAGAAGAATGCTAAGCATACCATGGACCAAACATGTGAGTAATGACAAAAGTTTTAGAGAAAATGGAAACAAAAAGCTAAATTATAGGAAGAAATAGTTATTTCGATTATCAAGACTAAATGAAAAAATCCTTTATCTTTTCCCTTTATATCTCACAGGAATTCAATTGAGCATTATATTTGCTATCTTTTTTCATCATCTTAAGCAATTTTCCAAGAAATTTAGATCCAATCAATGAAAAATTGTTTATTGAAACAACCAATTTATTTTAAATGCTAAAAGATGATATGCTTTGACAAAAAGATCATGAAAATGGTCACAAAATGGACACATTTTCATTAAAGCTGAAGTAATTTTTTTCTTCAAAATGTTAGCAAAAAAATATCAGCCTGTGGTCAAATGGTTAGAACAAGGGTTCTTCCCAAATGGGGGAATTTTTAGGGTTAGGGTGGGGGAGGTACCTTTTCAGAAGTTTCCCATTGACCTTAATTTTCATCAGATTACAATCATTATTAATACCCTGACATTTTACTGAAATTTTGTTTATTGAAGCATGCTCCAATTTATTTATTTAATAATTTTTTAATTAAAGGGGTGTATCATCAGTGGCAGAACCTTTGCAATGAAGCAGTTGACCCTGTTTTGAGTGAATTACGATACAAGACTGTACTGATCAGTCAACAGTATCAACCTGCAAGCTAAACTGTGTCAGGATGGTCAAAAAAATTTCCCAAGCCAGCTAGTGAAGGGTAATGCTTTTCTCCAACTCCCTTGTGACAAGTAGTCATCTGCCAGTTGCCAGAGTGAGTATAGGAGTTGCACCTCAGAGTTCAACAGCTTTAGCAGTGGATGGAGGAACTTCTGAGAAGAATGATGGGGTAACTTGTCATCCCTATTTATTTTACTAATGCTCACCCAGTATAAGACCCAAGAGCCACTCAAGGTAGAAAGGTTACTGTGTGAAGTTATATTAGCATAAGAAAAGGACAAGTGTTAAGAGTATAAAGCTAAAGTATATTTTAGAAGGAACTGGAAACCCAATCCTAAACAGGAAACAAAGGATAAACTCAAGTTCAAAAGACTGAGGAGGAGTATGAAGATGATGATAGACAAACCTATTTACTTTGATTATTGGAAAAAAGTAAATAAATAAAATGAAATAAATAGTTAGCGAATAAACATTCACGGTTCAGCTGCAGACATTAGGAGTTGCCCTGAAACACAAATCACATCTGATATTTTCACAAAAAGAAACAAGTGGATTTGCCACAGGTAGAAATAGTAGTACAACATACTTAGTAAAGTAAATTGTAACTCATGTATAAATGTGAAAAATGTGGAATTTACAATCAAAATAAAAGATCATATTTTTTGTTATCAGTCAGTTAATTACCATACATAATAAACACTCTTTCAAGACATGACTGACTAGGCAGAAAATCCTCCCAAAGTAGGTTGCTATTACTTTATGCTTTAGACTGGTTGCCAACCAAGGCTATAGTACACTGTCTTACTATTTAACCCATAGGTGGAGGGATAAGTAATGATTTCATACTTCTTCCAAAGGTATTTGGGTGTAAATAAATGCAACAAATTCACCTGGAATTTGAACTTGGTTCTCAGATTTTTCATTTCGAGCCCATATCCACTGCATCACAATGCACATTTTTTTGTTATAATTTTAAAATGAGAATGAAAAAATATGATATAATTCAAATAAACATCAGATTTGACATTTTTGTTTCATTATTTTTGCCATCTTTCTGATATCTTCATAATTCCATCCTTTCAAAATATTTTAGCTGATACAGTAACAAACTGCTCAAAGCATGTTTTACATTCTTCCAGTGAATTTTTTTTTAAAATTCTAAATAAATGGTCATCCAAAAGTAGACAACCTGGTGAAAACATTATTTTTAATTAATTCACCTCAAGCAAGGCAATAATGCTATTAAGATACAAGGGGCTACTAGGAACGAATGAAAACTAAAAAAACAAGAAGAAACTGGAAACCTAAACAGAAAACAAGAAAGACCTCTATTGTTCAAAAGACCAGGAAGGAGTGTAAACTGGACGATAAGTGAAGTGGTGATGTCCCATCCAACTTAGAACAATTCAAGCCTTGTGCATTCTGTATCATCACCAGACCACCCTCCAACACTACTGCATATATGGTATCAGCAAAAGGATGGTTTCTTTTCTTGTTTTATTAGTGGAGATGGTCAGATCTGGCAGCATCGATTCTAGGAATGCTTCAAGAGATCGCATGTCACTTTTTGGCTTAACATTCCATTGCAAGTGGTTTTAGCCAGTTTCTCAATCTTATGTGTGAGAAGCAGATCAATGCCTCAAAGTTTCTGCATGACTTCACATCATTTTGAACTTATATCTAAAACAACAAAGGCATTCCATGCTTATGAGATTATTATATACATACCTATGAACATTAATGGGTATGTCTTAATCCTCATAAATACGTTGGACATAGGGGGTGGTTATTGCTGTCTAGCAATTCACCACTAGCAGTGGTTATCTACTTCAAGCAGCTGGTGAGTATTGTATTTTGTTGATATTATAAAGATTATTATTTTATTTTCCAACATCTATTTTCATTACTTTTCATTCAGTGACCTTTTTAGGTTACAACAGAGATATTCTGACCAATCAATGATCATTCTGGCCCAGCTTTCACATTCTGTAACATTCTAGCCAGTGCTAGTTGGTTGATATTTATAAAATCTTTCTATTAAAACAAAGTTTCTCATGTCCAGTAACTGTTGTTGCTCTTTCAACAAATGAACTGTACGTTCTTTCTAACCTATTATTTGAAATAGTGTATAACAGTCAACATCTTGATTAAATCATTTTCACTTCAAATTAATTGTGCTAACCATTTTAACTGATGAAAGTCTTCAAGCGATGTTTCTTATTTGGTACAATCCTTTTGAGATTCTGTAGCACCAACCCACATGTTTTAAAGAAGGACAAAGCTCACTAAGAACAACAGGCTTCATTTATTGAAAGGTATTTTTTAATCATTGATTAGAAAAAGCAGCTGTATAAAGTTAAGAGTTTAGATATTTCTGGATGAAGTTAAAAACTAAACACTCCTAATGCCATCTGATCACAAAAATAGAACAAACTTTTTGACCAAACTAATATTTCAAAGTAACCTTTTTACAATATATTATACAGACAAATATTCAATATTGCACATTCAGAATATGGAACACGTCATAGGTGTTGGAAAAACAAGAGAATATTAAAAACATACCACACATAGCAGTAATATTTTTTGTTGATTAATCGTAAATATTCCAGTTTTAAATATTAGACATATTTTTGGCATTTTTAATTCCTCGCATATTTCCTTTTCATGTCTATTGTTTTATACATAATGACAGAAAGACAACAATTTTTAAATTGTTTAATCGGTTTTTTAAATCTTTATTCAATTGTATTTAATCTTTATTCAATTTTTAATCTGTTTAAAAATCAATTTGAAAATTTCTTGCTATATTATTTAATTTGTATATGATTTTCTTTTACATTCGCATTTAATTTAAAGATTTTTACTGGATACATTTTTTTTTCATGCCAAGTCAATTAAAGTGGATTTGGTGAAATAAGAATTAGACTGATTCATATTTTTTATAGGCTTATCAAAGCTTTGCAAGTTATTTAAAGTTAGAGTGTAAGAAATTTTTTTGAGTTAATAATGGTTTAGTGATTCAAGTCTTACTAATTAACCCATAGCTGAGAGGAGAAGAGGTGGATATATACCTTTCCCAATACTGGAAATAACAAACATAACAGGAATTGGAACTCAACTCTCTGATTAACAATTCCAATCTATCATTGAATACAGCACTCACACACCCAAGCTTACAGCAACTGGTATTCCCAAGCAGTCACCCATTTAGTTATTGACCAGGCTTGATATTGCTTAACTTTGATAATTGTATGGGAACCAATGTTTCTACATGATTTGGCTGTAAGTCAATGTAGTAATTGAGATCGATACCCATAAGGATGTGCGTTGTGGCGCAGTGGATATCAGCTCGAACGAGAAATTGGGGAGCCGAGTTTGAATTCCAGTTTAATTCATTTCATTTACTTACGCGCAAATACCCTTGGGAAAGGTATTAATCCATCTCTTCCCTGCAGTTATGGGTTAAATAACAGGACAGATTGGGTTCTATAGCCTTGCCTGGCAACCAGTCTACCGCAGAAAGCAATGGCAACCTACTGCGGGATAATATTCTGCCCAGTCAGTCATGTCTCGAAAGAGACAGGATCACTCAAGCGTGTATCACATATGGCACTTAACTGACTGACCCATAAGGATGTGCATTGTGGTGCAGTGGAAATCAGCTTGGAATGAGAAATCAGAGATTCACATACATGCAAATAATCTTGGAAAAGGTATGAATCCATCTCTTCCTATCAGCTATGAGTTAAACAGGACAGATTGAGTTCTATATACTTGATTGGCAACCAGTCTCCCACAAACAGTAGACCTACTGCAGGAAAATCTTCTGCCTAGTCAGTCATGTCTCTTTCGGGACATGATTGCCCAAGCATGTATCACGTATGGCATTTAACTGACTGATCCATATGACATAGACTCAGCAGAAACTAGAAGAGTAATAAATGAGCAGCATTTATTGATTCCAATCTGCAGGAATGATTTCAAAATATTTCTGCCCTATCCAATTTATATGCAGAACCACAGAAATACATGCTGGGGTTTCCTCCAAGCCAATAAGATAGGCCATATTTTTTCTTTTTGATCATTTCACCCCAAGCAAGGCAGGACTGCAACTAATGCACAGGGGGTTACAGTGAGTGAAAGGACTGGGTTACAGGGGGTGATGAAGAAAGGATAAAAGATGGATGGGATTAAAGGAGATGGCAATTGATATTGCATTTAGACTTCTGGAGATTGTAACTATCATGAATGAAAGTAAATGGAAGGGAGTTCCACAGGCAAGAAGTGCAAGAAAATAAAACTGTCAGAAAAAAGTGGCAGTTACATTTAACTATTTCAATGGTAAAAGGGTGGGACCTGTATGCCAATCTAGTCAGTCAGTCAGTTGAGTGCCATACGTGATACACGCTTGGGCGATCATGTCTCGACAGAGACATGACTGACTGGGCAGGACATTATCTCGCAGTAGGTTGCCATTGCTTTCTGCGGTAGACAGGTTGCCGACCAAGGCTATAGAACCCAATCTGTCCTGTTATTTAACCCATAACTGGAAGGAATAGGTGGATTAATACCTTTCCCAAGGATATTTGCATGTAAGTGAATGCAATGAAACAGTTGGAATTCGAACTTGGCTCCCCGATTTCTCGTTCCAAGCCAATATCCAATGCACCACAACGGACATCCAATCTAGCCAATCTAGTCAGTCAGTTAAGTGCCATACGTGATACACACTTGGGTGATCATGTCTCGAAAGAGACATGACTGAGTGGGCAGAAGATTATCCTGCAGTAGGTTGCCATTGCTTTCTGCGGTAGACTGGTTGCCGACCAAGGCTATAGAACCCAATCTGTCCTGCTATTTAACCCATAACTGGAAGGAAGAGACGGATTAATACCTTTCCCAAGGGTATTTGCGCATAAGTGAATACAATGGATTCAGCTGGAATTCGAACTCGGCTCCCTGATGTCATCAGGGTACCAGAGAGAAAAGCTCGTCAGAGCAATTGCCATGAAAATATTTGTAGAAAAGACAGAGGGAAACCACATCACATTGGTGAGAAAGTGACTGAAGTCAAGATGCCAAGTCAGGATTGATTACACTGCAGATCTTTATTTGGATTTTGTTGAGAACTTCGAGATGAATTGCAGGAGTACCAGACCAGATCCGACAAGAGTATTCTATGCATGGACGAGTGGTAGATTTATAAATATGTAAGATGAATTCTGACAAGAAAAACTTTTTAGCCTGACACAGTGACCAAACCTTAGTAGCAGTAGATGCAGTTATAGATTCAATCTAGTTGTTCTACTTAAAGTTGGTTGAAAAAGCGAGGCCAAGGAGGCGTAGACTGTTGCTCAATCCTGGTCTATCTTGTCTTGAAGCCAGAACACGATGTTGTTTATCTGAATTCACATTTGTGTGCCAACTCTAATTCTTAGTTTGTGAAATCTTTAATTTAAATATCTGGGAAGTGTTCTAACAGAGGACGGAAAATGCAACACTGACATCCGAAGATGTATTGGGATGGCTAAAGTTGCATTCCAAAAGCCAAGCAGAGTATTAAGAGACAGGAAAATTTTGTTAGAAACAAAGAAAAGAATACTGAACTATTACATGATGTCTGTCCTCCTGTATGGCAGTGAATGCTGGAGAATTTTGCCAAAGACAAAGAAGAGAATTGAAGCAACAGAAATGTGGTTCTACAGAAGGATGCTGAGGATACCATGGACTGAACATGTGAGCAACAACAAGGTTTTGGAGAAAATGGAAACAAAAAAGAAACATTTCTTTAACATCAGGAAAGGGCAGTTGAAATTTCTGGGGCACGTAATGAGGAAGGAGAACTTGGAAAACCTGGTACTCACAGGACAGATTGAAGGACAGAGGTTAGCAGCACGAAACATACTTGATGAACTTGTGTAAATAGATGGTAAAGCAGGGTTTGGGAGAAATAGCAAAAATAAACGTTAAGAGCTAGAAGGGATAGGAAAATGTGGAGAGCTATGATCACCTACAACTTGAAGAGACATGGCACATAAAATTAGAAGATTGTTGTTTTGTTTTGTATACATTGTTTACTTGCTCAATATTTTTTGCCCCGTACTTTTTCTTGTTATTGTTTATTACAAACTCTGTCAGTTCTGTTTGTTGGGCAATTTGGTTATTTACATTTAACCATGGCTGCTTACTCTACAGTACTTAATAATAACAAGGTCAGATATCCTTAGATATGTACATAATGACGATAACAATCTAGCCTGCATAATTCCAATAATTCCTCAACCCCAAAATTCAGACAGACATTTTTTTTCTGATTCTACATCCTGTATTTTTATGATGTATTTAGGTTAGCAGCCATCACTTTCATCCCAATTCCAGTAGTATCAACAAAAAATGTTTCTTTGTTGATAGTGATTTATTAAGCGTAGTTTAGATATGGTACAAGGCCTAAGGTATGAAGCACCCAATGAGAATCAAACCCACTACTCAGTTATAATTAATCTACTCAAACTTGCTAACCATTCCACCAGGTCAAAGTGCCTCTGAACAATTTTCTAAACATAACTTAGATATGACACAAGGCCAAATGTATAGAGCATCTAGTCAGTATTGAACTCAATATTTCAAAATTGTTCTAGCAAAACAAGCTTAGATGTGACACATGGCCAAAAGTGTGGAGTGTCAAAATTGATCTAGCAAGACAAGTTTGCCAGATATTGCCCACTGAAGTGCCCAAGTTTCTTTGGTGAAAAGAAATGTAAAAAAAAAAAAATATGTAGAAAAAAAATCTAAATTTGAAAAAAAGAAAAATTTTATGTTTTCAGAAATAATGCTCAGTTTATCAAAAGATATCCATGTTAGAGGAAAAAGAATATTCGCCATGAAGAACAAAGCCTAAATAAAACCAGGATGCCAACAATGAAAAATAACTGTAGCATATCAAAGAGAAAGCAACAATAATTTACCATTTCCGATTTAATGTTGTGCAATAAACAGTATCACAAGTGAAAAGCCAATGAAGAAATCGCAGAAGCAAAAGAGGAGGCGGCACTTCTTTAAGGAAAAGGAAAAATGCTTGACAGAATCAGGTTCTCAATATTAGCAGCAATAAAAACTGAGAAGCGGCTTATTTTAATTCTTGTCTGTTATGTCCAAAATTGAAGTAGAAAAGGAATTGATCACAGAATTTGCAGAAGACAAAATGACAACTAAAATCTCGTTGTCATGGAAAGAGAAATTTGATAATATAGATCAAAGTAGGGAATTGAATGACAAAGAAAATGATGTAACAGTGAAAAGAAACAGGTTTTTAAAGAGCTGTTGGTCAAGGGTATGGAAACAACATGCCTGAAAATGTCAATAACTCTAAGAGAAGCATCCACACATGCCAATTCCATGAAAGGGCCATCATTTAGATGGCACATGGGTTAACACAGAAGATGAAATTTGGCAATTGTTAATCTTTAGTTTGACATCAAAACCATACTTTCAAATTTAAAGCATCATTTTTACAATGTGTGTGCGAGTGTGCGTGTGCACATGTTTGAGTTCATAGGTTATAGTTAATAATTACGTGAAATATTTTAATCTTCTTATAATAAATGATAACTGTAAGATATTTATTCGAATCAGTAAGTAATATGTCAGTCAGTCAATTACGTGCCATACATGATACACACTTGGGCAATCATCTCTTGAAAAAATCATGACTGACTGGGCAGATTTTCTCACAGTAGTTGCCATTACTTTCTGCAAAAGTTTCCAACAAAATCTATAGAACTATTTAATCCATAGCTGGAGGGAGAAGAGACAGATTAATACCTTTCCCGAAAGTATTTTTGTGTAAGTGAATGCAAGGAATTCAACTGGAATTCAAACTTGGTTCTCCAATTTCTTGGTTGTAGCCAATATCCACTGCCCCACAAATGTACCCTAGTATTATTTTATTTTAATGGCTTTTCCACTTTGTCATTAGTGTCCATCTGATATCAGCAAAATAAGAAAATGATGTTTTAAATATTTTATATTTATTAATATTATAATTATTTTATAGGTATATTAAATATTTTATACAAACTTCAATTTAACAGCTCAAGATATTTTATTTAATATAATGTTTCTTTTCAGTTTTCTAGCTCCTAGAATATTGACTTTTGCTTCGCAATGAGTCCTGTATAATATTTTGGTACTATCTACTAAAATTTGTCTAATGTTGATAGGTACATTTTTGTGACATGATGATCAATATGTGCACAAATTGCACTAAGTTTTAACAAGTGACAAGTCAGCCTACAAGAGAGTGTAGTACATATGTAGCCAATGTAAGAATTTTTTTTTATTTATTGACATTGGAGATGAGATTTCTCAAAGAATATGAGAATTCATACAAAACAGTTTTTGGGGTTTTTTTTTTTGGTTTTTTTTGAGGTCCTTTGTTATAGGTCAGTCATGGGAAAGTATTTGAGCTTTCTAAATAAAATGCTTAGTTTCATAAGGAAAATTACATTTCTTAATATTTTGCTTTATTCTCAATTGTTCACCCACACTCTCTGATACATAAGCAATGATTACTACAAAGTTGGTTGAATTTTGTAAACTTTAACTGAAAATAACATTTTCATGATTTTAAATTAGTGTGATTTTCAAAAGAAAGAGCATATGTTTAAACATATATTACATTTGACACAGTAAAAAATCATACTAATTTTTTTTCTCTGGAGAAGAAACATACTTTATTTTTATTTTCAAATGAATGAATTAGAAATATAAATCAAATGCAGCAACATGATAATCACCCTGTCATCAGTGGTAATATTATTTGAAGACTTTAATTTCAGCCAGTTCAAACCTTCACAGCACACACCATGCCATGTTCACAGTAGCAAATCATACACATTTTCTTCATATTCCATTAGTGAAAAGTAAGCTCAACTTGAACAGCTTCTTTCAAAAAACCACTGGCCTCTGGAACCAGCTTCCAGAATGATTTTTCCCCCAGTCACAACAATCTTAACCTGTTCAATACTTGTTTTATTATCATACCCTCCAGTCTGCACAAATTGCATCTTAACGTAACTCTCAAGTGGGCCTCAGGCTTTGTACAGAATGAACCTTACTGTAAAAAAAATTATCAAAACACCTTTCCTCAAAAATAAAAAACTAAACATTTTCTGCCTATTTTTAAATTATATGCTTATGTATATGGTTTCCTGTAGTAATATATCTGCAATATTTACTTTGAAAATTTTGTAGAGCAGATAACATCCCTGCAGCACTCTAAATAATGGAATGGCCCATGGTCTAAAATGGTCTGTTTAAGTAAAGAATAGTAGGATTTGAGGCATTTAAGTGTCATTCGAATAATATTCAGACTGATTATTTCAGCGACTATTGTGATCTAAACCCCTCCTCTCTGTGTTCTAAGTTCTGTCTTGTCAGTCATTGTAATTATTGTACTGTTCTGTGGACATTTGTTTAGCACTGGTTATTGCGTTGAATAATACCACAGCACACTTTCTTTGGGTATCATATCCATTTCAGCAATACAACAGAAAAAATTTCATTGTTTTATTTTTTTCTCAAAATAAATCAATTACTAATGGGTCTATCATTATTAAATGTCAAACTGACTTATTCCATGCTTCTATAAATATCACAATCATGGGTCCCATAAAGCCTAAGTATCACAGGAGCACCACATGTACTATAGCCACTGTAGATTGATGTGTCTTGGGCAAGTTAGCCTGATAGATCCCAACTCTCTCTGGGCTGGTTTGAGTTTTTCTTCTACTAAATTGGCTGCCAACCAAGGGTATATGAACCTAGTCTATCATACTATTTACCAATAGCTGGGGAACAAGAGATGTATTCATACCTTTTCCTATGTATGTAATGAACTTAATTGGAATTCAAACTTGCCACCCCGATTCCTCCATCCTTCCATTCTGTAAATATATCACATTACAAATACAGGGTGCCCTACAAAAAAAACATCAGGAAATTTTAGATTTACTCTATGATGAAAAAAATTTAATAAAATAAAAAAAATTTAACTTTTGTGTTTTTGTTTTGTTTCAAGCTACTAAATTTCTATCCTTTGCTTTTGTTTCAAATGACTGTAACAAATATTTCAACAATTAAATAAACTGTACCAAATTTCCTGTTTTTTTTTCTTTGTTGGGCACCGAGTAGATACATTTAAGACTTGTTTATGTTTAAAAAAAATGTTTTCTCTTGAATTTTATAACAAATCACATTTTTTCAATAGATTTTAAATTAAAAACAAACTATCTCTTGGATTATTTTACCCTTAATCACTCAACACGAGATTTTATTTCAAGAAAGTCAAATTACTAAGTGGCATTAATGATGTTGGTTTGTATAATCTTCAGGAAACCGAGAGAAAATAAAACAGCACAGTTTACATTAGTTACAGTTAAGAGAACATTTCAGCCATTGTGCCTTTTCTGGTATTTATTGAATCTGATAAGCTCCAAAAAATTTAGATACTAATTCTTTTTTTTTTTCTATCTATGGAGGCAGATTGTTCTCATTTTGCTGACCTTTTCTATGGATATTTCATTTTACTTAATAGTTCAGTTATTGTTAATCCTGTTTCCACAGAGTCTATCTATACTACTTAGCTCAGAGACCGAACTCACAATTCTTAAGTTACCAAATTCAATACTCAACACTCTAATCCTCAAAGTTTCTTAATCTTTTTTGCTTAATGGACCCTTTTCATCATAAGTCCGAATGTCATTCCTCCCCCAACCCTTTTCAAGATTGTCCAACTCAATAGGTGCATTCCAAATTATATCCGTATATTATTGAAAAACTTCATTCTTTTCCATTTTAGCAGATATACATTTACATGGATTATTTTTATAGGGAAGTTTGTTTTATTTTTACACATATGACGGGCTCCAAAATCTGTAAATAAAAAGCAAGGAAAAGTAAAAGATTTCCCACCCTAAAACTGGGGGATAACTCCCTGAATGAAAAGCCCTGATCTAGGCCATTATCTGATTAACAAATACCAATAGAAGGCCCAAAGAGTCACTCAAAGTAGAGAAGTACTGAATGAAATTACTGTATAGACTAAGAGGAGAAGGTCAGAAGTGCCAACTATGAGGACATGTTAACTCTAGACTTGAAAAGGTTAAGATTATAGCGAGGAAACATCCTCTGCCCCACAATGTAACAGTTTTTGGGATAAAGCTGGAACTTCCTCCTTACCAAAGGAATATAAAAGAAAGGTGGAGGACTTTGACCTGTGGCGGAGATGAACTATCTGAATTAGTAAAACTAAGCAATGTAGCTAATTAGAACATTTTCCATGAAAATAATTACAGATTGGCAAAAGGCTTCCAATGTTTCATCCAATGAGGAAAGGAATTGTAGGGTGGAAAATAATCACCCACAAGACCAAACAGACACTTTTGAACTCTGTCAAAGTTAAAAACAAAAATAAGAACAATAGTCTAAAGGTACATAATGATAACGATTCATTTAAAATCCAGACAGAAATTTATCACACTATGATTAGGAAACCCGCATAAATAGGGAAGGTGTGATTTTACCTCAATCTTAAGTGATTTGACCCCAGTCTTTTTTTTTGTTGGGGGGGTAACTATTTGCCCATAGCTGGAACCCTAAAAGGTGCTACCACTCCAGGTCAGGGTGGACATGGGAACATCAACAATTAAGAGGTGGTTCCATGCTCCCGACAACCTCCCAATCAGAGGCCTTGTTGCTGGATGCATCTTACTGTCATACCCAAGACCAACATAGCAGGAGTTGTCCGAGGCATTATCTACTTAGCCACCCAAACCAAGAAAGCAAAGCCATGAATAAATAAGCCCTAAAAGTACTGAAAATAGGGCCCAAATCCTCATTTCTTGCCAATGCATTTGTTTTCATCTTTCATTTCTTAGTGAATATACAGCAAGCCTTTCCCAGTGCACACTGACAAAAACAAGAATGGAAATGCAATATAATAAGATATTATAAGATAATCTGGCTGGCCAGTTGGAAAGCTGAGCAAAAAGCCCCCTTGCATGTTTACAACTTCACTGCGCTATGGTATTTTATGAGTCTTCTGGTTCTATTCATGCCTTACCAAAGAGATTCGTGTTGTCGATATAAGAGAAAAACAAGGAGAGCAGAAGATGCTTTAAAAAAGCCATGAAGAAATGAAGACAAGAACACTTCTTTTCCTTTGAAGCAAAGAAATGGATGTCTTCAACTTGGGTGTTGGCCAACTGAGAGAATAAGTAGTTTATTTGCTTTAGCAAAGAATTAAATTATTTTTTTCTCCTCTGATTAAAGACAAGTTATGTGAATCGTACATGATTAAGATAATTGTTAACAGCAACACAAGCAGTGATGAGATGATCAAAGTTAATAGCTGTTGCAAGGGAGAAGAAAGAGTAGAAATGAGGATCGGTTCAACGCATTTGTGGGTGGTGTCATTGCAATGAGGGGGTGGGAAGAGTTTGCTGATATAACATAAATAAAACAGGAAGAAGAATTGATGCAGCAATATGAAATTTAATGAGGCAGAGCCAAGAAAGCATTTTCACCAGAGACAAGAAGAAAATTGAAAAGAGGGATATAAAGAGGAAGGCTCAAGGATCAGCAATCTTATATGAAGACGGCAGTCTGGGAGTTCATTGGTTAAACTCTTTTACAAGAGACTCTCAAAAGAGGTCAACCAATGTTCAGGAGGTAAAACAAGATTTGACAAGCAAGGCACTTCATAATTAAGGGTAGAAAAATTTTAATATGCACTTTAGCACATTAATGTCCACCATAAAATATAGTGTTTTTTTTTTTTTTTAATCATATCACCCCAAGCAAGGTGATAACGCCACTGATGCGCAGGGGGCTACGTAAGAGTAAAAAGATTGGAAAAGAGAAAGCCGGAAACCACATCCTAAACAGGAAACAAGGGATGAGCTTCATCTGTTCAATAGACATGGGTGGAGTGTAAACCAGGCGATAGTTTAGTCTATCTACTCCATAAATATTAAAAACTGGTATCAATTAAGGCTTAGACGTGCAGGTGGTGCTATGCTTTGCTGATCGGAATGAAAAATTGACAAAACCAAGTTTCCATTCCAGTAGAGTAACTTTTGCACAAATATTCTTGAAAAGGGCTTGAATCTACCTATTTTCCTCACAAATATAGATTAAATAGCAGAGCAGACTGGGCTCTCTAACTAAAGACTAAGATTCAATTTATTTGTTTTTCATGGTTTATCAACCTCTTTTGCAGTTTATTTAAAACCAGGAAATATTTTTTTGACTGTAAGAATGTTTCTGACATAAATAATGATTTACTGATACAATCTATTTAACCCATAGATGGGTGAGAGAAGTGGTGGATTCATACATTTCTCGATCATATTCATATATTAATGAATATAATGAACCCAACTGTAATTCAAATTTGATGCTCTAATTTCCAATTCAAAGTCATTACCCATGATATCACCCACACATCTAAGCTTATTACAGCTAGTATTTCCAAGCAGACTAGGAAAAGGCAAAAACCCTGATTTCAAAACTATATGTAGCCCTAGCAAAGCATATACTATGCAGCCTATAAAAGGATATCAGAGTTCATAATGACACTATCATCCTGGCTATGGTCAATAAAAATACTAGTTTAATTAAAGGTTTCTACTTGTGACTCATTAATGCCTTGAGTTACCAAAATGGGATGGTAGCCATTAATAAGATATTTTATTGTAGATTCCCATACAATAAAAAGAAAGTTAAGTGAATGTGTATAAAAATAGATTATTTGACAAAATATTTAAATAGATCTTCTTTTTTAAATCATTTCATCCCAAGCAAGGTGATAATGCCACTAAGATGCAAGAGACTATTGGGAGTGGAAGAGAATGAGAACATATGGAGAACACAAAGTGTCATAATTCAAAGTCTGGTATGACAAAAATAAGCGAATAATAATATTCAAATGTCCTCCACATGTTTTAATGGAAATTCCAACCACCAGATGAATATACATGAACATTCTAAAATTTAAAAGACCTGCTAAACCAATGACATTCTTGCTCTTGGATATAAACATCTGCAACAAAATAAACCCTTACATTTGTCTTGGTAAAGTTCCTCAGAGAATGAAACGCGTCAACTAAGAATAGTCTTTCCTTTCGTCTTTTTATTCATATATGTAGGTACATTTGTGTGTACGTATAATGTTAGAATGGGGGTCTCAAGCCTGAATGCCAATATTCCTAGAGATGGTGTCTCGATAAAAACACTTTGAGTACTGTGAGTGTGTGAGTTAAGCAACAAGAAGGGCATCTGCCTTAGTTCCACAGATAACACTACAGGGTGCAATGAATAAATTGTTGTCTAAATAATGCAAAAATGAAAATAACACTGACATCTCATTTTAACAGATAAATTTACTGAAATTACTCAAAAATATCTTGAAATACTACAGAGTAAATTTATTCAATAAAATGACCATTGCCTTCAACCACGGCTTCCAGACAACTTCTGCAGCTCTTGCAGCCAGAGATAAGTGGTGATGTGGCTGCAGAAATTGTCTGACAGCTATGACTGGGTTCTCCTGCTTGTATGACATGATTCCAAACATAGGGCTTTCCAGTAGCCAACCTCTTATGTCAGCACTACCTCCTCAAGGCACTTGATGTAGGCCACCCTGTTGAGTCTGAGGCCCTCACAATCAAATTCAGGAGTTCTTTTTTTATCAAAACAATCAGAGTGAGTTTTCCAAGTTGCCGTACCTTCATTAGATTCATCCAACTCTTTCCAAATCCTCTATACCGTCTGCAGATTGAAACCTAAAATGTTTGAAATGTCCAGTGTGAATGCCAAGCCTTACAGCATGCTTTTTCTAAATTTTTGGTAGAGTGAATTGTGTCATGGTGCTTTTTTTTTTTTCTCACAGACGGTGCCCAACTGATCCTACTATACTGTGCAGTCAACAAAATCAAAAACAAACATTGCTCCTGCACAAAATTAAAATATAAAATGGCAACAACCTAAGCATCGCACACCATGTGTTGCTGACAGACTGGGATAGAAAATTAAAAGGTGGAAGAAGAAAGGACTAACTATTAATTGTAAAAGGACAGACTGCATGGTTATCAATAAAAGAAATCGGCCAAGGAGAAAACGATATATTGGGAACATCAGATTTAAACAGGTACAGAAATTCAACTGTCTGGATAGTGAAACAGACAAAAGAAATCAGGCAAAAATATCTTCTAAAGTTGTTGAGGAGATGAAGCAAAAGATGCCTTTTAAAAATAAGCAAAATTATTAAAGGATAGAAAAAATTAGTTAAAATGCAAAGGAAAAGAGTTTATCATTTTTCTCTGATTAATTATTTGACAACCACCTAACAGATTTGAGAAGAAATTTGAAGTGACAGAAAAGTGTTTCTTCAAAAAAATGCCACCAATACTATGCTGGTATCAACATGGACAAAGCATTTGAGTAAGAAGAACGTTTTAAAGAAACTACAAAGAAACTTACACTAACAATCAAAAAGAGAATTCTAGAATGCTTAATGAGGAAAGAAGGCCTAGAAATTTTAATACTCGCAGTATAAATCAAAAGTAAGAAAAGCGGGCAAAGAAAAGTGTAACATACATAACGCGTGTATAAATGAACAGCAGAATAAGGACAAAGAATGATGGTTAAGAATCAAAAGTTACTTAAAGCAAGATAATACAGGAAGTCATGGAGAGCAATCATCATCCAGATCTTAAAGAAAAATGGTACATAAAAAATGATCTGTTTTCTCTTTTCCAAAAAAACAAAAAAGAATTTTTACACAGACACAATAACATTTAACAACTTGAAGAAATGGTCATTTTTACATATGCATCTAATCAAAAATAAACTGATCTGTACAAAGAGAAAAAAAAACAAGCTATTTAATATTTGTCTATACTTCTGAGATGAGGTAGTATTAACACTATTTATGTTATTCAGACTATTGTCCTTATCTTTGCTGCCATGTTTACGACATTTCAGCCATTGTACACTACCTTCTTCAGGCACTAGGAATTTCAAACTGAAATTCTTAGCACCTGAAGAAGGCCAGAGTGTTCAATGGCCAAAATGTCATAAACATGGCAGCAAAGATAAGGACAATAATCTAAATAATGTAAATAGTGTAAGCTATTTAATGTTTACATTCATTTAATTTTGTAATTATTGCTATAATCTGAGTCTTGTGCCTTGTGAGACAGTTCTATAGGAATTAAAGCCTATATATATATATATATATATATATATATATATATATATTAAATTAAAGCCTAAAGCCTATATATATATATATATATATATATATATATATATAAATATATGTCTAAACCAATCAAATTTCATATGAAAAAAGCTGTTGAATAAACAATAATTACATGGACAAATACTGCAAACCATTTAGAAAATAACAATAACTCCTTTCACCACTCCTGCAAATTTGAGAAAAAGATTTTCAAGAGCCAGTGTGAAGTTATTTTCTTACCAATGAAGATCTTGTATTCAAAAAGTTCACACCACTGTGTGAAATTAAATTTTGAATCCACTTCTAGAGGCTCAAAACAATTTCCATGGCCAGTTTGATCTACATGTGCTTACGCAACCACACATGCACATATTGGAAGAGAGACAGCCAGCAGCCACTGCCTAAGGACTAGACCTTGCACACAATAGAAGCAGCCACCTACTAAGCCTTTGTCTATGAACTCACAAACACATTAAGCTGGCCATCATAAAGTGAATCTGTTCACATATTTCACAACACTAAAAACACTTAATTTATAAAAAAAACTTCACTGCAAGGAAAATTGAACATTTTATTGTTATTATATATTTCTGAAAAGAAAATATAAATGTTATTTCAATTAACATTTCTACTTTTCCACTAGAAAATCTTTTTATATGTTTCATTTAAAAGAAATGTAGTGTTGTTGTTGTTGTTGTTAAATGTTAGAAATCCTGATACTTGGATAGCAACAAAAATCTGGGTAGACATATCTAATTGTCCATAGTATTTATTATGCTTTCACCTCATACTTTAGCCATTTCAAACACTTTCACCTCATACTTTAGCCATTTCAAAAATGTTCACCTCATACTTTAGCCAATTTAAATACTTTCACGTCATACTTTTGCTATTTTCAAGAGGGGCTAATTTCTGTGCTAACAAAAATTGGTATCATATTTGATTTTGTTACATGTAACCTTAAAAAATAAACATTGTAAGAACACAAGAAAAACTGAATGAAAAATTTACAAAATATTGTTTAGCTCACATATTCAGTGAAATATAAATATATATATATATATATATATATATATGTATGTATGTAAAATCACCGATCATCAAAATGTAGCACAATGCAGCATACAAAATAACAGAGAAAAACAAATCTACCTAGAGTAAGATGATTTAAAATCCAACAGATACCAGTGGGTCTAATAATACGCGTTACTCTTCAGAAATAAATTGAGGTTTCCTAGTGACTGGCATGTGTATACACCACATATATATAACACACTAAAATTTTCTCCTCTCTCGTTCCATACGCCAATAGCTTAGGGAGTAGGCACTCTGACTAACACCAAATCAGCCGTGTTTTGATCCCAGCTGAAAGGAAGTGGATGTCTAGCCACATTGATGAGCTGTGATACAGCAAAACAGGCTTGTATGTGGATGACTGATATTTATATATATATATATATATATAAGTTTCATTAAAAACAACAAGGTGCTGTTAAGTTTTTTTTATATAATTTTTCATGTGTTCTTATAATTTCTTTCTTTTCACTACATAAATGATGTAAAAGTTGTACAAACATTTTCTATATCCAAGTGCTTTTGACAATATGTTTAGCCATTATCAAGGATGAATTTTAATTTACTTTTAACTGAATATATGGATTGTTTCATAAAAATGATACAGAAAACTTAATTGCACAATCTTGTCAGTTGTTTTTAATGAAACTTGCATAAAAGAGGGATTGCTGCCCAAATATACACACACACACACATATATATATATAGTGTTGTGCAATAGTAAGTTAGTCCTTAAGATAATATTTGAAAAATGTGTCTCTTTTTTCTAGATAATCAACAAAACTTAAATTATATATTCATTAAGAAAAGCTTTTCTTAAACAAATTACAACCTCTCCCAAAATTTTTTTATCCAGCTGGAATAAAAATAATAATCAAAAATATGTTCAAAAGTAAATGAACTGTAAATATTTGCTAACTCCTCCATTTGAGGTCATAATGTCAACCAGTCTTTTTCTGTAAGTTTCTGGCATTAGTGAACATTAATTTCTCACACTTCTTGGCAAAACTCCCACAACTGCTCGATATTGCCTGGGTTTTCTTGCATATACTTTCTTCTTTAACTTGAACGACAGATTTTCAATTGGGTTTAGATGAAGACTTTGACTTGGCCATTCCAAGATTTGAAATTTATTTTTTAGAACCCATTCTTTTGTGGATTTGTTTTTGATATGTCCCAGAAAGGGATATATATATATATATATATATATATATATATATCTCTGATTCGAGGTAGCTAAGCGGTTTAGGCAAATGTAACAGGTAGGTCAATCTAGTAAGTAGACCTAATGGACGGTACTCGTCGTATGCAGTATCCTGAGATGTAGGTATAGTCAACAGCCATAGACCAATAGCTGTAGACCTCTAGTAGTAGTAGACCTTTAGCAGTAGACCTGTAGACCTCTATGCATCCTCACCTTCGTCGTTATTTACTGTGAAGGGAAACCAAGGTGTATGCATATTCATTACATCAATTTTGATGCTTCAGATGATTGTCTTGTTAGAAGCAAAGATTAGAATTGTAATAAAACATAAACATATCAAAAAAATGAATTTATATATTGTTTTGTTTTTGGGAATTTACAGCAGAAATATTAAACACAAGCAGTATAGCCTGACATTGCTCAGGTGTAATGAAAGCTTTAAAACTAATTCATGGTCCTGGAGCTCAGACTCTTTGGACGTTGACACGAAAGACAAAAAGCAATAGTTGTTTACAGTTAAAGCGAAACCGTAGACTGAAAGAAAAATGAATGGATGTAAGTCAAATTTTGATTTCCTGGTATCAATATCAAATAAGTTTTTTTGTTGTAAACTGAATTTTGAAGGCTAAATAAGTCCTCTGAGTAAATGGTATCATGGCTGAGACTAAGAACTATAATTATATCTACTTAGAGTCAAACCCGAAGCAAAAACTAAAATAAAAGGGCTGAAAAAATACATACAGGCAGATAAACAGACACACACACACAAACATATTGCCTTTTATATATATATATATATATATATATATATATTATTGATTTTCTGCACTATTGTAAGAACTGCAACCTTGAAACTACTGAATATCGTTTCTAATGTCTTTTTCTATGAATGTATCAAATTTGATTAAAATTGGACCACTCCTTCTATAACCCGATTTTTTGATTATCGATTTGATATTTATCTGGGGTACCTCAACACAAAACCTAGCTAAGAACACTTGCAGACGCTTATAGTACAACTGTGTAAATTTTCGAGAAAATCGGTTCAGCCATTTAGGAGTCTATAGCTAACGGACACACACATACATACACACATACATACATACACAGATACACACACAGACAAAGTTCCATTTATAAATAAGTTAGATTTAGATTTAGATTATTTATTTATTAATTTGTTTATTCATAAGAATAATTTTATATTTACAGTATTCTAAAAACTAATACAATTTTATTAAGACTAATGGAATGCCATATTTATCATTTACCAATTAAGTAATAAATATGAAAACGATTTTTTTTTCATAAATTTATAAACATTTGCTGATTATTAAAATATGTGAACCAACTATAATTAAATCTATATTATTTAGCATTTTATAAATGCTGAATTAATTGTCAATTAGTCAATGTTTTACTAACACTTCCAGTAAATAATAGGGTAAATAAACAATCTAATAGTTTTTATTATTTCTGTTGGAACTTCTCAATAACAATGAAAATGTATAAATCCATTTTCATATTTTTAGGTTTTATTCCAGTTCTAATCATTGCTTTTTAAAGCAATAAACATTGATAAGGAGTGAAGGTAGTTAAAATAGTAGGGGTGTCAAGGGTAAAACTGTTCTTTTGACACTAATTTTTTGTAGGCACGAAAGTCCAAGTTTGCCAAGATCTATTACAAAGAACAGTACTTTTTTTTTTCTCTGCCAATGAGGCCAAAAGTTTCAGATTAGTGGAAGAATGAAAGCAGAAAAAATCATAGTAGTAACTGCTGCTTCCAGCATTTCTTGGAAAGGTTAAATATTTGGTTTAGTTTTAGCTCTTTGAAGCGTACAAGATCAGTTGCAGAGAGAAGAAAATTCATTAAGTGCTGGTGAACCATTTGCAATTCAGTTGACCATGTGATTGCTTAAACAAAGACTAAAGACGTCAAAGGATACTTGAATTTGTGAGAACACCTTTGCGTACACTGGTTATTGATTTTATTTTCTCTCCTACAGCTTTATGCTGTGTCAGTCAGTCAGTTAATTGCCATACATGATACACGCTTGGGTGATCATGTCTTGAAAGAGACATGACTGACTGGGCAGAAGATTATCCTGCAGTATGTTGCCATTGCTTTCTGCAGTAGACTGGTTGCCAACCAAGGCTATAGAACCCAATCTGTCCTGCTATTTAACCCATAACTGGAAGGAAGAGATGGATTAATACCTTTCCCAAGGGTATTTGCACGTAAGTAAATACAATGTATTCAACTGGAATTCAAACTCGGCTCCCCGGATACTCATTCCGAGCTGATATCCACTGTACCACAACGCACATATGTAAATATTCCTCAGTCATAAAGAAAATAAGTTTTTTTTTTCTTTTAAATATTCTTCCTTTCCAGGATCAAATTCATGAGGAGGGATCACAACTTTAATCATCTCACTTTCTTTTTTTTTTCTGACTCATTTCAACCCACATAAGACAATAAAGCCACTAAGACTCAGAAGGTTACCAAGTGTGAAAGTATATGAGAAAAAATTATTAAGGAGAGAGAACAATAAAAAAAATTAGGAATTAAGAATTAAGAAGATAACAATTGACATTTTATTTAAATTTTGGTAGATCAAAGTTAACTGGAAAGTAAGGAGCTGGAAGAGAGTTCCATAAGTGAGAAGTACAAGAAAATAAAATTATGAACTTATAAGAACCATTCCACTATCAGTTATCACAACAGATATTAGAGAAAAGTAAGTTTTTGAGAGCCATGACCACCTATACCCTGAAAAGACATAGCATTAAAAAAAAAATAAAAAAAATTAAAAAAAAATTAAAAAAAAAATTGCATCCATTACTTTATTTAGATGCTCTGCTAGAAGATATCTTTGAAGAATTCCAAAGTTTTACATTTATTTTCCTTAGACGGAAGCAAAATTTAAGTAAATTATAAAGTTCAACGAAAGTAAACAGAGAATAATGATTAAGATTTTAACGTTTCAAGTGAATGTTTTTAAAATACTGTTCATCAGTAAGTATGCATGATGGTAGTTAAAGAATATTATTTTTTAATTCCTTTAAGTGGGGCTGAAGTGCTCAGCAATTTTACTCCCACCCCCAAATTTGCCTAAGAAAAGGGCTTGTAAGTTTTAATGCCTCCACCCAATTGAAACTGCTATCTTTTAATTGTTGACCATGTCCACCATAATTTATGCTTATAAAATACAGCGCAGTACGTAATGTGTTCAATGAAACAACGTCAAGGATTAACACTCATGAGTCAGACACTCTACTGAATCTGACTATATCGCCAATACTCGGAAAATATGGTTGGCTTTATTCACGTCGCATTGAATATTTCAAGCCTTCTGATTGGTTAACCCTTCTATTGGTGAACTATCATAGGAGTCAGCTCATGGCTGGCTCACTAGTATACAAGGGTACTCAAAAACTCCAACATTAATCATCATTTTTGCTTTCTATCAGCATGGCTGATGCTAACCTCCAGGAGAGTGACACCTTGTGTCTTCTTGAGCTCACATTTTCCACTAATATGAAGTGGAGTGATTATTAAGTCAAATACTAGGGCTGTTGCGAGGAAAGCTGATTCATTGTGTGGTGTTAGACAATCTTTCTTATCAGAATCCATCTTTGCATATATATATATCTAACATTCATCTGTACATTATATGTTACTGACATATCTGGTCTGGTACTCCTGCTATATAACTTAAGATTCTCAACAAAATCCAAATGACACAAATAAAGGCTGCAATGAACAAATTGTTGTCTAAGTTATGCAAAAATAAAAATAACACTGACATCTCATTTTAACAGGTATATTTACCAAAATTACACAAAAATATCTTAAAATCCTAAAGAGTAAATTTATTTAATAACTAGAAGTATAGCCTGGCGTTGCTCGGGTGTAATGAAAGCTTTAAAACTAATCCATGGTCCTGGAGCTCAGACTCAGCCTAAAGAATATTTGTGTGAAGTTTGGTGAGAATCGGATAAAAATTGTGGATTTGTATAAAGGACATACTGACAGATAAACAGACACACACAAACATATTGCCTTTTATATATATTGCAACACAAACATATTGCCTTTTATATATATTGCAACCTTGAAACTTCTGAATATTGTTTCTTATGTCTGTGTCTATGAGAGTATCAAATTTGATTAAAATCGGACCACTCCTTCTATAACCCGATTTTTTCAATTATCAATTTTTGATATTTATCAGGAGGTACTACGACACAAAACCTATCTAAGAACACTCGCAGATGCTTATAGTACAACTGTGTAAATTTTCAAGAAAATTGGTTGATGAATTTGCAATCTCCTGCAACCTTTCTGAGCCAGCAGTCACCTGGTTTAAGTTGGTGAATGCTGCCATAATCCTTGCCTTCAGTTCATCTTCAGTGTTACAAGGAGTTTTGTTAGTCTCTCGCTCAACTGCAACCCACAAATAATAGTCAAGAAGGTTGCAGTCTGGGGAATTAGGTGGCCAGATGTAAGGGATGATGTGGTTGCAGAAATTGTCTGACAGCCATGACTTGGTTCTCCTGCTTGTGAGGCATGGTACAGAGTCCTGTTGATAGACATAGGGTCTTCCAGCAGTCACCCTCTTAACCCAGGACAACACTACCTCCTCAAGAATCTTGGTGTAGGCCTTCATGTTGAGTGTGAGGCCCATTTGAAAGAAGAATGGCACATAACTTTGCCATCATTAGTGATCACTCCTAACAACTTCATTATCACCAGTAGTCTCAATTAATTCTTTCCAAAACCTCTCTCTCAGAGTGATACCCAAACACTTTGAAATGTTCATATTGCCAAGCAGTAAAGCATGTCATTTGTAATTTCTAGTGGAATGAAGTTCAACATAGTGCTTTTTTTTCCCACAAATGGTGCCCAACTGACCCTACTATACTCTGCATTCCACAAAATAAAAAACAAACAACATATATGCTCAAAACTAAAAATATAAAATGGCAATAATTTACCCATCGCACTCTGTAGGTTTCATAGTTTTATGCTTAAAATATGTACATGTAACTAAGTTTGATTCTGATACATTTTTCTTTTGCACTTTTCACCTCTGGAACTTTCTTCCAGTTTCTTGCTCTCCTACCACCAATATTCTTGTACAATTTAAATGCAATGTCAGTTGCATTCAGTTACTGCCTTCCTGAATCATGTTTTTTTATTGTCCTTTCTCCTGACTAAAGTCTATAACTCTCAGTACTGCCTTGTTTAAGCTGGAATGATATAAAAAAAAAACAATACTGATCTAGTAACTCAACATAGATAAAAAGACTAAAAATACTTACACAACAGGTGTCATCTGTGTAAGGAAAGTTCTTGATTGAGCCAACCCTGAAAGAAGATAAAAAATTTTCTCGTAAGTAATTGTTAAATGCATAGGTGTGTGTGTGTGTGTGTATATATATATATATATATATATATATATATATATATTTATTAGTTATTTGTTCACCACTGCTGTAGCCTTGTACTGAACTCACAATTTTTGGAGTCAAGTCACTGAACTAACCAACATCTTTGTGTCTATTAGAAAGTTAAGTGAAAGGGAGATAACTACATGGCTATCATAAGTGGCTTTACACATGGAATGAGAATGATATACCCAAGTGATCATAATAAAGGATTTGGTTCAAAATTTCTAGCACCTGAAGAATGCCAGAGCATACAACAGTCGAAACGCTGTAAACAGGCCATTAAAGATAAGGACAATAGTCTGAACAATATAAACAGTGTAACATATATATATATATATATATATATAGTGTTGTGTTGTGATAATACTTACTGCCAAGATTGTTGTTTTTTCAGTAGTTTATGGATAAAAAGATACTTTGTTAAACAGGTCTTTTGCCTGTAAAGTGCTTGATATCAACATAGAAAGTTAATAAAATTAATGTGTAGAAATTTGTCACTTAACTGAGCAGAATCATGGTATAATTTCAGATTGAAATTAAGCCCTGATGAGTGAGGACATCCAATGGTACCTTCACTAAAATTTCTAAGTCAGCGTAACTGCTCAGTTAAGTGACAAATTTCTCCAGAGTCATTCTATATATATATATATATATATATATATATATATATATATATACTGTGTATTTGGGCAGCAAACTCTCTTTTATACAGGTTTCATTAAAAATGACAGACAAAGTATTATCATTAAGTCTTTTTATATAATTTTTCATGTGTTTATAGACTGCTTTTTCATTTCGGAACTCAAATTATATAAGAATTGTCCAAAGTTTTGTACTTTTGAGCACTTTTGGCCATACTTTCAGCCATTACCAAGAATGAATTCTGTTTTACATGTAAATAAATTTATGTATATAGAGTCATGTGTATGTTGTTTCGAACACTGTAAGGACATTGTTACCATGTTTATAATTGATGTTATTAAGTGTAGGATTTCTCTTTTTTATTAGTAATGCCTCCTTTATTGTTAATCTTCTTTTGTATGTGGATGGTGCTATTATATATGTATTATCAACAAGTATCTCACGGATAGGTCTTGGAAGATCTCGATGTGTGTTTATATGAGATTGGATGGAACTGTTATGGGAAAGGTGCAAAATTTACTTATGAAATGTGTGTGTGTGTGTGTGTGTGTGTGTGTGTAAATATTTTACATATTTTATTGCTATAATATATATATATATATATATATATATATACTACCAGCCATAATTATTAGGCCACCCCAGTGTTTAAAAAAATGATGTATTTCATACTATGTTTTAGTATTTATTGCCAAGTGAATAATTGTAATTGAAAATTGAATGGTTCTTTTGTTAATATTGCACAATAACATGTGAATCAAATGAATTTATAAATATTTAATAATTACCTATATTGCAGTTTCATCAATGAAAGAATGAAGAAAATTTAGGGTGATTCCGACAAGTCCATCTTTGCTTCTTTGCCATGTAAAATTTTGCAAAGTAATAATAACAAAAGAACCATTCTGTTTTAATTTGGCAGTAAATATTAAAAATAGTATGAAATAATCATTTTTTTTTAAAAACTGGGGTGACCTAATAATTATGGCTGGTAGTGTGTGTGTGTGCTCATATTTAATAGGATCCTGAAATCTTGACAGAGTTTAAATTTACCAATGGAAAAAAAATTTATAAATGGAAATATTGCATGAAAAGAAAAGAGAGATTTCATTATGCGTTTCGCCAGTTAAGGCTTCATCAGATAAAAAAAAAAAAACAGATGAGTTTATTAATTTCCAACCCATTTTGAAGGACTACATAAGGATCTGGATGTGTGTTGTGGTGCAGTGGATATCAACTCGAAACAACAAATCGGGGAGCCGAGTTTGAATTCTAGTTGAATTCCTTGCATTCACTTATGCACAAATACCCTTGGGAAAGGTATTAATCTGTCTCTTCCTTCCAGTTATGGGTTAAATAATAGGACAGATTGGGTTCTATAGCCTTGGTCGGCAACCAGTCTACTGCAGAAAGTAATGGCAACCTAGGACGGGATAATCTTCTGTCCAGTCAGTCATGTTTCTTTTGAGACATGATTGCCCAAGCATATATCATATATGGCACTCAACTGACTGACATAAGGATCTACCTTCAAATTGATTTCGGAAATGGGTATATGATTTTCTGACTTTCGAGCAAGTTTGGTAATGAAAAGAGAAATTTATCTTTAATCCTAAAAAAATAGCTGAGAAAATTATATATATATATATATATATATATATATATATATATACCATAAAATACCTATTAGGGTCATACAACCATAGATGAAAACTTCATAACTTCTTCTAATTTTGAAAAATTGCACATTCAAAAAAACAATCCGTGTTATGTGAGCATTCTCAAGAAAAAAAAATGGTAAAAATCAGTTATTGCAAATCGCCAGAAGACACCACATGGTAGAAAGCTAGGTTGCATAATAACTCATTTACAAATGAAAGCTATATATATATATATATATATATATATATATATATATTGTCCTACAGCGATGTCACTGCATTTATTTATATATGTGTGAGAGAGTTTATTTTTATGTTAGAAAGTCCAAGTTATGAAAAATTATATAACTTCATATACTAATACCAACAGGATTTATTTCCTTTTCACCTATGCAAACTTACTGATTATATTGTTATATTTTAGTGCTTTTAAGATTTTACTGTCATCTCAAGAAATTCAGGTCATGTTATTTTCTATTATTGACCTACTCAATTTGAAAATACTACTTCCTTCAGAGTACTTACACTTGCATAAGTAAAACCAATAAAACCCAAGTCTGAAGAGTAGAGAATAAGAAATATTTGGAAATATTTACTCCTCCGTCATTAAACTAGCTTCAATTCACTTTGAGACAATTTCTCAGGAAATGTAAAGATATTCCTATAGAAAATTATTTGTGAAAAAGTTCAAACCATCATGTTTTTTATTCTTTTTGGCATTTCATGGAAAACTAAAATTAAAAAATATATATATAACGAGGCAAGACTCATTTAATTATTGAAATACAAATCTTCATAGTCCTGAACACTAAAACTTAATTATCGCTGTAAAACTAAGAACTCCAATAAAATTTAACAAAATTGATATGCTCCATTCAGCCAGGCAACTGTAGTATGGCATTGAAAAGTATCCAGCTCGTTGGGTTAAGGGTGAGACCCAACGGCCAGGGAGTGAGGGGAAAAAAAGGTAAAAAACAGTTAAAATATTGAAAATAATTTGATTTGCAAGATTTTGGGATAGGAAAAAAAATAGAGAAAATAAATGAATAAATAAAATTAAAAACTACTAAGTTTGTAGCAAAAGTAGTTATACGGTTGGCTGTCATTATTATTCTTTCTTTTGTCTTGCCTACGTTGCCATGACAACCGAGCAAAGATTATAGGAAGCATTCAAATAAGAATTTACTAAGGCTTCTCGCTGAAACAGAGTCATTTGAATTGAGCTGGTTTGAACACGCATCAGTAGATGCCAATACATTAAGAGTGAACAACTAAAACCAAGTTTTGAATTAATTTAAAAAGAGAGAGTCTTTTTTTCTATTCCGTTTCCTTTTTCGCCGATTTGTGTCTTTTCAAGTTTTATATCACTAATGCTTTTAGTTTGCTGGCTTCTACTTCATTTCTACACTTGGCTACAGTGCGAGAAAAAAGAATGAACAAAGAAACAGAGAAAAGAATTAAAAAGTGTCCGGGTTGTGGATATCTTTATTTGCTAATCTACACACAGCAGCCACTGGAAGGCATTGAACACCAAGGCTACAACTGTGAAGAATATATTTTATTGATTCAATATAAGTTAATTTAATAGACGTCTACAGTTATTTTTAACAATCTTTAGAAGTAGGGGTTGGGGAAAAAAAGAAAAAATATAGAAAAGAAAAGTGGTTTTCTCTTTCTTTCTTTTTTTTTTTATTTATTTATTCAAGAGAGTAAGTCTGTCTCCACAACTGAAATTGTTTAGAAGTTCAAAGAAATGTTGATTATTTACCCAAGCGTGCAGAAAAGATGGCGAAAGCGCAAATGGGAAGAGCGGACAATAAACATTATTCAAATATCAACATCTTTTGCAAGTTTTTGCAATAGATTCACAACGAAATTGATCGACAACAATTCTTATGCTATTACGATATGCAAGAGAGTTTCAATGGAAAATGTACTGAAGAAGAAACATTTCTCTTCTGACTCCACCCCCCCCGCCATAAAGAGAGAGAGAGATCTTTTGTGACGCAATACACACACAGAGAAAACATTAACTGCCCATTTTCTGCAGATAGCTATCAGCAAAAAATACACCAATATAGGCTAGTGGCATTTTAGAACTGAATTCACAATTTTGAAACTCACTTTTGAAAAGGATTTTCCATTGAATATTTAAAGATTTATGTACAAGAGGCTGTGGAAAAGTTCTGGAACAAATAACTTATGATAATCTGACCAGACATCAGTTTTTTATTATTTATTTTGAAAAGCTTCTTGGTCAGGTAAAGAACTTTTCTGTGTTCTTTTACTTATATATATATATATATATATATATATATATATATATATATCCAAAAGGAAGCAGCTTCATGAAATGACCAATCTTGGAAAATATTAATTTTTATAATAAAATATAGTTTTAAGGTCTGCTATATTTATGGATTAAAGTGCTCAATATCAGGAATACAAAAGTTACATTGAAGTTACCACCCAGTGGCCTGACAAATGTTTTTAGCATGAAACAGGCTGTTACCTCTGAATGTTGACTTCACTGTCCACTTATATATGTGTGTGTGTGTGAATTGAATATATGGATCAGAATTTGACAAGATGATAGAATAAAGAAAAAAGAACAGGTAAATGTAAATAAATAAATATACTGTTTAATTATAAAACAGAACATATATGAGTATCTATCAAAAATAACTTTTAAAGAAATAAATAAGAAATTATATATATATTGTTTTTTGTCATATTCTAGCTGCAATAAAACAACAAAATGTAGATGGTATCAGAGTTACAATAAATTTGACTTTGTAAATTAAAATATTGAAAGTACTTGGGTTAGCAAAAACTACAATGCTTTCCTTGATGATTTTTATTTTAACATCAAGAAACTGAATAAAGAACTGGAAAGAAACCATATAAAAATAGGCACAAAAAATCTTTATTATTCAATGAAACATGTTTGTAGGAAGACATACTGCCTATATATATATATATATATAAAATGTGCAAGAAAACATATTAATAACAAAATAAAGGGGAAAGAGTGTGATCTTGCCAACTCAAATGATTTAGAGAATATTTTGTAGAATAATTGAATTGAACAATGAAACATTTCTCTTCCATTTTGTCACCTGGGAGTGAAAGACTGAAATATTTAATAATTTTTTTTTACCCAGATTTCCATCTCTGAAAAATCTCATGAACTGTTATGTTGTGTGTAACAAAAAATAATTTGGTAAACAACGGAAATAAAGTAAATGAAATATATTACCGGAAAATAATATGTACAACAGAGTTAGTATAATACAGGAACAATGGTTTAGTAAGTAAATAGACGTAGTCCGTGTATGGTACACTTCCGGTTCACTACCGGAAGTACTCGACTGACTTGGTATTAGCTGAACAGTCAACGCAACGCAACACACTACAACCGCAACCCTGAGCTCTTTCTACTACCACAATATATTGTGGTAGGAATAGTCCATTATTTGACAAAGGTGGAGAGCACCCTAACATGAACCTTGTGTTCAGTTTTCATTTTCCTTCAAATTCTAAAATTTTCAAATACTCCAAACATGATACACGCTTGGGTAATCAAAAATCTTTTAATCAATGACTGACTGGAAAGAAGATTTTCCAACCGTAGGTTGCCATTTCTTTCTGCAGTATACTGGTTGCCAACCAAGGCTACAGAACCCAAACTGCCATGCTATTCAAACCATAGCTGGAGGGAGAAGAGATGGATATATGTGCCTAAGTGAATGCAACAAATTCAACTGGAATTTGAACTCGACCCTCTGATTTCTCATTCTGAATTGATATCCATTACACCACATCTCAGATCTCCTCCAAACTAAATGCATCATAAAAATCTTTGCATTTTTCAAAGTTGCAAGATGCAACATGAACAGATAAAGTTTCAAGGTACAACATGAACAGATTAACTAAACAAAATGAAGGGAATCCAATAAAACAAAAGAATTTTTTTAAAAATTATAATAGTTAAATACAAATTCTAAGATTTGTGTGTGGCACCTGTTGGTCTGGAGTGACCATGATCTGTGCCCAGCAAGATATGCCTCAGGTGCTGGTGGCAGCGCAGCATTAGTTATGGCTGTACAAGCCCATATGTCTACGGCTACATCATGT
Source organism: Ascarosepion bandense (assembly GCA_037127315.1). NCBI lineage: Eukaryota > Metazoa > Mollusca > Cephalopoda > Sepiida > Sepiidae > Ascarosepion > Ascarosepion bandense. Next base: position 778,680 of record JBBBDQ010000152.1, read on the forward strand.
TGAATACACCGGTTCCCCTCCGATCACCGAAGTTAAGCAGCAATGAGCCTGGTCAGTACTTAAATGGGTGACCATTTGGGAATACCAGGTGCTGTAAACGTAAAGACCAAGAATGGTCCACCGGTTCTCTAGGTTTGGGGGTTGGGTGCAGGGCTAATAACCCTGCCCCAGAAAAAAACAGTTTGTTACAGAAACAGCAATAAAAAGTTACTGCCCTATGCACCATCTGGGTGTGATGGATAAATGATGATGTACAAGCCCATGAGGGTTTCCTAGTCTAGGTTGCAACAAATGCATGTGCAGAGGCATTATTCTCAATATTGCTGTATTGTTTTCTTTTCTTCAAGCATACTGGCAGCAAGCATCCATTTCTTCTCTCCTAGCTCCAGCCTTCAGTGTAAATCACATCTCCAGTGTGAGAGATTTTTGGTGATATTTTCCCATCTCTTGATGTTTGTTTCTTTTCTCCTTGCTCCAGCTTTTGGTTTAAATTGTGTCTCCAGCCTGAGCGATCATTGGTGATGTCTTCCTACCTCGTGACATCTATGTCCATTACTCTCATATCATTTTTTTGCAAACATTCTAGAAGTGAAACTGAGGTCACCTCTGTAGCCTCTTGCCAGTGGCCAGTTCCTCATACAAGTCAGTCAGTTAAGTGCCATACGTGATACACGCTTGGGCGATCACATCTCAAAAGAGACATGACTGACTGGGCAGAAGATTATCCCGCAGTAGGTTGCCATTGCTTTCTGCGGTAGACTGGTTGCCGACCAAGGCTATAGAACCCAATCTGTCCTGCTATTTAACCCATAACTGGAAGGAATAGACGGATTAATACCTTTCCCAAGGGTATTTGCACGTAGGTGAATGCAATGAATTCAGCTGGAATTCAAACTCGGCTCCCCGATTTCTCGTTTCGAGCTGATATCCAATGCACCACAATGATGCATTATTCTATGAAAAATATAAATTTCTATATCGTTGAAAAGAATGTGATTAGTAAAATGTTTTAATTTTTTATTAAATGAAGCATTGTCAAATATTAACTTCTGTTATTTTCTTTTATACTAGCAGTATAGCCCAGCGTTGCTAGGGTATAATGAAAGCTTTAAAACTAATCCATGGTCCTGGAGCTCAGACTCTTTGAACGTTGGCACGAAAGACTAAAAAGCAATTGTTATTTCCAGTTAAAGTGAAACCGTAGACTGAGAGAAAAATGAATGGGTGTATGTCAAATTTTGAAGTTTGGTGAGAATCAGTTAAAAATATAAATTTGTATAAAGGACATACAGACAGATAAACACACACACACACACACACACACACACACACACACACAAACATATTGCCTTTTATATATATATATATATTATCAATTTCTGCACTATTGTAAGAACTGCAACCTTGAAACTTCTGAATATCGTTTCTTATGTCTTTGTCTATTAGTGTATCAAATTTGATTAAAATCGAACCACTCTTTCTATAACCAAATTTTTTCGATTATCGATTTTCGATATTTATCAGGGATACCTCAACAGAAAACCTAGCTAAGAACACTTGCAGACGTTTATCGTACAGAAGTGTAAATTTTCAAGAAAATCGGTTCAGCCGTTTCAGAGTCTATAGGTAACAGAAACACACACACACAGTTCCATTTATAAATAAGCTTAGATTTATTCTTATTTTTTCTCTTGACAAAGTGATTTGATTTGATTTGATTCGTGAATTGCAGCATATCGGTCTCAATGGGTCATTCTATGCCAACAAAATTTTTTGTTGGTAATATTTTCATATATCTATTTCTGGAAAAACTTTTCTTTTGGAAGTTCTATTTCTTGACAGAATGGAAGCACCTGTTAGAGTCCCAGCTGGGGAGAGGAGAGGTTGATTCATACCTTTCTCAAAGGTATGATGTGGTCTAAGATGCAATTTTAGCTAGACGCTATGACATGGTGCAACAGCATCTAGAAGCAATAATTAAAATAAGTAATTTTTATCTTATCTTTGACTCATATCTATTTTCATCTTACTTTTTTTTTTAGATAAAGCAATGTAATGCATTAACTTTTGTTTTGTTTTTACTTGATCTATTCCCTTCCAGTTTTGTTTACTGACCTTGCATGATCTCATCACTGCCATAGATTGACAGCATGACTAAAACTGTGATACAAAAAAAAAAAATAAACGAATAAAAATTAAGATATAAGTAAACGCTAGCAAAAATCAATAATAATGCTACAGCGTATTTTTTTAAACGGACTGCTTCATTGTTCCTCCTTATTTTTTCTTAGTGCTAATGCATTACAATAAAGTTTATTGTAACATATCAAATAGTTAAAAAGAAAAATGTAACTGATAACCATTAAATATTTTTTAAAATTAACTTTGGTGTTTCAACATGATGTGGTCTAAGATTAAATTTTAGCTAGAAGCCATGACATTGTGCAACAGCATCTAGAAGAAATAAATAAAATAAGTAAATTCTATCTTTTTATTAAAGATTTTTGCAGGGCAAAATTTAATGATGGCAATGAAAATTGACATTTTAAATACGGAGTTAAAACCAAGAGAAAAATGGTTAGTTGATTCAGTTTAGCAGCATGTCAACACCTCTATGGGTTATTTAATACTAAAATTTATTTTGAACACAATTTTATGGATTCAACTAAGAGATGGTTTCATGCTCCTCACAACCTTCCAATCAGAGGCCTTGCTGCCAGATGCAGTTTATTGTCATACCCAGGACTTTTAGTGTAGGATATAAGCAAACTGAATTTAGAAGTAGTTTTGCCTAGCACTGAAAACTGTTGCTTTTTTTTTTTGCCATTGATCTTAGGAAGTGGGTGTACAAGTGACAGTTTAAATATTTCTAAAGGAGTTTGGTGCTATACATGACATCCATATGGAATTTTCGATCTTATGAGAATACTCAAGAACGCAAGTCAAGTTTTCAGATTAATGATCAGAATTTGCAACAATTTGTAGTTTATCCCGCAGTAGGTTGCCATTGCTTTCTGCAGTAGACTGGTTGCTAACCAAGGCTATAAAACCCAATCTGCCCTATTATTTGACCCATAACTGGAGAGAAGAGAGAGATTAATTTCCCAAGGATATTTGTGCATAAGTAAATGCAAGGAATTAAACTGGAATTCAAACTCAGCTCCCTGATTTGTTGTTCTGAGCCAATATCCACTGTACCCCAATGCACATCCATTCATCCTTACTCATTGTGTCCCAAAAATCTCAGCTGTCTCTTCCTGATGCTAAGTATAAGTTTCCTGTTTGTTTACATGCTCTCGAAAACCTTGTCGTTGCTTGCTTGCTCAGTCCACAGTATCCTCAGAATCCTTCTGTAGAACCAAATTTCTGTTGCTTTGAGACTTTGATGAGATTGTCCAGCATTTACTGCCATATAAGAGGACAGAAATCACATGTTTCTAACAAAATCTTCCTTTTTCTCAATACCCTGTTTAGCTTTTGAAATACATCCTTGGTTATGCCAATGGGCCTTCGAATCTCAGTGTCGTATTTTCCATCTAATGTCTGAACACTTCAAAGGTATTTAAATTTCTGTACCTGTTTGATTTTCAGTGTCTCTGACCAATAGTTGGCATTTTGGGGTCTCTTCTTTGCTGGTGACCATGCATTCATTTTAATTTTACGTTTAGCCCTTTCTTCTCACTTTCTCTTGCTACCTTCTGTGAGAGGTCCTGTATTTTCCTTTCCATGTCTGCTATTAGCACTGTCTTTTGTGCATATCTTACGTTGTTCAGATTGTGGTTGCCAATGACGAATCCCGGAAGGACTTATAGCTCTCTCAGAACTGTTTAGCTGTACAAGTTGAAGAAATCTGGTGAGAGAGCACATCCTTGTCTTACACCCCTTTCTTTTTTTTTGTATATCTGCTGAATTAATTTCCAGTCTGTACACAGGAAGTTTGCTGCCAGTATAGGTTCTTGATTATTCTAATGTCTTTCTCGAATATGTCTAAGTTGCCAAGCTGCTCCATCAAGTTTTTGTGGCGTACTTTGTCGAATGCTTTTGTGTAGTCTATGAAACATAGATACAAGTCTTTCTGTATTTGTATTGCACTTTCTGATAACATTCTGAGCAAGAATATTGCATTCCTTGTTCCAGCGTCTTTGATGAACCCACACTATTCTTGTCCTATCTCTGGGCAGATTCTGCTGTGCACTCTGTACATAAGAATCAGGATGATGCGTTTTGCTTTGTGTTTCATTAAGTTGATTGTTCGACAGAGTTCACATTCCTTTGTACCTGTATTCTAAGATGTCTACGGCTATACCGTGTTGAATACACCGGCTCCCATCCGATCACTGAAGTTAAGCAACATCGAGCCTGGTCAGTACTTAAATGGGTGACCATTTGGGAATACCAGGTGCTGTAAACGTAAGGACCAAGAATGGTCCACCGGTCCTCTAGGTTTGGGGGTTGGGTGCAGGGCTAACAACCCTGCCCCGTAAAAAACAGTTTGTTACAGAAACAGCAACAAAAAGTTGCTGTCCTATGCACCATTTGGGTGTGATGGATAAATGTTTATTATGATTAATAAATTAAAAAAAGTACAAAATAATAATAATAATAATAATAATAATATCATAAATAAAATAAAACAAATAACATTAAAAATTTGTTTAAAATAAATTAAAACAAAAATAAAAGTTTTCCCAGAAAGCAACAGAAATGTATACTTCTTGAAAACGGACTTCACACTAATAATACCAAACTCATTCTCTTTGCTATCAACCACTGGAGGATGAAGACATCCATATCCTCTCCTTGGGGCACTGCTTGATGGTGCAAGATGAAATGTCTTTCTTTCTTTTATCACATGCAACCTCAAAACACATGTAACTAAAATGCACACACTCCAGCAACCAAAAATAAAATTGTATGAATTTAATTTAGAATTTAACATACTTTTCAATGTTATTCCTGTGTATGTTTCTATTCCTGTGAATATGAAGCTATTCTTGTTGGTATGATGTGAGTGAGTCCACATTTTAGATAAAATCCTTCAACGTCTTCGTAAAAACATATGCCAAAAATATGTTGCGTAATTACTTTCCAATGAAACACTGTTTTAGAAACATTTTTACAGAATATTTTTAGTGCTCAGTCTTCATATATATTTTCATTTCCCCTATTTTGTGAGTGGCCAGCTCCCTAATTAATTTTCATTTATTAAATGTTCCAATCAATTTGTATTTAAAGAGATGCTCCATCATCGTTGATTTGTCCTGAAAGTTGAGCATATGCATAAAATACTAATTACACACGATTCAGTGGATTTGTATGTTAAATAAAATCCTGTAACATTTCATAAGATAACATTAACATTGTCTGCCAAAAGAAAGTAAACAAATATTTGATAAACTTGTTGGAACTTTAGAAAACAGATGAAGTGGTAAAAAAAAAAATATATGTGCAATAAAGTTGCTCAACAAAAATACTCTAAAATGACACCTAAAAAAAAAAAAACATTTTAGATATCAAAATATTCTAGATTCATAAAAATATTCTCCATTGATGAGAATTTTTGTAGTTATCTCTATTTAATACACTCTCTCTATTTTTATTTTTAAATGCACATTTTTATCATATAAATTTTGGTGAGACATCAGTAAATTTTAATTCCGAAAATGCAGCCCAGAAAAAAAAAGTTTAGCAACCAATGGTCTAAATCATGGAGTTACTCAGATATTTACATCTCAAATGATATCAATTTTCTTCTAAAACACTCTGTATATACAAAGCTATCACTAGATGAGATTTTGAATCTAATGAAGACAAAAATTCTTCTATTTCTTCCATGTGCCATGTTTCTTCAGGACATAGGCAATCATGGATTTCCACATCTCCCTATCTCTGGTGGCTCTTAGCACACTTTCTCCTGTTACCCCACCCAAACCCTACTCTGCCATCCACCTGCTCAGGCCCTTCAAATATCTTATCCATTCAAAAGATGGTAAAGGTATTGTCTTTGAAATATTTACTAACACAAATTAATGAGTCTATAATCTAAAAAAAAAAGTAATTTAATTTTAAAACTAAATGATATTATTTGTTTTGGGGTATAGAGAGATGTTGGGTTGTATTTAACTTCTTTCAGAACAATCAATACAAACAAAATGGAACAAATGCTAATAGTGGAAAGTTGAAAAATAAAAGAAACAATTTTAAAGTTAATATATAAAACATGAAACATTTTGTTCAGTCACCATTGAGAAGACTGAAAAGAATTTTAGATTAAAAGAATCAAATTCATTTAACTTTGGTAAAAAGGCAAGTGAAGTATATATTAAAGTTAAAAACGTTTAATTGCATTTAATAAAAAAAATAATCAAGTTAATAAACATACAAACTAAATATTCATATTAACCAAAAAAAATTTGTAAAGTAAAAGAAAGTATTAACTTGTGTCTCATCAGGAACTGAACCTGAGGCCTTTTCATAACAAACTGTAGGTTGGTTTAGGTTAAATAAGACAGTTTCAGCCAATCAGAGGCAGGCTTAAGATTGCAGCAGACATACACCAATTCAGCCAGTAATAAATAAAAAAGTGATTTGCCTGGAGAGGTGCTAATAGTCTGAGCTATTGGATTAACTCTGTGTCAGTAATATTTCACAAAAAGGTCACATAAATTTAGCCAAAATGGAGCAGAATATTTATTGTTAGATATTTTTAATTTAAGAGAAGGAGCAAAAGGTGGAGAAAAGATAAGTAAAAAAAAAATCAGGGAAGAAAAAGAGAGAGAAAAAGAATAAAAAGAGACAAAAAGGAGAAGAAAGAAAAAAGAGAACAACAAAAGAGAAGAGAATGAAAATAAAGAGAAAATGGAAAGGAAAAAGAGGCAGAGGAAAAGGTAATAAAAAAGGAGATAAAGATAAAAGGAATGCACATCAGTGGCAGTACAGCCTTGCTTGGGGTGAAACATTAAAAAAAACATTTACAGAAGATAAAAATTATACAACTTTGATATTTTGCTTTAATTAATGCTTAGTTTCATAGATCCTATAATTTTGACAAGTTTTTGAAAATAAAAAATTTTAAAACATAATTTTTTTTTATTTCCTATAAATTAGTATAAAAGCCAACTATTTTTTTTAATCACAAATATTTTAGAAAACGAACAGTAGGTGCTGCTATGCTTTTTTTATTATTAAACAGAATATTCATTTACATATAATGTCCTGAACAATCAAGAAATCTTGTTGGGAAAATATGCAGGAGGTCCTATGTGGTCAAGCAGTTAAAAAGGAAAATGTGTCCTTTGGCAGGATTTGAGACTGTGTCCTCTAGGGGAAACCTTAATTAGATCTGTTAATTAGGCAGTTACAACACATCAGATCTAATTAAAGTTTTCCTAGAGGACACAGGTTCAAATCCTGCCAAAGTGCACAGATTTTCCCAACAATATATTATTATTCAGGCCAATGGATGTAAATAAATATACTGTTTAATAACAAAAAATTAAAAAATAAACATCTAATAATGTTTAAACAAGTAAATTAAAAACATGTTGGATTTAATCCATTTCATAACAGATTTCATAAAATTTTGTATATCCCTTATAAATTTATTCTCTTTTTCCTTGTCTATTTCATTAACTTAATGAGGAATTCATGTAAGCAAAACATCCAATAAGAAAAACTACCACCTAAAAAATAAATAATTAAAAAATAACAAAAAAAGATGAAACTAAATTAAAAAGAAGAAATTGTTTTAACGAGAAATACAAAGAAAGCAAAAAGAAGATAGGAAAAGTCTTTAATCTAGACTGAAAAGATTCCTCCACCCCTGTTTTGATGAAAATAAGAAGGAGATAGTGAAGACATCAAACGAAAGGTGTTTTCAACTGTAAGATGATGACTTCTCCATGTGTTTCCTTACCGTCAAGCAACATTAGCAATTTCTTGAGATGCATCAAAAGTGGAAACATGGTGCAAGTGCATATGGTGGGGGCACCGGTGGTGGGGGTCGGGGGGGGGGGGGATTTCCAGTAGAAGAATAAAATGTTCAAAATACTCAACTTATCTCCTCTACATAGCCTTGGTATAATTTGAGCATCAAGAGGAAGAAAAGAAACAAAGACAAACAAACAAACAAACCAAAAAAAAAAAAAGAACAGTTTTTTTTTTATCAAAGCACTTGTCGAATTAAGTGGTTGATATTCTCATTTCATCTCCAGCTAATCAATAGCATACCAACTCGCCAAACAATACCCTCTACACTTTTTTGAAAGAGGTACGGAATATAAACAAACATCCTGAATGCTCCATTGAACTAGCCTAGATATGAAGATGTGCTTAAGTATAGAGCTGAGCAAACAAATATCTTGAACAACCCATGTAAACTTTGGTTTACAGCAAGAGGGATAAGGAGGAGGGAGCACAAGGAAAACGAGAAGCGAAGGAGGAGGAGGCTGCAAGAGTGATCTTTATCATTTCTGCTAAGAGAGCTATTCAACTGGCAATTGATGGCAACTCTTTGATCTGTTATTATATCTAACATTTGTATGAACACAGTTGGAATTAAAAATGGCTTTTGTGAGAGCAGGTTTTTCTTTTTTTTTCCAATCTAGGAGTTCAAACATAACTCGTGCTGCAACAATATATGGATGCAGCAATGAGATTTTTAAGGATAAAAATGAGAATGCAAAATTCAACAGGAAAGCGTAATGAAAATAGAAGTCGAGGGTGGGAAGACAAGGAAAGATAAAATAGAAAGAAAAGTAAAAGGGACAAAAACAAAAAAAGAAATTTATATATATATATATATATATATATATATATATATATAAAAACACGTGAGAATTTTACTATATCAAAAATAAGGAACAAACGAAGATTTCCCTTTCCAGATATAACATTCAATATTATTGATTTGGATAATCACAGAAAATTACATAAAATCCATCTTTAGAGTGACTTTGTGTAAGAAAAAAATAAAAGATGCAGAGAGGTCAAAGAACATCTTGCTGATTTGAATATTCAATCTGCGATATGAAGGGAGACGCTCCCTATTAGTTTCTTTGAGAAAAAAATGGAAGAAAGAAATTTGGAGGCTTCTGCCCCATTTGGTGCGCTTATGTTGCTATATTTTGGTTGATCTCATGTCACAAATCTCTGTGAGGCAGAGAAATGAACACGAGCCAAAAAAAAAAATAAAACAGTAAACAAAAAAACACAAATGCTGAATTGGTAAATAGTACGCAGAAGATAAATGCACGAATTTGAGATGAATTTTTCATGTTAAGGATTGATAATTATCACTTTAAAGAAGAAAAAGAAATGGCTGGAAACACAAACAAAATTTCAACTTGTACATTACATGAAAGGTAAAGACACGAACAAGAGGGAGAAAAAAACGATAGAGATAAGAAGAAAAACAAATGCGTTAAAAAGAAAAATCTATATGGCAATGACAGTAACAAATGTGTTTTTTGAGAGATAAAAATATTTTTTCCACTTATATGTTAATCGTATTTTCTTTGCAACCTGAAGCAGACGCTCGACTACATATGCTCGGCTTAGGGACATAAGATAAGATTTTTCGAATAGAAGAGAATGGGAATTTTTATATTTTCCTTTGTATTGTTGCCAATGTAACTTTTTGGCTCTAAGCAAGTGCGAGAGATCTGAATGGCACATAATGCAAAAAGATGGCTAATCTTTAAAACCATGAATAGCACAAGATAAGAGAAGCCATTGGGTTTTACAAAATCTTTATGTATAGTGACAGATCTTTCATGCTTTTGCCTTGAGTTGAAACCAATTTCAATACCCAACTGAACCGTGAGAGTCAAGTCAAAGTTGTTGATGGTGTGTCAATATGTTAACTCTTCGGCTCATGTTGTTTAGGTGACATTACGGAATAAAGAAAACTTGATTTCAGTACAATAGATCCGATATGAAAAAGATCTGAGACCGTTATAAAATTTAGATAAGCATTTCACAGGGGGTATCAACCTGAGTTTTTGATTCTTTTCAAAACCTATTTTTTCTTTTTTTGCCTTCCATCCGAATGGCTGATACTAATCTTCAGGAGTACAACTCAGTCCGCCTTTTTAATATCATGTTTTCCCCTGACATGAAGCGGATGGATTATATCTAAAAAAAAAAACTGCTAGGTCAATTACTAGGAAATTTGGTTCACAATGTCATGCTGGACAATTTTTCTTAAGAGAATCCACAGCTGAATGGCATATTTATAAATGTGCAACATTTATAAATCTACTATTCGTTCATGCACTGAATATTTCCGTCATATCTGGTCTGGTGCTTCTGCTATATATAGCCAGATTCTCAACAAAGTTTAAAGAAGGATATGCAATATAATCAGTCCTGATCAGGCAGCTTAACTTCAGTCACTTTCCCACTGCTGTGACGTGGCTTCCCTCTGTCTTTTCCACAAATATTTATACAGGGCAATTGTTCTGATGAGCTGTTCCCTTAGTGCCTAACTGCATGAATTTAAGCATGCAGCTAGGTCTCACTTTTTTTTCATTTGAATAATCTAGATGTAACCATAATTTAATTCTAATAGTTTCTTTTCTCAGACTTTAAGCGCGCTACTAGATTGGCATTTAGGTCCCACCCATTTTACATTTTAGTCAAATACAATCACCACTCTAAGAGTTTAATTTCTCACACTTTAGTTTCTCACCCTCTTCTAAGTTTATTGCTTCCCCGCCACCTACAATCTTCAAAGATTTAAATTCAATATCAGTTACTATCTTCTGTCTTCCTCAACTCAGTTCTTTTGTTATCATTTCTCCTCACTAAAAGTCTTCTCATTCTCTTTTATTCCCCTTGCATCTTAGTGGAATACTTGAGGATGGAAATCATTAAAAAAAATGTGAGGGAACAATAAGTGAAAAGATGAATATTCAACAGACCCCTATAATTAACAAAGTCAAAGGAATCAACAAGTGAATTTACCAGAACAGGATATGTTAGTTTGAAATTGCAAAAGGTACAAGACTGATTTGACACAGATTATTTAACACTATAAAATCTTTAAGTACACAATAGAAAAATCACAAGTACCATGAAATAAATGACAAGGATTTTAACAAGCCCAACGCAACTGTTTCACACCAATATCTCCAAATACTTATACTATTATCAAATTTGCCTTTGTACAGTGTGATTTTACTTTGAACTGACAGAATAAAATCTTTAATATTTAAAAAAAGAAAAGAGAATTCAAAAGTAGATTCTGAGTTCTATTTATATGCATTTTTTTAAAGATATTTATCTATCTTAGTCACTAAGAAAGTAGTTTTCCAGCATTTTAAATCCATTCCTTATTAAGTTCAAAAAATAAATAAATCAAATGAAATGAATATTTATTTTCAGATATAATTGCTTGTAAATTTTAATTCCTCCAAAACTAAACTGCTCTCTTTTGAGATACCTGGTTTTGCCCTGCATCAGCATGGCTGATGCTAACCTCCAGGAGACTGGTTTTTCCATCATCTTATGTTAACATTTTCTCTTGACACGAAGTAGAAAGATTATATTGAATTATTTGCTATATCTGCTGCTAGGAAGGTTGTTTCACTAGGTCGTGAATCTATCTTAAGCATTTATAAGTCTACCATTCAGCCATGCCTTGTATACTACTGTCACATCTGGTCTAGTGCTTTTGCTATATATTTAGAGATTCTTCATAAAATATAAAGAATATGCAATATTATTGGTCTTGACCTGGCATCTCAGCTTTAGTCATTTTCCCCACTGCTGTAATGTAGCTTCCCTTTCTATAAATATTTTTAAGGTAACTGTCTTCATAGGCTTTCCTCTTTAGTACGTAGACTTTATGAATTTAAGGGCAGTACTTGTGGTGCAGTGGATATTGGCTCAGAACGAGAAATTGGAAACCCGAGTTCGAAATCCAGTTGAATTTGTTGCATTCACTTGCACGCAAATAACCTTAAGAAAAGTATTAATTCGTCTCTTCCCTCCAGTTGTAAGTTAAATAGCAGGACAGATTAAGTTGAGATTAAGTCTATTACAGAAAGTAATGGCAACTTACTGCAGGAAAATATTCTGCCCAGTCAGTCATGTCTCTTTTCTTGATCACCCAAGTGTGTATCACATGTGGCATTTAACTGACTGACTAGATTGGTAGCAAAGTCTCATCATTTGACAGTTGAAATGACGAGATGCAACCGTAAGTTCTATGCTCACAGTTTCTTCCATTGCAATTCTCAATTGTGCAACTCTATAGTCGATTTTTGCTTTCCGGTCAACTTTGATGTTTGGAAATTTAAATGAAATGTCAATCATTATCTTCTCTGTTCTTTTATTGTTTATTTTCTTTAGTAACATTTTACTTTCTTTCTCACTCAGTAACTATGTCTATATTTTCAAGATGAAGTATTGGAACTATTTAAATTATTTACAATGTTCAGACTGTTGTCCTCATCTTTATTGTCATACATGGCATCTAAACTTCAGCTCCTTTCTTACTGATGTGATGTGGCTTCACTCTGTCTTTTCTATTTAAATTTATCTAAATCTAAACTTATTTGTAAATGGAACTTTGTGTGTGTGCGTGTCTGTGTGTGTCCATTACCTATAGATTCTGAAAGGGCTTAACCGATTTTTTTGAAAATTTACACAGTTAAGCATCTGCGAGTGTTCTTAGCTAGGTACTCCCGATAAATATCAAAAACTGATAATCGAAAAAATCGGGTTATAGAAGGAGTGGTCCGATTTTAATCAAATTTGATACACTCATAGAGAAAGACATAAGAAACGATATTCAGAACTTTCAAGGTTGCAGTTCTTACAAAAGAAAATCGATAATATATATATATATATATATATATATATATATAAAAGGCAAGATATTTCTCTGTGTGTCTGTTTATCTGCCTGTATGTCTGTATTTTTTCAGCTCTTTTATTTTAGTTTTTACTTCGGGTTTGGCTCTAAGTAGGTATAATTATAGTTCTTAGTCTCAGCCATGATACCATTTACTCAGAGGACTTATTTAGCCTTCAAAATTCAGTTTACAACGAAAAAAACTTATTTGATATCGATACCAGGAAATCAAAATTTGACTTATATCCATTCATTTTTCTTTCAGTCAACAGTTTCGCTTTAAATGGAAACAACTATAGCTTTTTATTCTTTCATACCAACGTCCAAAGAGTCTGAGCTCCAGGACCATGGATTAGTTTTAAAGCTTTCATTACACTCGAGCAACACCGGGCTATACTGCTAGTCTATAAATATTTTCATGACAACTGCTTTGTCAAGGTTTTTTTTTCTTGGTTCCCCAACCACATAAACTTACATGTGCTACTAGATTGATACCGAGGTCCTATCTTTATACTGTTTAAATAGTTAAATGTAACCATATCTTCTACTCTAACAGTTACTTTTCTCACACTTGAAACTCCATTTTATTTGCTTATTTCACTGATAGCTACAATCCCCAAAAGTTTAAATGCAATGTCAATTACTGTCTTCTATCCCCTTGAATTCTATTCATCTTTAATCCTTTCTTCAACACTACCTGGACCCTGCTTTTTCTCTCACTGTAACTCTCTGCGCATTAGTGGTGATCATGCCTTGCTTGTTGTGAAATGATAAAAACCACTTGGGTTGTACAATGGCCAAAATATTGTGAATGTGACAAAGATGCAGACAACAGTTTAAATATGAATAGTTTAAATACTCAGTAGTACTATCTTTATTGCCTTGATTGGGGTGAAATAATAAAAAAGGGTGGGGGGATATTTTGTAGGTATTTTTTGTAGGCTAAGCTTTAGACTTTCTAAAACTTATTCTGTTGAAGACAATCTGCCAAAATTACCCAGATTTTCTTTCCAATAAACAGACTGGCTACACAAAGATGCCGTCCAAACAATAAAGCTTTAAGGGTAAATTAAAATCTAAGAAGATTGCATTCACTCAAGGCTGTTCCCATTTCAAGAAGATGTTAGTGAAAATTCCACAGAACAACAGCCGTTTGCTAAGTGTTTAAGGCAACAGTGTAGCCGAGGAAAAGTGATTGCTCTGTAAAGCAACAGGAAGAAGGGGGTGCTTATTGTCTTAATAGGCTAAGAATTTGTCTAGGGTGATTGTTCATTCGACTGAAGTGTTTGATGCATTTCAAGTGAGATAAAAGGTGGCATCTCTGAGTGGTATTAGGAACATCTCAGCAAAATTGCAATACTCCCAAGAGACTAATACAAAATAAGTTCCACGCCAATGTTAATGATAAACTTCTTTTTAAATCTCAACAAAAACAGGGATATAACTCACAACTGTCAAAATATTGAATAAAAAATATATGATAAATTAAAATTGCTTATAAGATAGATAGATAGATAAATAGATAGATAGAGAGATCTTTAAGATGCATTAAGAAAGCAACTAAGGAAGCCAATAAGTGGCTTTTTTTTCCTGTGGAACTTTAATAATACGTGTAAAGATTGAACGATTGGCACAGAGCCAAAGAGGAGGCAAAAAAGAAAAAATGGTTTGATAAATTTATTTCTGAATTTGCTACTTTTTTACTGTAATGGTTCCTCTCTAGAGAAGTGGAGTTTCAGTTGCCTTTTTTTTTTCTTTTTTTTTTTTATATTATCGTGTCATCCCAAGCAAAGCATTTTACTGCCACTGTTGTGCAGGGGGTTACATAGGAGGAATGTTATGAAGAGTGAGAGGTTGCAGGGGGTGTCAGGAAGAGAGTAGGAGAGGGAAGAGAGTACTGATGTGAGTAGGGTGGATGTGGAAAATCATGAGAGAGAGGATGTAAGTTAGTGAGACAGGAGATGACTATTGACTTTACATTTAAATTCTTGGAGATTGTAACTGTCAGAAAGAGAATTCCACAAGCGAGAAGTGCAAGAAAAGAAGCTGCTGGAGTAGAATTTGTGTTTACAATTTATTGGTTTCACAGTGGTGAATTCTTGACAGTGTAATTCAGGAATGAACAAACTTTCTGCTACCTGGATAATAGCCCTAAAATAATTTAAAAACTGGTAGCAGAGTGTAGTTGCAAAATGGCTACAAGTAGCCACCAAGCAAATATGAGGCCTGGCAAAAAAGGAATTAAATTTAGGGAAATGTAGTCACTCAACATCAAAAATTTATCTCAAACCAATTCAGTTTGATTGATACAGCTCAAAATGAACCCTATAGACCATGGGCACTGGTTTATCATTATTATGTAAACTGAACATGCAATTTTATAGGAAATATACACATGAATGTCATAATGTATGCAAATTGTCTGAACTGATCAACAATGTCAAGAGAATAAAACTCTAACACTGTTTACAGAAAGAGTTATTATTCACTTTCTGGCAATAAAGGTTTATTGAATTTTTTTAATTTTTTACTACTGTCAGCTTTGGTGTAATAATAATTACATAATAATGATGAAAAAGTTATTATTCACTTTGTGGCAATACATGTTTATAGAATCTTTAATTTGTTATGGCTGTCAGCTTTTGGGATAATAATAATTACATAATAATAATGATGAAAAAGTTATTATTCACTTTGTGGCAATACATGTTTATAGAATTTTTAATTTGTTATGACTGTCAGCTTTTGGGATAATAATAATTACATAATAATAATGATGAAAAAGTTATTATTCAATTTGTGGCAATACAAGTTTATAGAATTTTTAATTTGTTATGACTGTCAGCTTTTGGGATAATAATAATTACATAATAATAATGATGAAAAAGTTATTATTCAATTTGTGGCAATACAAGTTTATAGAATTTTTAATTTGTTATGACTGTCAGCTTTTGGGATAATAATAATTACATAATAATAATGATGAAAAAGTTATTATTCAATTTGTGGCAATACATGTTTATAGAATCTTTAATTTGTTATGACTGTCAGCTTTTGGGATAATAATAATTACATAATAATAATGATGAAAAAGTTATTATTCAATTTGTGGCAATACATGTTTATAGAATCTTTAATTTGTTATGACTGTCAGCTTTTGGGATAATAATAATTACATAATAATAATGATGAAAAAGTTATTATTCAATTTGTGGCAATACATGTTTATAGAATTTTTAATTTGTTATGACTGTCAGCTTTTGGGATAATAATAATTACATAATAATAATGATGAAAAAGTTATTATTCAATTTGTGGCAATACATGTTTATAGAATCTTTAATTTGTTATGACTGTCAGCTTTTGGGATAATAATAATTACATAATAATAATGATGAAAAAGTTATTATTCAATTTGTGGCAATACATGTTTATAGAATTTTTAATTTGTTATGACTGTCAGCTTTTGGGATAGTAATAATTACATAATAACGATGAAAGAGTTATTATTCAATTTGTGGCAATAAAAGTTCATAGAATTTATTAATACTTTCAGCTTTTGGTGTATCAATAATAGCAATGATGTAATTATAATTGCATAATAATAATTATAGTATAAGTTTTTCCTAGTGCCCAAAGAATTTATACATGCTACTAGATTGGCATCTAGGTCTCACACTTTTACTGTTGAAAAAGTTAAATGTAACTGCTTCTTGTACTCTAAATTTCTTTTCTTGCACTTCACTCCTGTGGAACTCTCTACCCTTTGTTTCCCAGATAGCTACCGGATAGGTTTTTTCATTTGGCACAAGAATCTAGATTTCATCAATCAGTTAAGTACCATATGTGATACATGCTTGGGCGATCATGTCTCAAAAGGAACATGGCTGACTGAGCAGAAGATTTTTCTCGCAGTAGATTGCCATTACATTCTGTGGTAGGCTGGTTACCAACCAAAGTTATAGAACCCAATCCATTCTGCTATTTAACCCATAGCTGGAGAGAGAAGCAACAGATTAATAATTTTCCCCATATCTAATGTAATATGCATTGTGGAGCAGTGGATACCCGCTCAGAACAAGAAATCAGAAAGCAAAGTTCAGATTCCACTTGAATTTGTTGCATTCACTTATCCAGAAATACCCTTGGAAAAAGGTATTAATTCGTCTGTTCCCTTCAGTTATGGGTTAAATAGCAGGACAGATTGGCTTCTATAGCCTTGGTTGGCAACCAGTCTAACACAGAAAGTAATAGCAATCCACTGCAGGAAAATCTTCTGCCTAGTCAGTCATGTCTCAAAAGAAACATGATTACCTAAGCATGTATCATGTATAGCAAT
The DNA here is from genome assembly GCA_037127315.1 of Ascarosepion bandense. Classification (NCBI taxonomy): domain Eukaryota; kingdom Metazoa; phylum Mollusca; class Cephalopoda; order Sepiida; family Sepiidae; genus Ascarosepion; species Ascarosepion bandense. The sequence goes on from JBBBDQ010000152.1 coordinate 795,877, forward strand.
TAAGTGACTCATCCCAAAAATTCAGACTTATCTATGTTTTAATTTTAATCTGCAATGTGATAGAGATTCCTAGGGGTAGTTGTTAGTTAAGAACTGCTTTGTAATAAAGGGTTTTGAATTCCTCTCTCCCCATAAGCATGACAAAAGAGAAATATATAATACAAAAATACTCAATGGTTTTTATTATAATAGAGAGGATATATAACATACATTCTACACTACTCAACGACATAATTATTGCAAGAAAAAATTAAATAATAAGACACTGTTAAAAAGCAAACATGCAGCAAGAGCTTTCATAACTGGTAGTAAAGAGAATTGAAGTGAGGTTACTCTACCTTGCTATTGTCTCTTTCACTAAGAGCATAACAGGAAATATATATATATATATATATATATATATATATACACACACACAGACACACAAATAAATATACAACAGTCTTTATTATAAGAAAAGATTGTGTAATCAAAACAAGTTTAAAACAATAACAATTCAAGGTAAAACATTTGCTTCTACCACAAAAGTAAAAAAAATATCCAAAGAGAGTTTAAAAGAAAAAAAGAAAAAATATATTTAATATTATTATAACCTGTTGACTGCCAGAGGTCAATAACAAAGCATATTGTCTCTCTAATGAACTGAGCCAACACCTCCTTGATATTGTGTCTCTCTCTCCATGAGCATGACTGGAGGGAGATATATATATATATATATAGCCGTTGAGATTTCACTCACCCGATCGACTGAGTTGATTAAAAACTTAATTGGGTGATTAAAGTTTATTGCTTTACTCGCCTGCTGGCAATGAAACGTGTCCCTTCAAATATAGAAAAAGGAAATCTGATTCCTTTTACAATCCCAAAGTATGCCATTGAAGATTCACAAGTTACTTAGAATGACCTACAATGACATTACTGAATTCTTGGCTTTTATCGTCCCGGTCAGTGTAAGCATTTGTTTAATTAACACTAGTTTAAAACAATAACAATTCAAAGTAAAACATTTGCTTGTACCTCAAAAGTAAAGAACAAACAATCAACAGAGGGTTAAAAAAAATGTATCTAATAATATAACCTGCTGACTGTCAGAGGTCAATAGCAAAACCTGATGTCAAATGCCAATTCTATAATAACCAACTTGGGCAATAAATATGTGTTGATTTATAACTACAACAGAAGTCTTAGTGTTGTTTCTATCCTAAAAGTATTGCTGCAAATAAACTCCTTTGTTGGCAGCTCTCAGATGAAAATCTATCAGAAACTACCAAGCATGAGATAACTTGTAGTCAGTGTCATAATAAATCCTCCCTACCACGAGTTTAAGTTGTTGCTGGCAGTCAATGGTGTTAAAATAAGGATTTGGTCTTTTATAAGTATCCTGTGCAAATTGAAATGCAGGGTTAAGCTAAGTTGCTGCAAGAGTACGAATTTCCATTTACAATCCTGCTAAGAACAATGGTTTTTTACTTTTAAACTGAGAAGAGAATTTACTGGAGTGACTCACTGCACACTTGCATTGTCTTGCTTTTGATATTGGCTCGTACTGTCAACATCACATATTTAGAAATCTATTCTCAAAATCAAAATGCCACATCGCTCAGCATGTGTGTGTGTGTGTGTGTGTGTGTGTATGTGTGCGTGTGAATGACATGAGTATTTCCAGAGGGAGAAATCAAAAAGAATACATAGAGACTTGAATGATGGGTGGGAAAATCTGAAAAGGCATAAAAGTCGTATTGGATTTTTTTTTTTTTATCGAAGTTAACATGGAAGCAGGAAAGTGAAGCCAGCTTTTAACATTTATGTATATGGAACAATTATATCGAAATGGAAAGAGAGGGCGGAAATATTAATAAAATTAGCGAGCTCAGTGTGTAACTATCACATTAACTGTTTCAATATCCAGCAAGTGAAAGCTGGATTGTGATAGCTTTGAATTTGCTAGCTAACAATAGAACGTATGTTTATTTGAATTTATTCCCTCATGAAAAGAGCCAAGCAACTGAATGAGAATAATGCGTATAAAGATATGCACAAAAAGAAAAAAGAAATCTAGAAAACTGATGACAAGCAGCAGGTGAACGGGCCATTAATTGCAGCAAGCAGGAAAGGAAGTATAATACAGCTACAAAGAAGGATTCATTGAATTCAGTGCATTCACTTATGCACAAATACCCTAAGGAAAGGTATTAATCCATCTCTTCTCCCTCCAGCTATGGGTTGAATAGCAGAAGAGATTAAGTTCTATAGACTCGGTTGGCAACCAGCCTACCACAGAAAGAAATGGCAACCTACTGCAGGAAAATCTTCTGCCTAGTCAGTCATGAACCGAAAGAGACATGATCGCCCAAGCGTGTATCATATGCGACACTTAACTGACTGACTGACAAGGAAGGAAATAAACTACAGTAGCATGAACTAAAAACAGAGGTAAATATATACACACAACATCTACTTAAGTTGGGTCATTATGTCTGACTAGAAAGTTTTTCTTGTTAGAATTGATCTTGCACATTTCTAAATCTACCATTTGTCTGTGCATTGAATACTGTTGCCATATCTGGTTGTGTGATCTTGCCATTCATTTAAAAATTCTCAACAAAATTCAATGAAGGATCTGCAATATAACAGTCCCTGATTTGACATCTTAAGTCACTTTCTCACCGACTTTCTGCAAATACTTTCTTGGCAACTGCTCTGACAAGCATTTTTTTCCCCTGTTGCCACGATAACATAAATTTAAGTGCACTACTAGGTTGGAAGTTAGGTCCCACCCTTTTACCATTGAAATAGTTAAATGTAACTACCTCTTTTAATCCAAGTTTCTTTTCTCGCACTTCCTTCTTATAGAACTCTCTTCCATTTACTTGCTTCCTTGATAGCTACAATCTCAAAAACTTTAAATGCAATGTCAGTTGCCATCTTCTATCTTATTCATCTGTTTATCCTTTCTTCAATAACTCTGTACCCAGTCTTTTCTCTCACTGTAACCTCCTTTGCACTAGTGGTGGTCCTGCTTTGCTTGAGGTGAAATAATTTTTTAAAAATAATTTTAAAAATACAGCTTACTCAGAACAAATTCCAGTTACAAACAGATCCATTCAGCTTTACTTTTTGTTCAGGTTTATATTTTCCATACCATTATTAAATAAAAGACTATACACACAGCAGAGTAGTTAGAACATTCACTTTTGAACCATGAGATAGATTCAAATCTCACCATAGTCAATTTTTGAGGAAGGTGACATCTTGGGGTTATCTGTCCGAGGAGGCAATCACAGCATGCAACACCTTTGGAAAGTGCCTGAAAACAATACTACCAAAGCCTTGTAAGCTAATTTGGAATTGTTCATTGATGATTGTGCTTTTGGTGGATAAAAAATTAAGAATTAAAACTTTCTTCTTCAATTTTACAAAAATTCACAATGACATGTGAAATCCTGATTTCATGAGTAGATATTAAATTAATTTTCTGACCACTTAAAGCGATTTGCAAAACTAAAAAGACTTAGCGATCCAGTGCGACAAAAACTTAATGGCTATAAAGGCTTCATTCAGTATCAGCCAGACAGTCAGATGGGAGCAGCAAGACGACACACTAAAATGTAACGGGAGAAACCTGGACATAAGGTTGTGTCACACAATCATTCGCTTTTTCCTTCCTTCTTGTATGCTGATTCCTTTTACTTCTTCTCCATTCAAAGACATTCCTTACCAAACAAATGCTCATACATACATATGTACGCATAAACTCTTTCTAACAAGCTACTACTACGAACATTTCTGCAACTCTTGATACCCTTGACTTTTTCATTGAACATTAATTACAACAATTCATGTTATCTTCCCTATTAATAAATTTCTATTTTAACATGCGAAATGTATATTTTTATTCTTCCACAAATCCAACATTCCAACCTTCTGATGAAAGCGAATAAATCCTAAGCTGTAGGGAATTCGGTTATGTATGACACATGGCCAACTCAAATAAAACATTAACAATCTCCCTATAGCTTCATGCTAACACCAAGTGACAAGTCATCATGACCGAGTGTTTGAGAATACTGGCCTTGTTCAAATTGCAATCATGCCATATTTTGTGCTCTCTCTCAGAAATGTTAACTAAAGTTCACACAGTGCAATATAAACCACAAGCTTTGTGGGTGTTGAATAAACACAAATGTGCCTGAACAGGCGTCTACAACAGAAATTGACTAACTACCCTAGAAGAGAGGCATACTCAGATATGAGCGGTTAGTCATTATTAAACAGAACAAGTCAGAGCATCTATATATTAATAATTTAATATGTTTATTACTATAAACTAGATACCTCCACTTTCTCATGATGAAAAAATGCCCTAAACTTGATGAAAACAAAGTTTTATTGTCAAACTGCTTATGTTATTATTAAAAGGAAAAACCAAAGTATTTTTTATTATTTTATTAAATTTTTTAATCATTTCTAGCACGTTTAAAATTTTGGTTAAAAGCCTTGTTTTTTTGTTTCTTTTTTGTGTCACTGGTGAGCCAAAGATTTCTATGGGAATTTTAGCATCTTTTTTGTGGCAAAAAACACATTATTTTGGATATTCTTGTAAAACTCAAATAATTGTCAGATTTTACTGAAATTTTCAGAATTTATTCATAAATGAATGAAATTATTTTGAAATATATTTTAGAATTTATTTTTTTACATCTGTTACCACAGTTTATTTAATTTTATGAAATTTTAAGAAATTAAAATTATCAGCCTCTTCATATATATATATATATATATATATATATATATACATATATATATATATATTAGTTAAAAGCAGGATTCCTTAAATTATGTTTTAAAGATAAAGTTTTTGTAGAGCAACAATTAATCTGTCATCACCTTGTCAAACACATAACACATGGCTATTGTTTGCTTAAAAAATTAATTTCTGCAATATTTTAACCTTAAAGTAAATAATATTTGTTTCAAATCAGAAAAATTATACTTTAAATCAGCTAGTAGTCCTTAAATAAAGTTTCAGAAAAGTATATTTTATTTTTGGAAGACTTTTTAATAAAGAGAATTACATTGTGATAAAAGGCAAATAAAAAAGGGTGCTAATAAGCTGTTATAGCACAAAAAGAAAAAAATAACTCCTTTCAGTCAATTTAAATTAATTTTTTAAAATACAGCAAAAGATTTTGATTCTTGGAAATATTAAATTTAATCTATTTGCTTGCAATTAAAACTGAAATAAAACCCTCAAGAAAGATTTTTCCTTTTTAAAAATTTACTTTAAACCTTAGGTATCATTTTTTTTTTTTTTTTGTTTTTGTTTTTGTTGGGGATGCTTACTATAAACATTATTTTTTAGCTGGTACACATAGTTAAGATGCTATACTTGTTTTTTTATTTTCTTAAACAATGAAATTAATAATGACAGGCCTAGATCAAGAAGTCTTACTAAAGAAAGACTGTGCCTCTGAAAAGAATTGAACCTGTATCTTCTTTCCATTAGGAAAACAGTTTCTTCAGCTATAATCTTTAGTAAAATTTCTCAATCTAGGTCGGTTGTTATTAATTTCACTGTTTAAGAAAAATCAAGGATAGCAACACAAATAAGCGTAATGACTAAACATAATATTTATAGCAATAGAGAAATAATACTGGATAAAAAAAATCTATTAAAAAATAACTGTTGTTTACCTTTCAGGTATGAAGCTGAAGCTAGCAAATATAGATTCATGAAAAACTATGCATTCCTTAAACAGGTTATTTAAACCTTGATCTATCAAGTAGGACTCTATAGCTGAATTGATAAGCAATGCTTTGACTACAAAAATGGTTCCTATCGGGAAAATGTTCAATTTCTGTTAAAGGCACTTTCTTTAGTCAGACTTCTCAATCTAGGCTAGTTATTAATTTTGTGGTTAAAAATAAAATATAAAACTAATATATACAACAAAAAAAAGAAAAAATTAAAAATTAAAATATAGTAATTGTTTTTCTTTAAAATTATTATGTTTCTTTCTCTCTTTAAACTTATCTCTATTTCTATATATTTCACTCTATGTCTAAACTTTTCTCTAAATACCTGTCTCTCAACTTCTCTCTATAGACTTCTTTCTCATATATATTAAACAAAAGAAAGAATTTAAAGTTAAATTAAAGTAATTTACTTTAAAAAGCCTTATCTCTTTCTTTCTCTAAACTTCTCTCACTATATATATATATATATATACTTCTCTCTCTCTCTACATTTATCTCTCTAAACTTCTAAACACTCTTGCGATGTCCAGTTGTATCAAGTCATAGCTCTTTTTCAAAAACACACACACAAAAAAAAAAGAAAGCCTGAAAGCGCATGGAAAGTAAAAAATTATGGAACATTTTTACATTTCTTATCTCCAGCAAAAAGGAAACATGTAAGAATACTTAAAAATTCTATGAAAACTTAATAAAATCTTTTATTGGACATTTTTACCAAAACAGATATATATATATATATTTGTAATGAATTATTTTGGACATTATTTTTACCGATACTCGTATTTAAGTAGATATTCTGTTTTTAATTAAACAGTATTTTATATTTATGTCTACAGGCCTGATTATTTCACGATAAATTTTTATGACGAAAATGTGTGCTATCCAGCAGGATTCGAACCTGCGACCCCTATTTACATAGGGGAAGCTACCATTTGATCTGGTACTGTCTTAACCACTCGACCATGAATAGCCTCTTGATCAGACAAGGTTTTTATCATGCTTATATAACAATTTTCGATCCATCGTAAACAAACCATATCTGCTCTGTAATGTATCGTAATGTCAAACAAATGTAAACATGTTACGGAAATTTAACGAAATTTAACGAAACTTGGTTATAAGCAACTGACAATTTGTAATGAATTATTTTGGACATTATTTTTACCGATACTCGTATTTAAGTTTAAAAACAGAATATCTACTTAAATAAAAGTATCGGTAAAAATAATGTCCAAAATAATTCATTACAAATTGTCGGTTGCTTATAACCAAGTTTCGTTAAATTTCGTTAATTTCCATAACATGTTTACATATATATATATATATATATATATAGAGAGAGAGAGAGAGAGAGAAAAAGAGATTAATTATATCATATGCACTTCAAGATACCATCTCTGGTGGCGAATGATATTTTATTTAATGTGGGCTGTTTATTTTGTATAATAACAGAATATGGTGTTTTGAGTTTATCCTTGTAGAATATTTCAAATGTCCAGCTTCCAAAAGAATATCAGTATGTAGAAAAAGGGATTCAAACTACCACAGAGACACCCTATTGGTTCTTGATAATGACAGCAATGGTCAAAGGTACTTGAACAAAATATGAACTTCAGACAGTTTATCCACTACTCTGAGCATTATTACTTGAATCTGCATGTAGACAAAATTTATCAAATTTTATACAAAACTACTTTCAGGGTAAATGTATAAGCTGTGTTATGAAATATAGAGAGATATTGTGTTTATGCTTGGATACCATTCCCAAGCTGCAGTATTTTATAGATGGTATATACAAACTAAATAGCCTGTATTCCAAAATCCCAAAACATCTGAAAACCAAAGCACTTCTCAACCTATATATATATATATATATATATATATATATATATATATATATTGTGATGGTAATCAGTTCATGGTAAGAAAACTTACCTTGGTAAATAATCCAAATGGATCCTAGTAATATAAGTTGACAAAACAGACTACTGACATCTAAATCTGTTAAAATAAACTGTTCCCCAGATGAGGTGATTTTAAATTTATATATATATATATATATATATAGTCATCCGTAGACAGATCTGTTTCGCCGTATCACAGCTCATCAGTACGGTTAGACAGTTGATTGCCTTTTACCCAGGATTGAAACCCGACTGAATAGGCATCAGTCGGTGATTTTACCTCTGAGCTACGGGCACTCGGTAGAAGGAGGCAGACTTTTTAGCATGTATATTATCATTATACACGCCCACTAGCTGAGAGTGTTCTAATTCATTGCTGAATGAACAATGCGTAGATGCCAGAGTAGCTACTGTTTTTCAAAGTCTACCAATCTTCCAGAGTGCTCAATATATATATATATATATATATATATAGAGAGAGAGAGAGAGAGAGAGAGAGAGAGAAAAGAAGATACTATATATATGTGACAAATGGAGTTTATTTCTCTTGCTCATTATACACAGCCTTTTGCGTACAGCCCTTAAATCTGGTGTTCATAATTAATGGACCCAGGGGGAGATTTTGCCATAATTCATCATGCAGAAAAAGTTGCTCTGTCATTTTTTTATGATGGGTTATATCTCTTGTAGTGACAATTAACACTGTATAATTTAAGATTATAATTTCAATTTACTAATTAATGTCCAGACAAAAAAATAGTTGAAAAAGCAATTTTACAGAAGAATTATTTTTATTTGAGAAATATTTTCTTCTACTTTCCATAGAGTTTCGCTTTTAGAAAGTTTCCAAGAACAAATCAAATCCATTTTGTTTTTCTCATTTGATCTTAACATTACTAGTACACAGTTATTGGAACTGAACCTTTTACACATGAGAATAATGACAAGAACAAAGATATTGTAAAATCAACATTTCTTTGATATTATATTTTATTTCTTTCACCTTGGGATTAGAAGTTACATGCCACTTCTTTTTAGGATTGTATAATGGGAATGAAAAGGACACTTTTCTTAAAAGAGTGAGTCAAAATTTCTCTAAACAATTTTTATATAAATCATTTCACCCCAAGTAAAGCAATAAAGCCTCAATGACACAAGGTTGACTGATTGATTCATTGCTAGAAAGGATTAAAAAAATTAGTAAAATAATGAAAAAATAATTTGTAATAACAAACATTTTATTTACTCTATTTACACTGTTCAGACTGTTGTCTTCATCTTTATTGTCATATTCATGTTTTTTGTGTTTTTTTTAACTACTGGGCCACATAAAAAAGGACACATTACCCAATGGAATAAAAGAATTGGTTAAAGTAATCCAGTGTGTTGAGGCAAAGAGTTGTGAGTTCAATACCTGGACACACCAGGTATATGGAGAGTTGAGTTACTAAAGGAAAATAACTGAAACTGAGATATACAGAAGAGGCATGGTAAGTGGAACTAGAACAATCTATCCTAGTTGATGAAATAAAGAGTTTGATTCAAAATTCCAAACATCTGGAAAAGGCTGGAACACACAACAGCCAAAACGTTGTGAATATGACAACAAAGATGAAAACAACAATGTAAATAGTGTAAATATTTGGAATACTTCATCTCAGAAATAAAGACAGAAAGAAACATTTTGATTATAAAATTTGTTTGTCAACTTTAAGGCCTTTTTCACCATGGTATGCTCCTTTTAAGCAATTTTGTGGAAGTACCTATTCATAACTTAATGTAAAAGAGAAGGCCATTAAAAAATTTTTTCTTGGGTCAAATAAATATTGAATCATAAGTAATTTTCATTTTTGCCAACCAGTGGTAATAGTTTGAAGAATTAAGTTGATAAACAAAAGCAGAAATTATTTATTACTCAACCTTATAATAATGTTTGGGGGAGGGACCCTAACATGGTTTAATGGTTAGAAAACTTGGCTCACTAGAACCTGTTACAACTGATTAGGGAGTTCGATCCTCACTGGGTACCCCATACTTTCAGTCTTGTGCCGCATCTAAGCGGCACTTAGAAAATCACCTCTCTAGAACAATTACGTCTAAGTAGTAAATTCAATCCTCACTGGGTGTGCCAAATTTCGGCCTTGTGCCACATCTAAGTGGCGCTTAGAAATTCACCATAATAATAATGTTTGGTGGTTCAGTTACATTTTGGGGAGAGGGTCAAATGAATAACTTGTCTGCAGCCCCTCTTATAAAACGTCAATAACAATCTAGAATGTAAAGGTTATTTGAAATTTATAAAATGCATCACACCTCATCAAGACATGTTCAATATTTCTGCATTCATAAAAGAACAATGAGAAGTGACAGTGAAATAGCTTTTCTCTTTCTTACTTTATATAGATTGAGGAAAAATAAAGAAAAAAAAAGAAGGGGAACTTATGAATATTCATTTTAAGTTATAAATATTTTCCTTAACATATGTTGTTCTTTTATCTGCAAAATTACTTTCTTTTCATTTTTATGCATAAGAATGGAAGAAATGCTTTAAGTATGGTGGAAATTATTGCAGTATTGCCCCCCCCCATGTGAAAATTCAGGTTTGTAAAAAGGTATATTGAATTTGGGTGAAAATAGAATAAAAAGTCTTATGTTGATATAGAATAAGAATGTGTAAAGAATGTTGGAAAGCGGGACATTTATAATACCTTTGAAATGTATGCACATGATTTGAAAAGTAAAAATTTATTCAATCTTTTAACAATAGTAAATAAACAAAAAAAAAAAAATAGCAGAGAAAAGAATTCTGTTTGCTTTGATTGTATCCATTCATAATTCTAAACAAAAAGGCTTTCCTTCAATAAAAGATCACTTTTACTGAAATGGACACTTGTTACAAAATATAGATGAACCCTAAAGAAAAGAAAAGAAAATAAATCACAAGAATGCATTATAGCCTAACTCTCCTCCCATCATAGTTCTTAGAATAAGAAATCTTACACGAGAATTTCTCTTAAATAGCATAAAATGAAAAAAAAAAACACTAAGTAAACATGATACAATTGCTATTAAAGTTAGAGGTTTGAAACCATGCATGAATAGCTAAGTGAACTTTTTTTAAGTTTCATTTTCTGTGTGTTATATCAGGAAAAAAAGAAACTTAATAATAATAATAATAATAACTAGTATTAACCTATTAAAATTTCCCTACATTCCTATTTTAAATATCTTCTTCTTCTTCTTCATGTGCCGTGTCCCTTCAGGACGTAGGCGATCATGGACTTCCACTTGGCTCTGTCCCTTGCCGCTCTTAGTAATTTTTTTCTTCCAAGCCCTGCTTCGTCAACCATTTGCTCAGACCTAACAAGTAGGTCTCACACTGCCCTCCCCTGTCTCTTCTTCCATTTATCCGACTTGTGAGTATCAAGTTCTCCAGGCCCTCCTTCCTCATTACGTGTCCCAGGAACTTCATTTGCCTCTTCCTGATATTTATTATCAGTTTTCTTCTCGTTTGCATCCTTTCCTACACCTCATCATTGCACACGGGCTCTGTCCATGGTATCCTCAGCATCTTTCTGCAAAACCATATTTCTGAAGCCTCAAACCTATCCTTCATCTTTGATGAGATCGTCCAACATATTAATCTTAATTCTTAAGTTAGAATAAGCTCATGGCGAGTTATACAACAATGAAACATCTGTAAAAATTCTCCAATCACACCATTAAATATTTGAGCTTAACTGTAACAAAATATTTCAATAACAATCATAAATATGAATTCTGGTCATTATTTTAAGAAGTAAGGGAGTACAAATGGAAATATTTGAAATTGACATTTCACTGAAACAACAGTTAAAATCCTCTATCTTCCCTTCCTTCTTTCTTCCTTTTTATCAATAAATATGAATGCTGGTTTTATTTTAAGAAGTAAGGTGATACAAATGAAAATATTTGAAACTGACAACTTTTTTTAATTTCACTGTAATAAACACTTCTGTCTTCTCTTCTCTTCTTTCATTTCAAAGGCATATCAAAAATGCTACTTGGTTTCATCAATGAAACCAAGTAGCATCTTTGATATGCCTTTTGTCCTCTCACAAAATCAAAACAGAATAGTCCATTATTTATGAGACATTAGTAAGAGACAAACATGTCTTTTTTTTCACTGACACCAAGTAGGTCTCTGCTATGTCGTTCCATGTGATCAAAAAAGAATAGTCCATTATTTATGAGGTATTAGCAAGAGATGTTAAATACTTCTTCCTTGCACTGAAACCAAGTAGTGTCTCTGATATGTCTTTCAGCTTTCCATGAAATCAAAAAGAATTAGTCCATTATTTATGAGGTATTGGCAGGACATAACCATTCTGTGAACTCGGAACTAACAAAGGGAGAGGCAAGCACAATAAATATATGATTATAATAATAAAAACACCAGATATGTTTCTCATGGCTTCTGCCTTGATTGATTGAAGATGTTTCTATATAGCAGTGAGTCCTTTTTCTTTTTAAATTTTTTCACCCCAAGCAAAGTGCAGGGGGTTAAAATGAGAGAAAAAAAAACAGGGTACAGGGGGTATTGGAGAAAGGATAAAAGATGGATGGGATTCAAGAAGATGGCAATTGACATTGCATTTAAAATTTTGGACATTGTAACTATCAGGGAAGCAAGTAAACAAAAGGGAGTTCCACAGGTGGGAAGCATGAGAAAAGAAACCGTTGGAGTAAAAGAGACACTTACATCTATTTCAATGGTAAAAAGGTGGGACCTAGATGCTAATCTAGGAGCATGTGTAAATTCATGTAGTCGAAGCACCTGGAAAAAAAAAGTTCATCAGAGCAGTTGCTATGAAAATATTTTTTGTAGAAAAAACAGAGGGAAGCCACATCCTGTTGGTGAGAAAGTGACTGAAGGCAAGCTGTCAAGTCAGGATTGATTACATTGCAGATCCTTCTTTGAATTTTGTCAAGAACCTCAAGATGAATAGCAGGAGCACCCAACCAGATATGGTAACGGAATTCAATGCACAGATAAATGATAGATTTATAAATTTGCAAAATGGACTCTGATGAGCTAGCCTAGCCCAACACAGTAAAAGAAAGCTAGAGATTCGATGTAATTGTTCCTCTTCAGGTCAGTTGAGAGAGTGAAAGCAAGAAGCGCAGTCTCCTCACAAATGAAGAAAAGTACTTGAGGCAACAGAAATACGGTTCAACAGAAGGATACCAAGAATCACATTGACTGAAAAGGTGAATTAGTCAGTCAATTAAGTGCCATATTTGATACACACTTGGGTGATCATGTCTTGAGACATGACTGACTGGGCAGAAGATTTTCCATTCAGAAGTTTGCCATTACTTTCTGCAGTAGACTGGTTGCCAACCAAGGCTATAGAAACTAGTTTGTCCTGCTATTTAACCCATAGTTGAAGGGGATTCATACCTTTTTTAAGGGTATTTGCACCTAAGTGAATGTAATGCATTCAAATGGAATTCGAACTTGGCTCTCCAAGTTCTCATTCTGAGCTGAGATCCACTGCACCAAAACGCACAGGTGAATAGGTATCCTAAATTGCCCTAGTTTACAGTTCAAAAAAGTGTTGAAATAGTGTAATATCCTTCAATTCCAATAGCTGATATCTCATCTATTTTCAAGGCTATTTTCATAAAATTATGATGTAAAATACAGTTCTTTCTCATGTATGATAATTAGTTTTTATTTTGCATCCCTGTTTCAGTGATGGACAACACTTTCACATTTTTAAAGTTGATAATTCCATAATTTTTTTTTTTTTCTAATTTGTTACACTCTGAGTTATGTCTCTCTAAACATACCAAAATAGTTCCATCCTGAAGTAAAAAAAAAAAAAAGACGCTCATCAATTTAGTAGGAAAACCAAAAAGTTTGAAGTTGTTTTTCATAAAAAATAAAGTCGAAACCTCTAGTGAATGAAACATCAGAGACATTCAGTTAAAAAAAGAAGAAAAATTAAGAGTACACCTCCTTGTAGAGCAATGTCTTGTCTTTAAAAATTAGTTAGTTTCACATCTCCATTTCCATACAACTCCAGGTACACATTAATCAAAAAGAGGGTTTACTGTATTCATTTTATGTAAATAAGTCGAGTCTGGTGAATGTAAATTTGTATTGCTGACCAACTGAATGAACATTGCCAGCTGAACTGAAAATCAAAATGGTTTGATTAATTGATTTTACAGTTCAAATCTTTTTCTTATAGTTTCTATAATGATGCATTTTAAAACTGTAAAGTACTTATTGTATTTTATCAAAACTTTCATGCTTGAATCAAGTTTGTCATAGCTTTTTTTTTAAGCATTTTCTTAAAAAGAACAGGAAACAAAATCCATAATATAAAATAGAAAAATATTATAAAATCTATATTATAAAATAAAAAAAATAAATATAGAAACTAGATATATTCTTATTTCTTTAAATTTTACACACACATTTGTCAGAAAAAAAAATTTTAATATTTTTTTTTAAGTGCACAATTTTTCTTTTAATGGTCATTTTCATTAATATTTGTGGCTGGCAATATTTTTGTAATTTTCAGATTTCAACATCAAATTGAAAATTTATTTACATTTTCTTTTCAAAAACTAAAACTGGATACATTTTATAAAAAAATAAAGAAATAAAAAATTTAATTTTGGCTTGGTCCATAAAAAATTTAAATACTAGGTAATTTTCAAATTATAATCAGTTAATTTCTTTTCTTTTTTTAAATGATCATTTATTCTATGAATTAAGTCTGAATTCAGAGGTTAGAATGAAATTGTTGTTCTTCCTGGTGTCATGTCCATTCAGGACGTAGGCAATCAGACTTCCACTATAAATGGCCATAATCAAGCTGGGAGAAGAGAAAAGATGGGTATTTGTGCATAACTGAATGCAACAAACTTGAGTGAGATATGAATTCAGCTCCCCAACTTCTCATTCCAAGCCGATGGCCATTACACCACCTTTAGATCCACTCTATAATATAAAAAAAAATTATCAAAGATGAAACCTGATCACATAAAATGAATAACAGAACATTTTCAATATTTACAAAAAAAATGTTATTTACTAACCTTAATTCAGTTTTGGCAGAAGGACATAAAGAACACCCAGTGAAGTTCAAAATTCGCTATGCAATAGTAACAGTCTACTAGGACAGCTCACTAATTATTACCCCATAGTTAGGTACAAGCTTTTGGCTCTTATAAACTGATTCCAATAGTTTGGGAAATAAATCAACTTTAATTATTCACTGACCAATGAATTACTAGCTGTAGATGTAGTCAAACAATCTGTGATCTTTGTTTTCTTAGTGATTGAAATGCAGAAAGAGAACAAACAATTTCATTAAATCAGTTGAACCTTGTCTTTGATTCCTTGTAACATTTTTCAAATCTCACATCCTTAATGTAATTTCTAATATTGCAAAAATTGAACAAAAGCAAAATCAACCTCATACCCAACACCAATGAGGTACCAATGGAGTCGAGATGTAAGAACAGCAAAAACCAAATAAGAAATAAAGTTAAAACTTTATACAATAGATGATTTTTTTTTTCCATCCCACTGAAATCTAAATCAAATTCATAGCATTTATCTTGAAATATTTCCTAAGGGATAAATTCTCTCGAATTAATTGAATATCAGTTTATGAGATTTCAGCTATTAGCTAAAATAGAATTAAAGTTTCTTTGCTTGAAGGACAAGGTTCCTTGATCTGTTTATTATAGCAAAAATAATTGATAACCAAATGTTTAATTCATTCAGGAAAACAGAAATGCTCCTCTCCAATTTGACAAAAGATCAATGAACAATCATGCCAAGGAGAACTAAACAACATCAAATGTTTAATGATATGTGCACAATTCATTGTTATTGCAAATAAGCAGTACATACAAGAAATCCATTTGTGCTTTGGTCGAAGGAACGACTGAGAAAATTATGAGACTAAATAGATAAAAAGATATTAAAAAAGTGTTTGCATGAGCAAACAGTGGAGCAGAAATGCCAGAACAACTTACACGTAATTGTTGTCTCTAATTGTTATACTTAACGGAAACAAGCATAGCCAATGCAATTATAGCAAGAAAGAAATTCAGAAAGTCATTGTTTTGATTTATAATTTTATTATTTCGGATATCAATGCAGAAAAGACAACTTAGAAAAAAAATAATAATTTAGAGAAAAATATATTTTTGTTATTTCAAGTAAATTTCTCTCAGGCAATTGACAGTGGATCAGAAAAATTGCGTTAAATACAGTTCTAATTTAGAAAGCTACAAAATTTGTTTGGATAGAAATGTTAGCTATTTTTAACTTTAGATTCATTTGTTTTAAGGCATATCGACCTAATGGGTTATTTAATGCCAATATGACTTTTACAAAAGATTAGTATGAACAAAATATGTATTCTTTGTAAGAAAAAGATATATATATATATATATATATATTTCTTCTCAAGAACAAGGTAATAAAATCATCAACTATTAATCAACACATATAAAAAGAATAACAAGATAAACAGAACAAATACAGTGTGGCCTGATGAAATGAGGTAATTTAGCTCATAGAAATGAATTATAATTTATAACCGATCTAAATTTGTTGAGTTTTTCTTTATATATATATAGATATAAAAAAAAAAGGAAAGAATAAGAACAAAAAGTGGGAGAGAAAATGAAAAAAAGAGAGGGAAGTGTATGTTAGAAGACAGGCAGTGCTGTTTCAGAGGATGGGAAGAGAGATGGGAAGACAAAGAGAGATAGTGAAAAAAAATTATATATATATATATATATATATATATATAATATTAACTATAGTAATAACAATACCAATAGTAACAGAACTAACTCTGCCGAAACTAGTATTAATTAAGCTATAATTTAAATCGTCTTGTAGAACCCACCGAGAACGAACTCGGAGGGAAAAGAAAGGAAGTAAAAAAAAGAAACAAACGAAGTACATGAACAAAAAGTCAAGCACTCATAAGAAAGAAAAAACTCCAAGACGAAACCCCTAACACTAAAGCGCTCAATACGAAAGTAGACCAAACAAAGACCGAAAATCTAAGCAAGAGCCAACGACCTACCACGGTTTTGCCCAACGGCTCGTCAGGGAAATTGGCTCCAATTTCCCTGACAAGCCGTTGAGCGAAACCGTGGTAGGTCGTTGTCTTTGTCTATATATATATATATATATATATATATAAGAAAGTTACAGTATGTTGCATTTTTTTGTTTTTGGCAGAGGATAGAAGAATTGGCCAACTCAAGACCTGCATGGATTGGATTTGTTTGCTTTTATTTATTTGAAACAAAATATCAAGGTGTTCAATATGACATTGCCAAATTTTTAATAAAATTGATCATTTTAATCTTTTGGGAATGAAAGCATTTTGATTGTTTAAAAATATTTTAAATGTCACTTACTCACTAAAAATTTAATTCCATTAATTTTTACAATATTTTTTCTCATAAGTGAGAAGTATTATAATTGTTTCAATTCTTTTCTATAAGCTGAAGAACTAAAAGATAGTTTGTAGGGATAACGCAATTAGTAAAAAAAATGCTAAATTGTGGATTTTGTTCAAACTATCAAACAATGATAGAAATTTGAAGTCTGATAGAAAGTGATTCAAAAACCTCTGTAAGAGAACATTTACCAGTTGTGCTCATGGGTTAAAGAAGTCACCAAGGAGGTGACAGTTTGAGGATATGGGCTGGAATTGTCAACCAAACCATTATTGAACTATTCAAAGTCAATGAAAAAGTTAAACTGAACTATAGAGATTTCATGGACAAGACTTGAATGATATAGTTTCAAAATGAAGTGTGCATTTATGCATGACAATGCTCCTTATGTATCTAAAGTTACTTTTGAAATTTTTTAGCATAAAAGGTTTACAGGAGAGAAGATAATCGAATGGCCACCATCAAGTTCTAATTTGAATCTGATCGAAAATCTGTGGTAATCTGTGAAGATTAAATTATATGAAGGTAGCAAACAATAACACAGCAAAGTAGATCTTAGGGAAGCATTTAAAACTAACATGTTGGAAACTGAACTTACTGGAGTAAAAAAAAAATAATAAACAAAATCAATGGATAATATATTGCTGGCTATTATTGAGAGGAAGGGTCACTATATTAAGATGTAAAGGATTAACATTTCTGTTTGTTCTTCTTTTTATTATGTTTGATTAATTGTTGATGATTTTATTACCTTGTTCTTGAGAAAAAGGGTCATTATATTAAGATGTAAAGGCTTCAAAGACTTAACATTTTTTTAAAGTGTTTTTAGATGTTGTTCAATTGTTGATGATTTTATTACCTTACTATTAAAGTAAAAAGTGATTTTTCTGGTTTTCCATAATAACTTTAGATGGAAGTTTTTTTTAAAAATAATTCCAATAACTTTAACAAAACATGTTGAAAGTACCTTAAAATTTAAGTCAAGATTTGTTCTGAAATTTCAATCAAGTTGAAAATTTGACAAAAATTGTTCAAAACAAATTTGAGTTTTTGAGGTTTCTGGGATTTGGATAAAATCTTCATACGAATGGTATTGCCAATCTATTAAAAAATTTATTTCAAATAGTTTTGTGTTTGCTAGTTTTTTGTAAACATTTAATTTATAAAAATCATCTCAATTTCAGAAGATTTCATTTTTTATCAGGATTTTGCTTTTGTGTTCAGTTGAAGGAAAAACTCATGAAAAGCATGGAAAATAATCATAAAGTACACTTTGGTAGTGTAGGAAAACTTTACTTCTGATTATGAAAAAAATCCAAGAGAAAATTTGTAATAATTATTTAATTTCTTGAAATTAAATAAGCAATATTTAATAAGTTTTAATAAATTAATTATTTAAAATTTTACAAAAATTGTTCAAAGCAAAATTGAGTTTAGGTTTATGTGACTTGCATAAGTTCAAAAAGGGCCAGATTCAGATGAAGAGTGGCCCAAGGCTATTTCACTTGTGGGAGACCCTAGGCTATTCCATCTGTGAGAGGCCTGAAGCTATTCCACCTGAAACCCCTCCAAATCCCCCATTCTCATGAGTAGAATTTGAGTTTTGTCTAATGGCTGGGACCCTAACTTGGTAACAACAGTAATTAAGAGGTGGTTCCATGCTCCTCACAACCTCCTGCTGTCATACCCAGGACCTAACAAGTAGAGGAAAATGGAAGAGTGTTAAATTAAACAATTTGAGCAAAGCTGAGGATGATATTCCCTGTTTAAAATTACTGAAGGGTTGTTTAAAGTCGACAATACCTTATGACAGCAAGAGTAAGAAAGGCCTTATGACAGGGTCAAAAATGTTATACACTTTGGATAGAGGCCCCCTAGATTTTGATGCCCTAAGCTTCAACCTAGGTAAATCTGGCACTGACTGTAGTTGTGATATAATTAAGAAACAATTTGGATTTATTTACTAACTTGTGTCTAATTTGTAAAAGAAAAGAACCAATTCTTGAACAGCATAAAAATCAATGTACTTATTGGGCTCGTCTTTTTCTTTTAGTCTGTATTGTTAGTTCATTAAAGAGTCTTTAATTACATTTTCTCAGAATTTTTTTAGATCATTTTTTTTCTTTTTACCATCTTTCTTGTAATCAATGACCTTTTGTTCGCAGCAGGTACCAACAGTTTCCAAAGAAAGTGTTTTTAAGTGGCATCGATGCAAATTTATTTATTTCGTTCTAGACAAACGAGAAAACTGAGAAAATATTCCTAAGGACAGTTAAGGTGTAACATAAGTTTTCAATTAATTTGACTTCAAAATAAAAAATAAAAATTAGAAACTTATTTTCTAATGCCTCTTTTTGTTCTTATAATAATCATCAGCCTTTCCCCTAAAATTAAAAGATTAACAGTTAACTTATTAAAAGGTTAAATTAGTTTTTCATTATAAACAAAACAAAAATACTGTTTTTAATTTCAAAAAGTAAATGTAACACTAAAACAGAAGCACTATTAGTTTTTTTTTCATTTTCTTTTAAAGATTAAAATAGGATTTTGAATCTAGTTTGACTTGTACAATAAAATAATAATTCTAAACAAACAAGTCACTAAAAAATAAAATGTAAGGAGAGGTGGCTAAGTCTTCAAAATTCTGATCATCTCATGATGAATATTTTTTTTTAAATGTTTTTTAGATATATTATCAAACTGTAAGTGGATGTGTGGGTGGTGTGATGGATAGCAATATAAAATGAAAAATAGGAGAGCTGAGTTCAAATTCCAGTCAAGTTCATTACATCCTCTTACACTTAAATATCCTTGGAAAAAGTATGAATGCATCTCTTCTCTCCCTAACTATAGATAAATAGCAAGACAGATGGGTTTCTATAGCTTTGGTTGGCAACCAGTCGAGGAAAATAAAAACTTTGAATTCAAGAAAATTAGGCTCTATCAGGTTATCCTATGCAAGGTACACCACTGCTGATACAGTTGCAGTACATGAGCAGCCTGTACAGCCCAATAGGTTATGGCATGCAATAGTGATGGCAGTCATAGATACTTGTTTTGACAATTTATAAAATATTTTCATATAATGGGAAACTCAGAAACATTTTTCTTCACATTTGATATACCGAGCGCCCATAGCTCAGAGGTAGAATTGCCGACAGACGCCAATTCGGTCGGGTTTCAATCCTGGGTAAAAAGCAATCGGATGTCTAACTGTACTGATGAGCTGTGACAATGAAACAGATCTGTCTGCGGATGACTATTTATGCTCTTACACCCTGATTGAGCACTCTGGAAGAATGGTAGACTTTGAAAAAAACAGTAGCTACTCTAGCATCTACTCATCATTCATTCAATAATGAATTAGAACACTCTCACTACTGGCATATGAATACATGGTATATCACAAGCTAAAAGTCTGCCTCCTACCGAACACCCATCGCTCAGAGGTAGAATCACCGACTGACGCCAATTCGGTCAGGTTTCAATCCTGGGTTAGAAGCAATCGGATGTCTAACTGTACTGATGAGCTGTAATACATTGAAACAGATCTGTCTGCGGATGACTATATATATATATATATATATGTGTGTGTGTGTTGATTGAGATTTTATTTCATTGGTCAGATACATGAAGCAATATATGATTATCCTTAAATGTAGAAAAAACTTATCCCTGTTTATATATGTGCATGCTGCATGTAACAAAAGCAATAGATGCATATTTTAAATGTAAGTGTATGCATATAAAAATAATTCATGCATCAGGCGTATTTAAACTAGATGAATTAAGTGTACACAAAGCGCGCACACACACACACACACACACACACACACACACACACACACAAACAGGTATAAGTTTTTCCTACATTTAAAATTGATTATATACTGCTTTATTACGATACGAATCTGACCAATGAAATCAAATCTTAATAAACATACTGTCTCTTTAGATTTTTTAAAATTTAAAATCATTCATCTTTAAAAAATCTCTGAAGAAGCTTATTAAAGTGAAACATGTTAAAGACACTTTTCTTTTTCTTACCTGTTCTTTACTTATTCTATTCATTTTGTCAGATTTTGATCCATGCACTCAACTCTACAGATATATATATATATATATAACAGATTTTCAGCAGAGGAGATAAAATGTTTATAAATGCTGAAAATAAAGTGTGTGTGCGAGATATTATATATATAAATCAGTCGAATTTCGGTCCTGGCTTTAGGCCGACATTTAATCTAACTGCACTGATGAGCTGTGATATCTGTATGCAGATATATATATATATATATATATATATATATATTCAAATCCTGGCAAGAAGAGATTAATTCTTCAAAATCAACAAATATCACCTTCCCTAAAATATTTCTGGGTCTCAAAAAGAAAAATGAAGCAATGATCCAGTAAAAAGTGCAAACATCAGCTTGGAGCACAAACCTTGCACATCTTTCCTGGGAGGGTCTGTTTAAACATGAATCTTGGCAACTCACCATTTTCATTTAGACTGACATATACACAACAAAAACAGATATCATTTTAACAACTTCTATATAAAACAAACATCTTAAGCTCGATATTCTCAGGACATGGATCTTGGAGTCATTAAAACTTAATTAGATTTCATCAAAAGCCCAACAAACATAGCATGTTTTTTTATGCTGTTATTAAAACTCGACTTGACTAAGTATTAAAGAACAATTAAAAAGTTCTAGATATATTAAGAATTCTACTTCTTCCTCATGTATCAGGACGTAGGCGATCATGGACTTCCACTTGCTCCTATCGCTTGTTGCTCTTGACACATTTCCTCTTGGTATCTCTCCAAAACCCTGTTCCGCCATCCACTTGCTCAAGCCCATCAAGTATGTTTCAAGCTGCTTTCCCCAGTCTCTCTTTCCCTCTATCCATTCCATGAGTATTAGATTCTCCAAGCCCTCCTTCCTCATTATCATTCATTCAAGTGCCATATGTGATACACGCTTTGGCGATCATGTCTCGGAAGAGACATGACTGACTGGGCACAAGATTATCCCGCAGTAGGTTGCCATTGCTTTCTGCGGTAGACTGGTTGCCGACCAAGGCTACAGAACCCAATCTGTCCTATTATTTAGCCCATAACTGGAGGGAAGAGGCGGATTAATACCTTTCCCAAGGGTATTTGCGCGTAAGTGAATGCAAGGAATTTGACTGGAATTTGAACTCGGCTTCCTGATTTCTCGTTCCGAGCCTTTTATCCACTGCACCACGACGCACATCCTCATTACATGTCCCAAAAACTTCAGCTGTTTCTTCTTTCCTTTTCATTTGTATACCTTCCAAAACCTTGTCATTGCTAACATGTTTGGTCCATGGTATCCTCAGCATCCTTATGTAGAACCACATTTCTGTTGCTTCGAGTTTCCCTTTCATTTCTGATGAGATTGTCTAGCATTCGCTGCCATATTGAAAGACAGACATCACATAACAGTCATGTACTCTTTTTTTTTATGCTGTGTAGTGCAGAGGATATCAGCTCAGATCGAGAAATCAAAGAGCTGAGTTTGAATTCTGATTGAATCATCTTTTCTCTCTCTAGCTATGGGTTAAATAGCAGAACAGATTGGGTTCTATAGCCCTGGTTGGAAACCAGTCTACCACAGAAAGTAATGGCAACCTACTGTGGGAAAATGTTCTACCCAGTTAGTCATGTCTGTTTTGAGACATGATCACCCAAGCGTGTATCACATATGGCACCTGATTGACTGACTGACTCTTTTCTTTGTTTCCAACAAAATCTTCCCATCTCTCCATACTCTGCTTAGCTTTTGAAATGCGTTCTTGGCCATGCCAATGCTCTTTCAGATCTCAGTGTTGCACTTTCTATTCTCTGTCAATGAGCAGTAATTAATATTAAAAGCTGAAACTTTTTCCTAAAATAAAACGCTTTCCAATAAAAAAATGTGCTTATAAATAGAGAAAACAAATTCATGAAAATCCATATACAGTCACAAATTAATTAATGATAGTCTTTGTTTTTTTTAAGCCTCAGTAATTGCTCCATGCTTTGTTGCAAGATTATTTTGGAGACAAGGGAGTGGAACTGTATTACCTACCATCAAAATTTCGAGAGTTGAAAAAAAATGTTTTTTTCTACAAGAATGTCTTTGTTCTATCACTGGACATCTATGACTATAACTGGGAGTGTGCAGAAAAAATTACTATAACTTGCCTACTTTTTAAACTTCCATTTAAGTTCAAGGATCAGATTTAAAAAAAAAAATTCCAGGAAAATGAATTTCTGTATTTTACTTTTAAAAAGCCAGGATTTTCTCAAGTTCATTTTTTTTTGTTTTTTTCAGGTTTTTTTTTTTTGATAAAATTACATCCTGTAAAAAAGGAATAAAACTTACATCCTTGATTTGAAGACTTGAAGTTTTTTTTTCTTAAGACAATAGTTTCCTTGATAAATCTAAAAGCAATTAAGATCTTTTCTAAATAATCTCTGTTTTACTGCATTTCCTACTTTACAATTTAGAACAAATTTTCAGGAAATAAATAGTATTTGAAAAAAAAAAATTGACGGTTTAAATTCTCCAAAGAATTCTGATTTTAGCTAAAAAAAAAAAATTATTACATGGAGTGGGAGTAACAATATGTAAAGAAAAAAAAAACATTTTTGTAAAATTTTCTAAAATAAATTTCAAAAATAATTTAATTAATTTGTGAATAAATCCTGAAAGTTTCAATAAAATCTGACAATTATTTGATTTTTGTAGAATTTTCAAATCAATGTGTTTTTTACTGGAAAAAAAGATGCAAAAACACTAATCATAAATATTACATCAAGCACAGACAAAAAAAAAAATAAAACTTTTAACCAAAATTTTAAATATGTCAGAAAAGATTAAAAATTTAATAAAATAATAAAAACTTTGGTCTTTCCTCTTATAATAATAACATTTTGACAATAAAAATTTGTTTTTAAGTTTGAGGTGTTGTTTCAGCAAATTAGTAGAAGTACCTACATGAAACTCCAATATATTTGTTGTGATTTATTAATAATTTCATTATGGCTCATTATGCTTCTATATATTACATGAAAACATATATATATATATATATATATATATATATATATATATATATATATATAAATGATTCCCTTATGGTGAGGCTTATGCCCTATTGCATCAAAACACTGGTTTATGTACAATCACCAAAGTTAACAATGTTGAAGTTGGTCAGTACCTAGATAGGTGACCGTTTGGAAATACCAGGTAAGTTGGTCAGTACCTAGATAGGCGACCGTTTGGAAATACCAGGTAAGTTTTGGGAGATGTAATAGATAATGTCTCAGAATTGTTAATCGAAGAGCTGAGTTTCAATTCCAGTTGGGTTTGTTATATTCACTTAAATACAAATGCCATTGAGGAAATAGTATGAATCTACCTCTTCTTCTCAAACTGGAACACTGGTTCCTATACAATCACTGAAGTTAAGCAACATTAAACCTGGTCAGAACCTAAATAGGTAACCATTTAGGAATACCAGCTGCTGTAAGTTTGGATGTGCAGGTGGCATAATGGTTAATGACTCAGGATAAAAAAAAAATCTTTCAATGAATAATGAACATTTTTTTCTTTAAATTTAAATTAGAATAATTTATAAATTTCTAAATCTAATTATATTACTAATCATAAATGGAAAATTTTACAAAAATTCTGCAATCCCCCACCAAATATTTTAAAAAGAGTTTCAAATTCTTTTTGTGTGTATAAACATTTAAGTCCGGGGTCAAAAGCCAAGTTCTAATTTCAGTTAGGTTTGTTATATTCATTTACAGGCAAACACCCCTGGGAAAGGTATCAATCCATCTCTTCTCCCTCCAGCTATGGGTTAAATAAAAAAAAACAGATTGAGTTATAGCCTTGGTTGGCAACCAGTCTACTGTAGAAATTAATGGCAACCTACTGCGAGAAAATCTTCTGCCTAGTCAGTCATGTCTCTTTCAAGATCACCCAAGTGTGTATCACGTATGGCACTTAACTGACTGACCCATGCAAAAAGGTATAAAACTACCTCTCCTCCTCCTAGCTATGTGTTAATTTGTCACACTTGAAATGACGCATTTTTTTGTTGGTTGCGGATCCAGTCATCTAACAAACTCCTTATTATACAAGAAAGTCTTGACTTATTCTTGACCCTTTTTCTTTCCAGATAATGTTTCATTCAATATATTGTTACTCATAAGCCCAATGAAAATAATTACAATAAAAAAATGGCGAGTAATCTTACTCTATGAGTACAAACTGGAAAAAAAAAATTTTTTGCATCAAATCATTACATGCAATGCAGAATACTCTTTTCTTTTCTTTTTTTTAAAATCATTTCACCCCAAGCAAGGCATTCCACTGCTACTATTGCGCAGGGGTTAGATGGGGGAAGGTGATGAGAAAGAGTGGTTAGATATAGAAAATGTCAGCAGGATGGTGACAGATGGGTACATAGGAAGAGTGTTTGAGAAAATGGGTGTGGATTAGGAGGTGTCTATTGACCTTACATTTAAACTCCTGAAGAGTTTAAATGTAGCTCCTGACAGCTACTGTCAGGGAAGGAATCATGTGGAAGGGAATTCCACAGGCGGGAAGTGTGAGAGTAGAAGCTGTTGGAGTAGAAATTGTGGTTATATTTTATCATTTTCACTGTAAAAGGATGGGACCTAGTTACTAATCTAGTATCTCATGCAAATTCATACCTAGGGGGCACCAGTGATCTAAGTTCATCAGAGCA
This sequence comes from Ascarosepion bandense, assembly GCA_037127315.1. NCBI lineage: Eukaryota > Metazoa > Mollusca > Cephalopoda > Sepiida > Sepiidae > Ascarosepion > Ascarosepion bandense. Next base: position 821,808 of record JBBBDQ010000152.1, read on the forward strand.
GAAGCTGTGAAAGTATTTATAGAAGAGGCACAGGGAAGCCACGTTACGCTGGTGGGAGAGTGACTGCAGCCAGTCTGCCAAGTCGGTATCGATCACATTACAGATTCTCCGTTGTATTTTGTCAAGAACCCCGAGGAGAACAGCAGGGGCGCCTGACCAGATGTGGCAGCAGTATTCAATACACGGGCAGATGGTAGATTTGTAAGAGAGTATCACAGTGGTTAGATGCAAATGAATACCCAAAACTTCTACTGCTACCTAAAAAGTTAATATTTACTGAATGGTGGTCTTTCAAAGAGGTTAGTCATTATTCATTTTTGCTTCAAGGGAAAACAATAACAGCAACCTCGTATTATTTAGAAATTGAGTGTATACCCACAAAAATGGAAAAAGAAACATTCTAGTCTTGCGAATAAGGATGACCCAATTTTGTTGTACCTGTCACATATTTCTCAATCAACTGTCCAAAAGCTGTATAATTATGAAAATTTACCTCCTCCTCCTCCATATTCACCTGATATCTCTCCAACTGATTATCACTTATTTAAGAATTTTGAGCTTTTCATACACAATAAAACATTATCCAATAAGGAAGAGGTAATCAGAGCATTTGAACTGTTTATCACATCAAAAGATGAGAATTTTTTTTAAAGATGAAAAATTTACAGCTATGTTGGAGAACAGTTATTCATCAACATGGTGTCTATTTCAACTAAATAAATTAGTTATTAAACATTTCAGAAGCGTTTTACTCATTTTCTTTAAAGTACATTATTTCACGTGTGACAACCTAATATCTCAAAAAAAAAAATCTTACAATCTAAAAATATTTTCTGGTTTTATACCCTTGGGAAAGGTATTAATCGGTCTCTTCCTTCCAGTTATGGGTTAAATAACAGGACAGATTGGGTTCTATAGCCTTGGTCGGCAACCAGTCTACCGCAGAAAGCAATGGCAACCTACTGCGGGATAATCTTCTGCCCAGTCAGTCATGTCTCTTTCGAGACATGATCGCCAAAGCGTGTATCACGTATGGCACTTAACTGACTGACAAAAGGTTGCTAAGCCATAAAAAAGAATCAGTCAATCCTGGTAATTTCCACATTTTTTACTGCATAGCAGTATATACTGAAACAGAATTATTATAATCTAGCATCAGGTTAACAGATTTGAGATTAGAACAGAAAATAATGCAATATGAAAATTTGAGTACTTTTAACAAACTTAAAATCAGAGAAAAAAATGTTCATACCTGTCGTAGTTTCAGCATGGCTCCTTCTAAAGCTTGTGTTCTGTAATAAAAATGACAGAAGTTAGTTTAGTATTTTTAAAGAAAAAAAAGAAAAAATACAAAGTAACACCAAGAACTTCATGAAAAGGAACATATTTTATAACAAAAATTAAAAAGGGAATTAAAATTGTAGCCCTTTATTTAAGCCACAATGAAATAATATTTTTTTATAGCAGTTACCTTAAGTTTTTTGTCAACCTTTACAATGTGGGAGGTATTTCTGCCGCATAGTCTATATTAATATATCAGTCAGTCAGTTACGTGCCATACGTGATACATGCTTAGATAATCATGTCTCTTTCGAAACATGACTGACCAGGCAGAATATTTTCCCGCAGTAAGTTGCTAATACTTTCTGCGGTAGACTGGTTACCAACCAAGGCTAGAGGACCCAATCTATCCTACTATTTAACCCATAGCTGGAGGGAGAAGAGATGGATTAATACCTTTCCCAAGAGTACTTGCACATAAGTGAATGCAGCAAATTCAACTGGAATTCGGACTCAGTTCTCCGATTTCTCATTCCGAGCTGATATCCACTGCACCACAATGCACATAATACTTTTTTTTAATAACTCTGTTTTTATAGCTATAATAAAATTCTGTACTCCCCATGAATTCCTTTAAAATGTGAACAGCTTTCTAAGTTTCGTATTATAAACAATCAGAACAAAAAGATGTTGATATAGAAGAAAGAAATAAAGAATACTGTCTTTAAATGAAGGAACTTTTAAGAAAACTGTAAGCAAAGATTTGCTTCTGTTTGCTGATCACACTTTGCCAATAGGGCTCACTGCATTTTCAATTCCTTTCTCTAATAACAGACAAACAAAATCCAAGAAAGCAAAAGATAAAAGAAAGTCAATCATTATTCCCATAGCCAAGGAAAAAAAAATATCAGTTAGCAGAGCGGATACAAAGAAGGATTGCTGAAATGACAATACACCACACACACAAAGAAAGTGAATTTAATTGAATGAGCGTGGGAAAAGAAAGCTCTAGATTAAAAAACAAAAAATTAAAAGAAAATGAAATCAGCAAGATTATATACCCAAAACACATATAAAAACAAATTTGAAAGTTTTCAAAAAATTTAAAAATGAAATCAGTAAGAGATTATATACACAAAACATATATAAAAAAGAATTCAAAATTAAAAAAAAATTAAATCAACTAGATTAAAATCCCAAAACACATGAAAAAAATTTTTTTTTACTTTAAAAAAGTGAAATTAGCTAAATTATATACCCAAAAAACATAAAAAAAAATTGAAATAGATTAGGTTATATAATCAAAAAACATGAATAAACTTAAAAATATAAAATTATTTTTAAATTTAAAATTCCCATCTTTCTTTCATGCGCACGTGTAGTCACATCATTTGAAACATAAACTGATGATGTCCTAAAAGACGAAACGAAATGTGTCACACAAAAACCTTTCCAATTTGTCATACAAAAACTTGTTCCTGATACATAAAAAAATGTATATATCATTATTCCATACATTATTCTATTTTTACAGATATTAAATTATCATCTTTTAAAATCATTTATTTTTCACTTGTTTTTTTTTTATCAATTCACCCCAAACAAGTACTAACGCCACTAAGACACAAGGGTTATAGGGAGTGAAAGAGAATGAGAAAACTTTAGAAGGAACCAGAAACCCAATTCTAAAAATGAAACAAAAGATAAACCTCTACTTTTGTTCAAAAGACTGAGAAGAAGTGTGAACCAGAGAAAAGGCAAACATATTTATACTTATTGAGAAAAGAAACAAAATCAGTAAATAATAAAATAAAATATTATTTATAATAATAATAAAAATTCAGCATTTACACAGAGGCACTGAGATATAAATATATATTTATATATATCATTATTCTATATTTATATATAT
>JBBBDQ010000152.1:830000-877500 GCA_037127315.1 Ascarosepion bandense
TTATATATTTATATATATGTATGTTTATATATTTATATATTGTGTATGTTTATATATTTATATATGTGTGTATGTTTATATATTTATATAAATATACATACACACTATAAACATACACACATAAATATATAAACAAACACATAAATATATAAACATACACATATACATGAATACATAAACATACACACATATAAATATATATGTAAACATAAACATATACACAAAACTAGATAAATATAAACATATAAGCACAAATATATATATAAACATATATATATGTACAAAAACATATATATATATATATATATATATATATATATACACACAAACAAATTATGCTCTTGCTAGCCAATTGAGCACTATAAAGAGGGGAAATTTTCATAAAGTGCATTTATTTACAATTTTATGCTATGTTCTCTGGTTACTGTGTTTAACACTCATTCAGTGCGGTTACAAGATTGAACATTCTCAACTCTTGGTGTATTTACATTTTGTAAAACATTACACGCTATGAAATCTGCCTTTCTCCGACATGTGCCAATGGCCTGGTGGGTGAATTTCCGACTGCTGACAAATCAGTCAGGTTTCAGTTCCAACTTGATGCAAATGGTTAATCTAGCTACACTGAAGAGATGTGTTACAGCAAAACAGGCCTGTCTGCAGAGAGTTTATAATATTTATATATATATATATATATATATATATATATATATATATATATATATCTTTGGGTGTTTAACATAATATACCGGCTTATTTTTTTATTTGAATTATTAATTAGTGTTCTTTTCTTAAAATTCACTATGGGTAAAATTGCACATACTAATATTGTTATATTTATTTAATGTATAATCAATTTAGGTTAAGCACGAAACCTAAAAATGGAATGGAATAGGAATAGGATACTAAAAATGTGGTGGGAGAAAAAATACACAAAAACATATATATATATATATGACAGCCATGACTAAGTTCTCCTGCTTGTGTGACATGATGCAGAGTACTGTCGGCCACCCTCTTGATCCAGAGCAGTACTACCTTCTCAAAGCACTTGATGTCAGTCTCCGTGTTAGTTCTGAGGCGTTGTGGAAAAATGAATGGAGGCATAACATTGCCATCACTAGTGATCACTCCAAACACCTTCATAATCACCATCAGACTCATCTAACTCTTTCTAAACTTTCTGCATTGTCCTCAGATTGATACTCAAACACTGAAATATTCATACTGGAGCTTCCAGCATGAATACCAAGTACTACAGCATGCTTTTCCAAAATTTCTGGCAGAGCTCTTTTTAAGAGACAGTTCCCAACTGACCCAACTATACTGTGCAGTTGATAAAATAAAAAACAATGTGCATGCATGAAATTAAAAATATAAAATGGTGACAGTTTACTCCCCACACCATATATATATATATATATATATATATTACATACACACACACACAAAAACAGTTAACATCTAATAATACAGTTTAATGTATTTAAATGCAATCAGACCTTTTTAGCAACATGTTCAATATTAAAAAATAAAGCAACAATTCTTAATAGACAAAGGAAAGTCTTTCTCAAAAATATAAATAATCAGTGTGTCTACTCAAATATGGGTATCCACTAAAAAAAATATGAAAACATTTAAATCATAAAATGCATATATTATAAATGTTTTATGTATGTGGGTATGTGTGATGCTTAGTTTGTGGTTTCTCATTCTGTTCAATCAAACCACACTTAATACATTAACTTTTTCTCCCTTAAGCATTGGAACCCTAACAAGATAACACTAAAGATTTTTGTTCTGGGTCATATTACTTGAATTACTCTTTTTGTGAAAATTTCTTTTGAGTATTCTGAGAAAATTTGAACCAAATGTAATTGTGGTCTGAAGAGATGGGTATTTTCACCCGTAGAAATAAATTATAATAACCACTGTAGATGATTTGTTGACTTTTTCTTTATGTTTATCATATTGTGCTGGATAATATCCACTGAGTTCTCAATATGGATCAATCTTTTATTTTAAATAGATCGTTTTGAATTATCCTCTCTAGTTACAGATTTGACACTTTTATATATACATATATATGGAAATTTACGAATTTTAACGAAACATTGGTTATAAACAACTGACAAATTTGAAATGAATTGTTTGAACATTACTTTTTATCGATACTCATATTTAAGTAGATATTATGTTTTTAATTAAACGGTATTATATATTTATATCTACTGGCCTGATTATTTATGATAAATTTTTATTACGAAAATGTGTACCATTCGGCTGGATTCGAACCTGCGACCCCTATCTACATAGGGGAAGCTACCATTTGATCTGGCAACATCTTAGACCGCTTGACCACGAATGGCTCCCAGTCTAAACGAAGTTCTAATCAAGCCTATATAACACAATTTAGATGGGGGTCGCGGGTTCGAATTCTGCCGAATGGCACACATTTTTGTAATAAAATTTTATTGTAAATAATCAGGCCAGTAGATATAAATACTGTTTAATTAAAAACAGAATATCTACTTAAATATGAGTGTCAAAAATTAATGATCAAACAATTCATTTCAAATTGTTGGTTGCTTATAACAAAGGTTTCTTAAAATTCGTCAATTTCCGTAACATGTTTACATTTGTTGACATTACGATACATTTCAGAGCAGATATGGTTGTTGCGATAGATTGAAAATTGTGTTATATATCAAATATGAGTATCCATGAAAAATAACATTTAAAGTACTATATATATATATATATATATATATATATATATATATATATATATAATTAATTATTTATTGCTTAATACTTAGTTTTTGGTCATAATAGGGTTAGACCAATACATATTTGTATTAAAAAGTTTTCAATACAATTATATTGTAGAACTTTTGAATATTTTCCATTTTTAAACGAGTTATTTCGCTACCCAGATTTCTACCATGAGTGGTGTCTTCAGGTGATTTTTCTAATAACTGATTTTACCGTTTACCGTTTTTTTTTTTTTAAGAATGCTCTTGTAACGGTGTTTTATTTGAACGTTCACATGGCAGGGAATTTATGAACACGCAATTTTGAAATTAAAACAAATTATAATTAATTTATAAACACAATATCTTGATAGGTGAAAATCTCATCTTATTGTATAAAAGTCAAGGGGACTTTTTTGTTTATTGGTTTTGCCAAGCTAAAACAAGCATAAAATTTAGTGAACACTTTGAACCTTCACCTTGGAAATAAACAGAAATTATTATACTAACTCGTCAGTGTATTGCTGCTGAATATTCAGGTAAAGTTAGCCATAGAATAGTAACTTAAGTTTTCTTTGTCTTTCTTCTTTTCAATATTTATCAATTCTTTTTGTTACTTATATATTTCTTTTTTTGTTTTTAAATATAATAATGATAAGTTAAAAACGCAAGAAACTAAATTTAAAATTTTCTTCAAATTTTTATTATATATAATTTCAACAAGGTAAAGAGCTTTATAATAATGTTTTTTTCATATAAACCTAAAAATGTATTCCTATTCTAACCTAGATGTTTATTAATGAACATTATCTTTTTCTTTTTTCAACCGTTAAGATTAAATATGAATTTCTATGAAAATATGTTGTTCATTTCATTTATTTAATAAAATATATTAAGATATCTTAATATTTTCACTGGAAAAAATTAAATATAATTTGAAAGTAAAAAAAAAACAATTACCAATTGTATTATTGATGTCATTCAATAAAAATTTTCAATAATTATATTTTTTAAAATCTTTTTTAAAAATAAAAAAAAATTATTTGCCATAAATTAATAAAAATACAAATGGAAAATTTAGTTTTCCTCAAACATTAAAACAAATTACATTGGTCAAATACGAAATTCTAAAATCATATTATAACCACTAATATAAGGAGGTGCTGAAAAGTTCTTACAATAATCCTGACGTTTGATCTGATTCTGGTGAGTGGATCTGGCCGGGAACTTTTCAACAACAAATCATATACATTACCTGAGAACCCATAATGATCAAAGTAGGCAAGAACCACCTTCCTAATAACTTCTATATTGGTTCATTATTGGGTTGTATTCAAACAGTAGGAAATTACTTTGCAATATCAAAGTGCATCATTATAAATATTGAATAAATGCTTTAAATTTAGAAAGAAATTCCTTTGATCCAAACAGAGCATACTGGTTAATATTTATTGCTTCCAACAATATCGAACTAATACAGTGGAGGACAGTGAAATAACAACACAACTTGCTAACATAGATATCTATCAAAAAGGTTAAGTTGCTTTGGTTAAAGTGTCTTAAAAGTTTAAGTCAAAAAATATGAAAGCAGACACAAAAGAAAAGAACTTTTAATGAAAAGCATCATTTTTTTTTTTAAATTGATAAACAATGAAATATCTATAACAATATAATGTATATAAAGTATTTAATACTTATAATGTATATAATCTATTTGATATCTACAATAATATAATATATATAAACTATTTAATATCTGTAATAGTAATAATAATAGCATATAAAATATTTAATATCTATAATATTAATAATAATGTATATAAAATATTTAATATCTATAATATTAATAATAATGTATATAAAATATTTAATATCTATAATATTAATAATAATGTATATAAAATATTTAATACTTATAATGTATATAATCTATTTGATATCTACAATAATAATATATATAAACTATTTAATATCTGTAATAATAACATAGATAAGATATTCAATATTTATAATAATAATAATATATAAAATATTTAATACCTATAATGTAATATAATCTATTTAATATCTATAATAATAATATAATGCATATAAACTTTTTAATATTGTAATAATAATAACGTATATAAATATTCAATATTTATAATAATAATAATGTATATGAAATATTTAATACCTATAATATATATAAACTATTTAATATCTATAATAATATAATGTATATAAAATATTTAATATCTGTAATAATAATAATAATAATGCATATAAAATATTTAATACCTATAATGTATATGAAATATTTAATATCTATAATATAATGTATATAAACTATTATTATCTGTAATAATAATAAAATAATAACGTATATAAACTATTTTATATCTGTAATAATAAAATATATATAAAGTATTTAATATTAGTAATAATAATAATAATAATAATAATGTATATGAACTATTTAATATCTATAATAATAATATAATAATGTATATAAAATAGTACCTAAAATGTATATAAACTATTAATATCTGTAATAATAATAATAATATATATAAATTATCTAATACCTATAATGTATATAAACTATTCAATATCTATAATAATGATGATAATAATAATAAAATGTAAAACTATTTCATATTTGCAATAATAATTTCTAAAACTATTTAATATCTGTAATAATAACACCTTAAATAAATTATTATATATCTGTAATAATAATAATAATAATATGCAAATAAACTATTTAATCTCTGTAATAAAGTACTATTTAGCATCCAAATTGCACAACCCATCTGGCAAATATCGGCTGTCACTGTTCAACCTGCTGTAACCCACCTCGTGTCTATGCTGTCATAATATATGACAACATCATCACAAATAATACTGAATGTGACGCAAAAAGTGAGACTTTGAATGTCAATATTTATAAAGCAATTTTGAGTGTATTGAATGCTAAATGGCTAATAATAGAATAATTTAACTAAATTATTTGATAACCATTTTAATCCCTATAATAATAAAAATTAAAAATATAATTTGAAGGTTGTTTTTCAATCTTAAATCAAGATGTGTACAGAAATAATTGTTGAAGTATCAAATTCCATTTTAGAAAACACATTGCACCTAATTGAAAAATATACTTATATGATCAGAGTAACTATTCTTTAAGAATATAAGAGTTGTTTTTTTTTAATCGTTTTTACTACCCCCATTAATCATATCAAGGTCATAGAGTCCACTATCTGGCACTGAAATTAATTGCGAACGCTATAAACTTTCTATGGTTGTATACTATATACTCTGAAAAAAGCTATGTATAGTTTTGTATTCAGAGTTACATCTCTCCTAGACTGGTTGCCAACCAAAGAGAAACTGGTCTGCCCTAATATTTAGCCATAGCTGGGGGAGAGTGGGAAGATAGATTCATGCCTTTCAAAAGGGTATTTGCAGAAATACATAGACACATTATATATATATATATATATATATATATATATAGATAGATAGATAGATATATATATATATATATATATATATATATATTGCCCTAAGTTGATGGCATGACTGGAAGTTTAATGTGTTATGCAATCATCAGGTGCATTTTTAAACTGATCATTTAATAAATTTGAATTTAAGTTCACTCAATGTTCATGAGCGTTAAATCTTATCACGTTAGGTTACTGCTTTTTAATAACAAGTAAAATTTAAATAGACAAAGACTACATGGAGGTACAAAATTTAAATTTAAATTTTAAAAGTAAAATTATAAAATTAAAATTTTAAATTAAAAAAATATTAAAATGCAGGGAGATTAAATCAATATGGCATAATTCATAATTATTAATAATATTAATATTTATTTGGGGAAAGACAGAAAGGAAGAATGAAAGAAGTGGGGAAGTAAGAGAGTGAGAAAGAAAGTGACAAATGTATGGAGAAAAATTGTATCAATCAGGGTCTAAGAATTTAAGTAAGTATTTTCTTATATGGTAGCATGTGGTCATTAAATCGCTTTTTATTAAGTAGATTAGGGTTAGTTATATGATTTCAGATAACAAGTTTTTTCAAAATATACATATTATATATGAAACTGATAAAATGTAACTGCAATTTCTACTCCAACAGCTTCTTTTCTCGCACTTCCCTTTCGCATACTTTCTTCCCCGACAACTACAATCTCCAGGAGTTTAAATGTAAGGTCAATAGACACCTCCTAAAACACTAACTCGCACCCATTCTCTCAAACACTCTTCCTATGTACCTCCTTACTCATCTATCACCCTCCTTCTGACATTTCCTATATCCAGTCGCTTTCTCAGCACCTTCCCCTATGTAACCCCTTGCGCTATAGTGGCAGTGGAATGCCTTGCTTGGGGTGAAATGATTAAAAAAAAAAATTATATATATATATATATATATATATATTTTTTTATTTACACTAATGATGTGCGTTTTTATTTACACTAATGATGTGCGTTGTGGTACAATGGATATATAAAAATTATATATATATATATATATATATTTATTTTTTTATTTACACTAATGATGTGCGTTTTTATTTACACTAATGATGTGTGTTGTGGTACAATGGATATCGCCTCGGAACGAGAAACCGGGGAGCCGAGTTCGAATTCCAGTTGAATCCATTGTATTCACTTACGTTCAAATACCCTTGGGAAAGGTATTAATCCATCTCTTCCTTCCAGTTATGGGTCAAATAGCAGGACAGACTGGGTTCTATAGCCTTGGCTGGCAACCAGTCTACCGCAGAAAGCAATGGCAACCTACTGCGGGATAATCTGCCCAGTCAGTCATGTCTCGAAAGAGACATGATCGCCCAAGCGTGTATCACGTATGGCACTTAACTGACTAATGAAAATTTCAAATATTTAATTTAATTTTTGGGAAATCTTCAATCTTTGTGCCTGCAATAATATGGATAATCTAAAAGACGGTTATTTCCTCGACACCGCTATTAACTACCTTCACTTCTGATGAATAGAATTTTAATAAAGCCAAAACATATGAAAGTGAATTTATACATTTTCCTTATACATGTTTTTGAGAAATGACAACAATAATAAACACTATTTATGGTTGGCAAAACATCAGCTAATTGCCAATTGATTCAAACTTTATAAAATGGTATTTTTTTAATTATATTTCCTTTGTAGCATACATATAGCCTCTTCACCTCTCATACAGTTATTTTAAAAATAATGTACAAATGTAGTATAGCAAATTGTATAAAAATGCATTATGTATAATTAGATTTATTTAATAATGTTGTTATGATGTATTATGAATGTTTATTATTTTTCACACACATAATGGTTCAAATACGTAAATGTTTATGTACACGTATTGATATAACAATGTGTACTGAAAACAAATACTTGATTTCCTGTTAAAAATGCCATAAAAACAGAAAAGCGGCCTTATCTCAATAACCCCTTGTATAATTTTATATAAACCCTAACCCGGTACTTGACGGTGTAGTGAATATTAGATCAAAATGAGAAATCGGAGAGTTGAGTTTGAATTTCTGTTGAATTCATTGCATTCACTTACACACGAATACCCTTGGGAAAGGTAGTAATCTGCCACTTCTCCCCCAATCTATGGGTTAAATAACTGGGCAAATTGGGATCTATAGCCTTGGTTAGCAACCAGTCAACCATAAAAACTAATGGCAACTTACTGTGGGAAACCTTCTGTTCAGTCAGTCATGTCTCTTTCAAGACATTATTACCCAAGTATATATCACATATGAAACTTAACTGAGTTCAAGGAATAATATGCTCCTAAATTAGTTGTAGTATTATATATTGTTTAAGCTGCATCTCAGGAAAACACATACATACAACATTGGAGTTTTAGTATTATATAGATTAACACAAATTTACCAATGCCATCAAGAATAGTATCTGATATGAAATTAATAGAAGATTGTGGTGAATTGGGGTAAGAAATGGTTTGTGAATTTTAATTTTAATGCTTCCAAAATGAAACTGCTGTCTGTTAACCTCCACACACAATCGTTCCTACCCCCATTAACATGGATTAGGCTAGTCTCTCCGAAAGCAAAACACTGCATCCCCTCGGCCTAACTCTCTCAGCAAACCTCAAGTGGAATGACTACATCAAATCCATAGCCAAATCTGCTGCTAAAAAGGTCGGTTCACTGTGTAGGGCCAGGAAGTTTTTCCCATCTGAAACCATCCTACACATATATAAATCTACCATCTACTCATGTATTGAATACTGCCATCACACTGATCAAGTGCCCTTGCTATTCACTTTGGGGTTCTCAACAAAATCCAACAAAGAATCTGCAATGTAATCAATCCTGACTTGATAGCTCGGGTGCAGTCACTTTCTCACCAGTGTAATGTGGCTTCTCTCTATCTCTTGCACACATATTTTCACAGCTTCTGCTCTGACACGCTTAGCTCACTGGTGCCTTCCTCTACCAATGCCATCAAGAATAGTATCTCACTCCTATAAATACTTTCATGATAAACTTTCCTCTATGGTACCTGAATCTTACTAGATCGACCACAATGTCTCATCATTTTACAGTTGAAATTACTAGAAGTACCTGCAAGTTCTATGCCTCGCACCTTCACACTTTTAGTGCTCTCTTCCAGTTTTTTTGTTTTACAGTCAAATTTGATTTTCAAAAATTTAAATACAGTGCCAATCATTATCTTCTATCTTCTAAATTCTTATTTTTTTATTTGTTCTCTCTCCTTAATAGTGATTTGTTTTTCTCATATACTCTCACATTCAAACCATCTTAGTGGCATTATTACTTTGCTTGGGGTGAAATGATAAAAAATAAAGTAAAAAAAGTTTACTCTGTCTTCTGCTTGTTTTTAGCACAATGTGTCCTCTGTGAGTCGAGTTCTGAAATTCTTTTTTGACCAAAATATTTTTCTTTCTAGTCTTTATTCTCCTTAAAACTTCCTAATTTGTCACATGCTCGATTCATGATAATCTTAACATTAGTCATTAGGGCCATATTTCTTGTACTTCAAGTCACTTCATTTGTGATTAGTTATCCAGTCTATCGTATTGGAGATTAGAGAGCTGTTCAGAACTCTTTTTCATTGTTTCTAACGATATTTTTTCCTCTCTTAATTTTTTTGTATTCATCAGTAGGATCACATCTCTGTCACTTTCCTTCATCTATGAAGAGATTGTCCAATATTCACTAAAATATATATGTCATTAGGTACAATATATCTGTCCAGCACCTTTTTCAATTCTATTGTCATTTTTCAATAACGTTTTTATTTTTTTTTATATTAATGTTCACCCTGTATAAGGCAAGGGGGCCCACTCAAAGTAGAGGCTTATGTTAGAAGGCAGTTTGTATGGTGTTGTATCGTGGAATGAAGAGATACATCAAGAAATGTAGCTAAACTACTTTATTAACAGAGTGGTACAAAGATGTATAGATGTGCATCATAGTGCAGTGGATATCAGCTCAAAATGAGAAATCGGGGCGTCAAGGTCGAATTCCAGTTGAATTCCTTGCATTCACTTATGCGCAAATACCCTTGGGAAAGGTATTAATCCATCTCTTCCTTTCAGTTATGGTTTAAATAACAGAACAGATTGAGTTCTATAGCCTTGGCTGGCAACCAGTCTACCATCTATAATCTTCTACCCAGTCAGTCAAGTATCTTTCAATGCATGATCACCAAGTGTGTTTCACGTATGGCAGTTGACTGACAAAGATGTATATACAATATTTACAGTCTCTCACAGTAGTAGGTGTAACTTCCCAAAGTCCGTGATAATGACAACACCCTCCGTGCTAGGTGCACATTGTCTTTTATACATCTAGGCGACCGGATGTCACATGGTACAAGCCATGACACAACATATGGAGAGGAAAGGAAAATAATGGTTAACCCTAGATTTAAACAGGTTAAGATTGTAGTGATCAGAAAACATCCTCTTGAGAGTAGGTTCCACAGAACAGTGGTTCATAGGAAGAAATTGAGTGGAACTTACTTCTCACTGAGGGAATACAGAGGGAATGTGGGTGATGTGCTACAATGTAAGTGTCATGGTGGGTCCTTGCTGTGAAAGTTAGGCATGTTGAAACCAAGGAATGCAGTTTGTCCAAGCACTTTCCACGAAAGTGGCTCCAGAGCAGTGAGAGAGGCTTGCCACATCCTGCCTGTGAGAGAGAGGTTGGACAGTGAAAAATAATTCATCACCCACAAGGACTGCGACACTTTTGGACTCTATCGAGGCTGGAAAGGGCAGTCTGTGCAGCTATCACTCTAATACAATACTCCATTTTTAAGCTGATCTGGTGGTAGTTTGATGATGGTGGAATGTAACGAGTTTGGTTTTTAAGGCACTGAATGTAACCAGACAGTTTTTTCTCCCAGTGGGTAGTTCATGTGAGCTCAGAAGAGAGATCAGCTGTCAATCTCTGATCTTTAAAAGGTGCAACAATATATACTCATATAATCTGCATAGATTTTTACAAATGATCTTAATATTTAGTTCAGTTACTGAAAGTTATTTTATGCTTAAAACAACAATGAAATTCAAACTGAATTTTTCAATCTCTAAGACCTGAGAAACTGCCCAGAATGCTGCTCTGACGCTTGTTGTAATGTCACTGACAGAAGTCGTTTTTGTATCTTTGAAATCTTCATACAAACCAATTAAGGCCGAAACATTCCCCTATATAAAAAAACATCCTGCATTTTACATTGAAAGCAAACAGTATGGTTTTGCTTTTCTTCTTGTAAACATATTGCATTTGTTGGTAACACTTAGATATTAGGTCCTGGGCATGACGGCAAACTGCATCTGGTAGTAAGGCCTCTGATTGGGAGGCTATGAGGAGCCTGGAACCACCTCTAAATTGCTGTTGTTCTCAAGTCCACCCTGACCCAGGTATGACGCTGCCACCCAGCGTCTTCCGTTGCTCACGCGCTAGCTCGTCCGCCGAACCGATAATCGTGCCAAACTCCCTCCTACTCCCCCGCATCCACTGTCCGTCTCACGCGTTGGGGGGTGGAAGCTGGATGTCGAACAGCTAGTGGCATCGTGTTGTCCGTCTCACCAGGTTTTGCAGGTCGTCAATGGTTTGACACGACAGGTTGATGGCCCCCCCCCCCAAGTGTGAAACTTTTGCTGTGAAACGAAATTCGTTGAAGTAGAAAACCAGCAGCCTGTTGTGTGCGTTGTGTGCTGCTTCTGCCGCCGTTTTGCCGTTGCCATTGCCACTGCGAGCTGACAACAACTACAACGACGCCGCTGCAGCCGCACGCCGGAGCAGAGTCGAATACGAAAACAACAACGATACCTGGTTGATCCTGCCAGTAGTCATATGCTTGTCTCAAAGCTTAAGCCATGCAAGTGTAAGTTCACGCCATGCATTAGAACGGGCGAAACTGCGAATGGCTCAGGAACCGGACCTAATCCTCGAGACCGTAATCCTCCTCGGAGGCGATGGATAACTGTGGCAATTCTAGAGCTAATACATGTGACACATGCCGCGATCGGCCGGCGCGCTGATGTCGCCTTCGTGCCGTCGGCCTTTACGGGTTGCGGGGCTACATATTAGACTGAGACCGATGCGCGTCATTCCGTCCTCGTCAGTTTTGGCGGTGGCGGCTGTGGGGCCAAAGGGCGGTGCGCTCCGCTTTGGTGACTCAGGATAACTCAGGATTCCGGAGAGGGAGCATGCAAAACGGCTACCACATCCAAGGAAGACAGCAGGCGCGCAAATTACCCACTCCCGGCACGGGGAGGTAGTGACAAAAAATAACGACGCGGGACTCTGTCGAGGCCCCGCGATCGGAATGAGTACACTTCAAATCCATTAACAAGGACCAACCAGAGGGCAAGTCTGGTGCCAGCAGCCGCGGTAATTCCAGCTCCGGTAGCGTATATTAAAGTTGTTGTGGTTAAAAAGCTTGTAGTTCGAACTCGGGTTTGTGGTCGCGTTCGTCATTGACTTTGGTCGTCCATGCGCATTCCCGGCCCTTTCTGCCGGTGTCAAGCGCTTGCACATCCACCACGAGGTCCTGCCGGCGAAGTCGCGCGGTGGAGTAGTGGGTGTCCGCTTTCGGTAGCGGTGCGAATCATGGAATAGGGATGGGGGATTCCGCGGGTGTGGTGCTGTCGTCATCGACGGCGGTGTTTCGTTCTTGCGGCGGTGCGGAGTCTTGTTTCCTTTTGGCATTAAATAACCCACAGAGGTTGATATGCCGTTAAGCAAAACTCAAACTTACATATTAAGAAAAGAGTTTATTTAAATTTGATAATTTAGTTAGAGATTAAAAAGTTTACATTTTAAGATTTTCTATATAATTCATGGCTGTTCAACTACGATACAAATAGCATGAGGTCAAAGGCATCAAAATACAGGTAGCACAATGCCTGTCAGAAATATTACAACTGAATATAAAAGTACCAGAATACAGGTAGCATGATGTAAAAAGCATCAAAATGCTGATTAAAATGGTGCCCAAAGACTCCAAAGAGCAATATTAAAGGTAACAGGATTACAAAGGCTCAAAATCAAGGTTAAAAGATACCAAAGACTCAAAATACAGGTAACAAGATACCAAAGACTCAAAATACAGGTAGCGCTATATCAAAGGCACAAAATACAGGAACCACTATGTTAAAGGTTCAAAATACAAGCAGCGCAATATCAGAAACTCAAAATACAGGTAATGTAAGGTCCAAGGCTCAAAATATATGTTGTATCGTGCCTAAGTTTCAAAATACAGGTCGTATCATGCCCAAAGCTCAAAATACAGGTAGTGTGATGCTTAAAAATCAAAATACAGATAGCACAATATCAGAGTGTCAAAATACAGGCCATGTTATGCCTAAGACACAAAATACAGGTTATGTCATGCCAAGAGCTAAAAATACAGGTAGTGTGACACCTAAGACTCAAAATATAGATTGCCTATGTTTCATACCTAAGGCTCAAAATACAGGTTGTATGATGTCTAAGGCTCAAAATACAGCTAGCACAATGTTAAAGGCTCAAAATACAAGAAGCACAATATCATACACTATATACATTATTCAAAATATTGTTTTCATCTTTGTTGCCATTTGTATGACATTTCGGCCATTGTACGCTCCGGCCTTCTTCAGGTGCTAGAAATTTCAAACTGAACCCTTTATTACAATATGAACTCTGGTAAAAAAGGGTTACTGAACATTTGGTTTATAAGTCCCAAAAGTTGTTCTCCTCCTTAAAGACACATGGCCCAGTGGATATAGACATTGATTAGTTCCTGCGTCTTGACCCCAAAGAGTTGTGAGTTCCATACCAGGCTACAGCAGTGGTGAACAAGTAATTCATGGCTACCAAAAGAGGTTCTATGCAAGGAATGAAGATCATATACCTCAGTGATTGTAATAAAGAGTTTGGTTTGAAATTCCTAGCACCTGAAGAAGGCTGGAGTATACAACAGCCAAAACATTAAACAAATGGCAACAAAGATGAGGACAATAGTCCAAATAATGTAAATAGTGTAAATACTACCTCATCTCAGAAATATAGACAAACACAATATCATAAGTGCAAAATACAGGTTGTTCCATGCCTAAAGTTCAAAATACAGGTCACGTCTTACCTATGGCTCAAAATACAGGTCACGTCATACCTATGGCTCAAAATACAGGTCACGTCATACCTATCGCTCAAAATACAGGTCACGTCATACCTATGGCTCAAAATACAGGTCACATCATACCTATGGCTCAAAATACAGGTCACGTCATACCTATGGCTCAAAATACAGGTCATATCATATCTTCAGCTCAAAATAAAAGTCAAGTTATAGCTACGACTCAGAGTATAACTAACATGAAGAGTGTTAAAAAAACTAAAAAAATGAATGTCAAAAGTGTCAAAATTTGAAACAATAAAATTCATAAGATGCACAAAACATACCATCAGAAAATTCCAAAAGTGGATTAAGAAATATATTCTATCAGATTACTCATGTACTTGTAAAATTTTCAGCTGTAAAAAACACACTTATATTGATCATGGAATTATCATATAGATATTTTTTCTTTGAGAAAAAAGTAAAAACAATTGCTATTTTAATATTAAATGGTTGCACAACAAACAAGTCCTTTCTCTTGATTGTAAACTTCTTTTTATCAAATTAAGAGAAAAATTTATAAATTTGGTAAGAGCAATGAACCCATGCATAATGTATACATTTCAAAAATTTAGGTTGACTCAATGTAAATAGTTACGTCACGTACAAAATAGAAACACTTGTAATAATAATATGAGAGTGAGTAATCAATTTAGCTGACAAAAAATGAGATTCATTACATTAAACTAGTTGAAAACCCACTCTGCAAGCAAGATTTCAATCTAGTTTGCAACTACTTGCAAAAGAAAAAAAAAATTTGAGTATCTTCAAAAATAGGTAGTGGGTTCATATGCCAGGCTAGTTTGTAATGTTCACTTTCAAACAAATATTATTGAGAAAGGCATGGGTGAAACAGCAGAGTAGATGTGGATTTCGAGCCCTGGGTGGCAACTAGTCTAAAAGAAGGAAAAGGAGATATAAAGCCACAGAAGTGACCCTGCTGTGACTTCCTGTTGTCTTCCCTCTAAGCTACCAATGCTAATATTGTCTTCCCTCTAAGCTACCATTATTCGGACTATTGTCCTCATCTTTGTTGCCATTTGTACGATGTTTTGGCTGTTGTACACTCCGGCCTTCTTCAGGTGCTAGGAATTTTGACCTGAACCCGTTATTACAATCACTGGGGTATATGAACTCCATTCCTTGCATAGTAGTGCCTCTTCTGGTAGTCATGAGTTATCTCTCTCTAACCCTGTTAGATACTTGTTTACCACTGCTGTAACTCACAACTCTTTGGATCAAGTCATAGGAACTAACCAACATCTATATCCACTGGGCCCTCAACAACTGAATTTTTGGGACTTATAAGCCTAATGTTCAGTAACCCTTTTTTACCAGAGTTCATATTGCAATTTTTTGATGTTAATGGTTTTCTCTAGTATTTTTGATGTTAATGGTTTTCTATATTATTTTTTACCAAAGCTCATATTGCAATTTTGACACTAATGATTTTCTCTGACACTCTGTATTTCTGGTTCCCATATTGTGTTCATCTCTATGCTTGGTCGGCTTAGAAGATTTTTGTAGCCCAGCATATGAAGAAGGCTGGAGCATACAACAGTCAAAGTGTTGTACAAATAGCAACAAAGATGAAGACAATAGTCTGAATAATGTAAATACTGTAAATACTAACTCATCTCAGAAATATAAACAAATACTAAGGGAATTCCGAATTGAACCCTTTAACTATGGAGTTGTCAGTTTTAGTTCCACTGCTCATATCTAGGTATATCTCATCTAGTTTTTATTTTTTGAACTGTTAAGTTATTATTCACCAAGTCCAAGTATACACACTGCTTGGCCCAGGGATTGAACTCATAATTACTATGTTACCAAATTCACAAACCAATGCTTTAATCCACTGGGGCAATTCTTTGTGGAGAACTTGGAACCTTAAACCTAACCTGCCTACTGACTTGTCATGTTTTTAAGTTTTTTCTCTTTTGTTACAGTTGCTGCTGCTGTTGAAGATTTGATGTCATTTCTCTTTCTTTCTTTATTAGCAGCTTCTATATCATTTTTTTTTCTTCGTTACTCTTCAATAGCACATATATATGAATATGAGCACATATTTTCTTTTAATAAGATTTCTCAAATATTCAGCCTGTTTTTGCAAAAATGAATATTTAATCAATAAACGAAGTGTCTACTCAAAAAGTGTCTATTAATAAAATAACATACAAAGTGATAAAAATTCATCACTTTAGAAAATTACTTTGTTTATGGTTGGATATGAAAATGTTAAAGAATTCATAACAAAAGGGATTTTGTGCAACTTCAGCTGAGGAAGTTGATGAGCAGTTTGGAATAGTTATCATTCTTCTAGACTGGTTGCCAATAATGGGCAAAAAGCTCAGTTTACTTTGCTATTTAACCCATAGCTTAGGAAGAAGAGAGGGATTCATGTCATTGCCATAAGCACTCAGATTGATTCTTTGCTATCAAAATTTCTTGTCTAAATTTGGTGATAGTTATTGGCTGATCAAAAGATTTTTTTTTCTTCATCTTCAGCAAGGGAATAAAGCCACTAAGATGAAGCAAGTTACTGAGTGTGATGGAATATGAGAAAAAAGAAAACATTATTAAGGAATGAGAACAATGAAAAAACAGGAATTAAGAAGACAAGATAATGATTGACATTGTACTTAAATTTTGGAAAATCAAATTTCACTGGAAAGCAAGAAGCTGAAGTGAGATGTATGGGAGAAGGAACTGTTAGCATGAGACTTACAGTTATATGCCAATCTAGTATTGTGCTTAAGTTCATAAAGTCTCTGTACCATAGATGAAAGTTCATCAGAACAATTACCATGAAAGTATTTATAGAAAAGGCACAGGGAAGCTTCATTATGGCAGTGAGAAATTGAGTAAAGATGAGATGCCAGGTCAAGACTAATGATGTTGTTCTTTTTTGGATTTTCTCAAGAATCTCTAAATATATAGCAGGAGCACCAGACCATATGTGGCAGCAATATTCAAAGCATGGATAAACGGTAAACTTATAAATATGTAAGATAGATTTGGGCAAGAAAAATTGTCTAGTGCAACAAAGAGAACTGACTTTCCAAGTATTTGTAATTGATTCAATATGATCTTTCCACTTGTCCTGGTGGAAAACATTAGTCCAAGAAGACTCAATAAATCACTCTATAATTTTTATAAGAATCCTGATTCTATCACTAATTGATTTGTTTTTGGTTGCCACATTTGGATGCTATGTAGTTATATTTGTTCACCACTGCTGTAACCAGGTATTGAACTCACAACTCTTTGGGTCAAGTCACAGGAACTAATGATTTTATCCACTGAGCCATTTATTTTTGAGAACATCAGTGTATGAATTTTTGGAACTTATAAACCCAATGTCTAATATCTGACACCTGAATAAGGTAGGAGCATACAGTGGCCGAAATGTTATAAACATGGCAATAATGATGAGGACATTGTAAATAATGTTAATACTACCAGAAGTACAGACTAACCTGTTTTTTATACAATATAAATCTGTGTCTACCGCCCTGTGTATTTGAGAGTCTTAATAAAGAAAATGCTTTTTCCAGCAGGTTTTTTAACTTGTGTCCCTTTTGTAGGGGAAACCACTGATTGTGTAACTTCCGTTAGTTCATCTATCACACCTTCTCAAATAACCATACATTGACTGATGGGACCTAAATTTTGGGGAGAAGTGCAAACAGGTAAGACAATACAAAATACAGTTAATTTTACTAGGGTGCATAGCTTAGTACAATAATTTTTCATTAATATTTTATGAAAAATTTTACATTTTATTATTTAACATACAATATACTCTCACAATTTTAAATACAATTTAATGATTAAATTAACAAATACTTATGTAATAAAAATGCAATATTGTTTTCTGCATATCTTTTCCTTAAGTTTTTATCTATACAGGAATCCAGTTTTCAGTTCGCTCTGCGTCTGTGAGAACTATAAACAAATCACAACACCAAATGTTTCAAAAAGATAGAATTTGGCTTCAGAAAAATTTACATGTGGCTAGTTATCTGTTGCATGCTCAAGAGTAAGAAATCCTGAAAATTTATTCTTTGCCAATAAAGAGGCAAAAAAACTAAATTTTCTTAAAAAATATTGTTTACCATGAAGTCCTATAAAATTAAAGAAATAGGGTTTTTGCCAAAGTATTTTTTCGTACAAACCAGCTTCTTCAAATTTCATCGATTCGTTTACAAAATTGAAATAAATGTAGAGTTTGTAAATCTCAAGAAAAAATATTAGCAATAGCTTCAACAATACTAAATACATAAGGATTTCAACGCATGTCAGCATGTTGCAAAAAAATTTTATTATATAATTCAATAAATGTCTTCTTTTTTTTTTTTTTTTTTACTATTTGTCTGTCATTACATAAATCAAAGATAGCTAGAGTGATGGCCACCAAATTTTCCATGGTTATTTATAGGACTCTCAAGTTTTTTTTTCTTAAATACATTGTCCTGTCAGGGCATAGGTGATCATAACTTTTCTCATATTCATTTGTTATTTGCAAATTGCCATGTATTCTTAGGAAAGGTAGTAAGAGTCATTTCATGTCAATTCAACCAATAACTCCAAAAAATAATTTTTTTTTTTGTTTTGACATACAATATAAATCCTGTAAAGCTTAAGTGAAAATTTCTAACTGTTTTCAAGATATAGCAAGTTAAAAATTTGCTGGATCAGCATTTTCTGTTGACGGACATTTCCATTTTCAAACTAAAGATTCTCACAAAAAGCCTTATATCTTTTGATTCACTGACCAGGAATTATAAATTTTTAGTCAAGTAATCCAAATATTCATTTAGAATTTTGCAGGAATAATCAAAACGTAGATATTAGCAGTTTTCTGGTGAACAAATTGAAAATTTTTAGTTGACTAGCCACACAGAAAACTTGGGAAATCTCATCTTCAGCTCCTAAAAGTAGCAAATGGTGGCACAAAATTTGTAAAGTAGAGTATTTGGGGAATAAAACATAATAAGTTTTATTAAATCTCTATTTATTATGAATCAGAATTAAAAAAAAATATTAGGAGTCTATTAGGGAAGAAGCACTACTATGCAAGGAATGGAGTTCATATACCCCAGTCATTGTAATAAAGGGTTCAGGTCAAAATTCCTAGCACCTGACGAAGGCCAGAGTGTACAACAGCCGAAACAGCGTACAAATGGCAACAAAGATGAGGACAATAGTCCGAATAATGTAAATACTCAGGATTCCCTGTAGGTTACCTGGATTGCTATACACCTGATGAAAGCCAGAGGGCACAATGGCCAAAATGTTGTGACAATAACAAAATCTGCAGGTAAATAGGGATAACACTTCCCAGAAATTCTTGACTGATTGATTCATTTTCAACGGTTTATGAACCCTTTGCAAATTATTTAAAGCCAGAAAGTACATTTAGATTGTAAGATTTTTTTTTTTTTGGAGATAATAATTATTAACCAATACAAGTTTTACTAATTAACCTATAGCTGGGAGGTGAAAAATTAGATTCATACTTTTTTTAAGGATCTTTGTGCATAAGTAAATATAAGGAATGTTGGAACTCAGCTCTTTGATTAACAATTCTGATCCATTTTTTATTACACCAAACATGCATCCAAGCTTACAGCATTTGGTATTTCCAAGAAGTCACCCATGTAGATACTGATCAGGCCTGACTTTTCTTAACTTCAGTGATTGTACAGGAACTAGTGGTTCAACATGATGTGGCTGTAAGCCTTTAGAAATCCAAACAGAAAGAGAAAAAAGTCTTTGAGATATTTGACTTCCTACTGCGTTTTAACATAAAAACAATTGCTTAAACCAAGGGTCTAAAGTATGAGTGAGTAAGCTGGATTAAATAAAAAAGAGGAGCAAATAAATTTATTTCCTTGACTTTAGAAGTAGGAGTGAGAACATATAATTGCGTTTATCTAGAATGACAAGTATTGGCCTATTGTTTTCGGCTAATTTTAACAGATAATAAAGTTCATCAATCTATTAGAAAATAAACAAAGAACATACCTCCCAGAGTTTACTCTAAGATACAAATCAAGTAAATTTTATTGGTACAAAGGCTAAGAGTTTGAATGTATTCTAGTTCAGGCAGTCTTCTCACATTTTATAAACTCTTAGTCCACTTGAGAAAGGAATAATTGTTCTAATTCTTAACTCTTTTGATGAATAACAGGCAGTATCAATGTCTTTTTTTAATCATTTCACCCCAAGCATTTCACCCTATGTCACTAGGATGCGAGATGTTACAGGAAATGCACAAGAAGATTTTAATGAAAAGTGAGGAAAAGTCAACAATCGAACTCTGCTCTCTGATTTCCAATTCTAAATCATTGTCTATTACATCACCTGCATGTTCAAGCTTACAGCATCTGGTATTTGCAAATAGTCATCCATCTAGGTAATGACCAGGCTTCTTCTTCTTCTTCTTCTATGTGCCCTGTCCCTTCAGGACGTAGGCGATCATGGATCTCTACGTCTCCCTATCCCTTGTGGCTCTTAGTATGTTTGCTCCTGTTGCTCCTGGCAACCCCCGTTCCGTCATCCACCTGATCAGACTCTGCAGATATGTTATCCGCTGCCTTCCTCTGTCTCTCCTTCCATCTGACCAGTCAGTATCAGGTTCTCCAGGCTCTCCTTCCTCATTGCATGTCCCAGGAACTTCAATTGTCTCTTCCTGATGCTCAGCATCAATTTCCTTTTTGTTGCCATTCTTTCTAACACTTCGTCGTTGCTTGTATGCTCAGTGCACGATATCCGTAGCATCCTTCTGTAGAACCACATTTCGGCCGCTTCCAGTTTTGTCCTCATTTTCGATGATATTGTCCAGCATTCACAGCCGTACTGAAGAACTAACTTCGGTGATCATATGAGAACCGGTGTTCCAGCTGGCTTACAGTCATATCACATTTAATATGACTGTAAGCCAGCTGGAACACAAGTAAAATGGTGAGACCTAATTGCCAATCTAGTAACAGGCTTAAATTCATGCAGTTTTCCCAATCTTACTTTAAACAGCTTTCAAGATTTGTTTATCATTTGCAAATGACTAACACTCCAGATTCCGAACAGACTTGCAGCTTCCTCATTTTCTTCAACAATTCATTTATTATAACAAAAAAAGTAGCTATTTTCATTTTCTTGGTCAAGGCATAAAACTTTCTGATCCCACCTACAACTTTTTATTTCTCTATAACCTTTATGCCTAAGACCCTCCAGACAACACGCATTGTAGCGAACCACCCTCATTCCCTTTCTCATTCCTCTGATGAGATGCAAGATCCACTCGAGGATCTTTCCATAAACCACTGATTTGTGGATCCAGCTCCCAAGGGGATGTTTCTCTGATCACTACAATCTTAACCTGGTCAATCCTGGGGTCAGTCATTATCTTCTCCATAAACTGTGACTAATTCTTACCCTCCACCATGAGTGACTCTTGGAACATGTACAGGGTGAGCATCATAAAAAAAAAAAATCTCGCCTAACAAAATCAGGCATACTATAGTGGTCAGCAAGCTTCTCTTGCTAGAAGCATTACAACTAAGTAGTGAATTTGATGCTCACTGGGCGCCTCATACTTTTCATCTTGTGCTACATCTAAGCAAAAAAATCATTATATCCCCAAAATGTGTTCCTCTTACCATGTAACCTCTAACTTCAAGTGGCTCTTGGGCTTTGTACAAGGTGAACATCACTGTAAAAAAAAGTTCACCCAATACATGACCAAAGAGCCACTCAAGGTAGAGTGTTGCAGAATGAGGTTGTTGTACAGACATAAGTAAGTGGAAATAAGTGCTGATTATGCAGATATTTAAGGTAGGTAGCAGTTAACCAAAGACTTGAAGATGTTAGGATTGTAGTGATCAAGGAAGCATCTGTTTCATACAGTAGCAGTTTTGGGGAATAAATAATCTGAACATAACATCCTTCTTACCAACTGGGTTCAAAAGAAATGAGGAAAAATCAAACCTGTGCATATGACATGGTGGGTTCTAAATGTAAAGGTCCGTAATATATCAATATTAAGAAAGTGCTCAAATTTTATCAACACAGGTACTCAAACTGTTGTCATCACAATTTACACAGCTTTGAAGTCTACTCTCCATGCTTCGAGAAACATTTTTGTATAAGTCTCTTTGTTTATTAATTTCTTGAAATACATCTCATCTAATTTTTCAAATTATTAACAGTCTTTGGTTTTTGAATATAAATTTGTCTTTGAGTACTCCTCTAAAAGAAGAAATCTATCGGAGTCAAGAAATTCATTGGGAACATGCTGGCCAATCAATAGGGCCTCTTCAGGCACTCCATTTCTCAGAAAATGTTTCTTAGGAAATGGACTACACTTGAACCTACTTCTGGACAACACTATATATATATAGTGACATTAGAACATACAAACTAGTGCAAAATTGTACATTTTATTTCGACATTGAAAGAACAATGTCTCATCAAGTAGAACAATGTCTCACCAGGATGTTAACTACCTGATGAGACATTGTTCTTTCAATGTCGAAACAAAATGTACAATTTTGTAGTAGTTTGTAGTTTGCACATGTTCTAACGTAATAATTAATAATAAATATTTGTTGCTCTATTATTATATTGAACACTGTTTTAAATTAATGTTTTGAACGTTGTGATTATGTTCTTCATTCTTATTTATTTGGAGATATATCTATATGTTTGTAGTTATATTAATATTATTGAAGTTTATCATAAAAACATTTTTCCACGACACAAGAGCTGTCATGTCTCAGTGCTATATTTGGCACATCATCAGGCTATATATATATATATATATATATATATATATATATATATATATATATACACATATATATATCAGATTAAATAAATTGCAAACATTGTGTCTGATTATTTTTAATAAAATCCATTCATGCTCATGAATAATATTTCACATATTATAATTAAAAGATGTCAGAAATGAGCTGCAATGTTGACAGATGTTATTATCATTAATTTCTCAATGTACCCAAGTACTTTGAATCTATTTGCGAGGTCATCTTCAGGGATGTGAGTTATGGTAACCACAAAACTGTGTTGCTAAAGTTTACTGTAAATTTTTTTTCTGCTTCAAATATAAAAAAATATTAAAAAAAAAAAATATATATATAAGAGAAATTAAGGCAGACACGTTATTTAATGGTAAATCAGAAGTATAGGCCTATACATATATATTTAGAGCTCTCTTAGAGGGTTATCCTACCACTGTATATACAGGATACTCCTTTGGATTCTTCTATATCTACACTGCATGGTGATATATATATATATAATAGGATAAGGAACAAATATGAAACATTCATAAATCTAACAAGTTTTGCTTTTATTAAAGCTTCCAAGAATGATGCTTGATGCACATTAGGTCTGCTTAACCAATGAAAAACAAACACTTGGTGCCTCAACCACATGAATTTATGTGTGCAACTAGATTGGCATCTAGGTCCCACCCTTTTACAGTTGAAATAATTCAATGTAACCACCTTCTCTAATACAAGTTTCTTTCCTCGCACTTCCGGAAATCTTCTGGAAATCTTTCCCATTGACTTGTTTCCCCAATAACTACAATCTCCAAAAGCTTAAATGCAATGTCATTTCCCATCTTCTATCTCCTTGAATTCAATCTATCTTTTATCCTTTCTTCAACACTCCCTGAACCCTGCTTTTTCTCTCACCGTAACCTTCCTCTTACTAGTGGTGGTCATGCCTTGCTTGGGGTGATATGATTAATATTATATATATATATATATATATATATATGTGTGTGTGTGTGTTAAATATAACAGACAGTGAATGTCTATTATGTTTAATCATGAGGCGTTCTAAACATCGTATTTTGGGTCATGGTTAAACATAATAGATATTCATTGTCTGTCATATTCAACAATATATGTTTAGAAAATTATCTGCTGCCTTGATACACTATCATTCAGTAATAAATTAGAGCACTCTGGCTACTGGTGTTTGATACATCATATGCTAAATGTCTGCCTCCTTCTACTGAGCACCCACAGCTCAGAGGTAGAATCGCCAACTGACACCAATTTGGTCGGGTTTCAATCCTGGGTTAAAAGCAAACGGATGTCTAACCGTACTGATGAGCTGTGATACAGCGAAACAGATCTGTCTGCGGATGACTATTTATGCTCTCACACCCTGATTGAGCACTCCGGAAGAATGGTAGATTTTGAAAAAACAGTAGCTACTCTAGCATCTACGCATTGCTCATTTAGTAATGAATTAGAGCACTCTGGCTACTGGCATATGATACATCATATGCTAAAAGTCTGCCTCCTTTTACCAAGCGCCCATAGCTCAGAGGTAGAATCACCGACTAATGCCAATTCGGTTGGGTTTCAATCTTGGGTTAAAAGCAATCGGATGTCTAACCGTATTGATGAACTGTGATACAGCAAAACAGATCTGTCTGTGGATGACTATATATATATATTACGAAAATATACCAAAAATTTATGAAATTGGTATTAATCGATATATTTATCTAAATTTATTTGTTTAAACATTATTTTTTAATGGATACACATATTTGAGTGGATAATCTGTTTTTTCAATAATTAAACAGTACATTTTAATTATCAACTAGCTGAGATGTTCGAGAAATCTTTGGAAAATATCTATCTTCCAGCAGGATTCCAATCTGCACACTCCCATATACTGAGGAGATACTACTATTAGATCTGGTGTGGTTTATGTTGAAACAAATAATTTAAAATAAATATGTTGGTTAATACCAATTTCGTAAATTTCCGTATAATTTTGAAATATTGTCTTCGTTTGTTTACATTAGGATATGATCCTGAGCAGAGATAAACATTTCTTGAGAAATTTGAAGAGTGTATATCTAAATAAGTTAATTCGGACTTTGGTTACCATGATATCTTCTGTGTTTTAATGGTAAAACACCACATCTAAGAGTTGTATCTCCCCAGCATATGGAAGTATGCATGTTCGAATCCAGTTGGATGATAAATATTTTCCAAACATCTAGGTCAGTGAATATTTAAAATGTACTGTTTAATTAGAGAAAAAACAGACTATCCACTCAAATACGTGTATCCATTAAAAATAATGTTTAAACAAATAAATTTAAATATCATATATATATATTTATCTGTAAATTCAGATAAAACTTAGCGAGGAAATAACCATTTTCAACATGTCATTTTAAGACATGTATTTTTCAAACCCTTATAAACAGAGATTGAGCAAAAATTCCAAGCCCAGAGATTAGCTCTAGTAAAGGAAGGGGTTGGAAGGTATTGGTTTTTATAGGGTTAAGCTAGAAGAATTTTAGTAGTAATTTCCTCTTTGATAGAGAGATGTATATGGCTTGACCCTTGAGTTGGTAGTGGTAGGTGGTGGGAAAGTAACTGCTTAGCCAAGTTTTTTTTTTAACAAAGCCTTACAGTGACTAATTGGAAGAATAGGATAATTTTTGTAATTTATACTCATTTCTATGACGACACATACTAATGATCTCCCTTCGTTTATTTAGGAGTATATTTTGGTATTGAAATTTCAAAATTTTATTTTTTTCTGTCAAACATAGATTACATCTGTCTCTTAAACTATTAGGGGTCCTAACCTTGCCTATGAGCTTCCATTTTATCTGTGGATTTAAGTTATTTTCTTTTAATTCCCAGTATTTTATAAAATCTAATATTTGGGTAAATTTGGAGATTCCAGCATTCACTTTCATACAAATCCACTTGGGGAAAATTGATCTCTTCTCTCCCAAGCTAAGGGTTAAATAGCAAAGCAGATTGAGCCTTCTTGTAAAACAATTTGCTGTAGTAAACTTAGAGACTTAAACCTAACCTTGGCCGTTGATCAGGTTTTAACTGCTGCTAGCTGTCATGTTTTGCTTGCTTCTGTTGCAGTTGAAGATATGCTACCATTTGTCTTTCTTTTAAATTCATTTATCAGCAAAGAAAACATGATCAGCAGCAGCAGTTGCAACCTAATCAGCAACCAAGTTTATATTTAAGGCTCTAAGTTTACTACAACAAATTGAAACATATAAATGGCCTAGTCGGTAAAAAGCATTAGATTGTGAATTTGGTAACATAGTGGTTATGAGTTCAATAACTACAGTTATTATATTTTTGTTAAGTAAGAGATGATGACGAAAAGATAAGTAAAATATATCAATAGGCTTACACTGCAAAGATCAACGGGAGATATTTATTCTAATGTTAATTTTATGAGCCAAATACTGGCTCAATGCATGTTGAAAAAGAACGTTTGAAAATTTTCCCACAATAGGTTGTCAGTTCTTACTGCAGCAGACTGGTTGCCAACAAAGGCAATAGAAAACAGTCTGTCCTGTTATTTACCCATATCTGGAGGGAGAAGAGATGGATTCATACCTTTCCTAAGAGTAAAAGCATCTAAGTGAATGCAATTAATTCAACTGGAATTCAATCTCAGCTCTCCAGTTCCTCAATCTGAGCTGATGTCCATTACTCCATTGGGCCTCTGATAATAACTATAAACAATAATATTAGATTGGTCGTCCTCATATATAGCAGTGAATGCTGGACCATTTCTACAAAGATGAAGAAGAGACTTGAAGCAACAGAAGGATGTATAGAATACCATGCCCCAAACATGTAAGCAACAAAGAAGTTTTAGAGAAAATGGAAACTAAAGGGAAACTTATACTTAACATCAGAAAAAGACAGTTGAAATTTCTATAGTACATAAGGAGGAAAGGAAACTTGGAAAATCTGGTACTCACTGGACAGACTGAAGGCAAGAGGGATAAAGAAAAGCAATGAATAACCTACTTCGTGAGCTTCAGATGTCGGAACATGGTTTATGAGAATAGACAAAAAGACAAAATTTAACAAGAGTTATGAAGGAAAGGATATTGTGGAAAACCACAAAAGAACATGTTACATAAAAGAAAAAGACTACATTAGCAGCAAGGTCTCATTATTTTATATTTGAAATGGCTAGATGTAACCGTAAGTTCTATGCTAACAGTTTCTTCTATCACACTTCTCACTTGTGGAACTCTCTTCCTGCTTCTTGCTTTCCAATCAATTTTGATATTCAAAAATCTACAATGTCAATCATTATCTTCTGACTTCTTAATTCTTGATCTTTTATTGCTCTCTTTCTTGAATAGTGTCTTTTCCTCAGATTCTCTAACACTTCAGTCAGTTAAGTGCCATACATGATACACGCTTGAGCGATCATGTCTCGAAAGAGACATGACTGACTGGGGAGAAGATTATCCCGCAGTAGGTTGCCATTGCTTTCTGCGGTAGACTGGTTGCTGACCAAGGCTATAGAACCCAATCTGTCCTGTTATTTAACCCATAACTGGAAGGAATAGACGAATTAATACCTTTCCCAAGGGTATTTGCGTGTAAGTGAATGCAATGAATTCAACTGGAATTCGAACTCGGCTCTCCGATTTCTCGTTCCGAGTCGATATCCACTGCGCCACAATGCACATCCTAACACTTACGTGGCTTTAATGCCTCACTTGGGGTGAAATGATGAAAGAAAATTATAATTTTACTTGTATCTATAACAGTTAGTAAGTTAGTTACTATGTGTTATAACCTGCCATTATCTTAGATAAATAATGGACCATCTATTTTGAGTGTGAAAAAATGCAGAAAAAATATATCGGAGTCACTATCAGTTAGAGAATCTGAATATTCTGTCCAACTTTCCACCTGCTGCAGAGACAACAAAGGTGCTCAATACAAGTAGTCAAGCTATCCAAACAAATCATAACTATTTCTGATATTTATAATTCAGTCAGTCAGTTAAGTGCCATACATGATACATGCTGACTGGAAGATTTTCCTGCAGCAAGTTGCCATTACTTTTTCCGAAGGATTGATTGCCAACCAAGGCTATAAAACCCAATCTTTTCTGCTATTTAACCCATAGCAGGAGTAAAATACTTAACGAGCTTGTATAAATGGATAGCAGAACTGGTACATGTCATGAGGAAAGAGGGTTTGGAGAATTCAACACTGAGAGGAAATACTGAAAGCATTGAATGGGCAGATGAAATCAACAAGTAACATACCTAACGAGTTTACGTAAATGGTTGGCAGAACAAGGATTTAGAGGGTTAAGAAAAAGATGAACTTTATTAAAAATCAAGATAGAGAGGAAGATCACATCCTGAAGGGGTCCAGCACATGGAAGACTGATAGCCAGCACTATGCAGGCTAAGTTGCTTTTCTTTGCTGCACAAGGCAGTATTTTTTTCAAATAAATGGCTGTCTTCTTCTGTTCCTTTTGATCTTCTTTCCTGATAATGTGTAAAAGTGATTTCAGTGGTATAGACTTGCAAGCTGTGATCTAAATGCTAAGGTTTTTAACACTTTCAGAGCAGAATAACTATTCTTAGGAGTCTGTTACAAAAGAAGGGTCTTAATAATAGGTGGGATAGGAAAATTCTCAAAATTAAAAAAAATAAATAAATGTCCCACTCACCACTGTCTATTTGACATTTAAGAGTAAGCAATTCCATTATAAAAGTCATCAACAAAAAATGATTGATAAAGATTTTTAAAAAAACTTTTTTTTATATTATCATTTTTATATTTAATAATTAACCAGGAAAGTTACTTCACCATGTTATTCTAAACAATTTCTTTTGTCAAAATCTATCTTACACATTTATAAGTCTACCATTTGTCCATGCATTGAATATTGCTGCTACATCTGGTCTGGTACTTCTGCTATGTATTTAATGATTCTTGAGAAAATATAAAGAAGAATCTGCAATGTTATCAGTTCTGAGCTGGCATCTCAGCTTCAATTACTTTCCCACTTCTGTAATGTAGGTTCTTTGTTCTCTTTCTATAAATAATTTTATGGTAATTGTTCTGATGAGCTTCTCTCTTTGCTACCTCAGCTTTATGAATTTAAGCACTGTACTGGATTGGAAGCTAGGTCTCATAATTTTCAAGTTGAAATTACTAGATGTCACTGTAAGTTCTAAGCTAATAGTTTCTTCTCTAGCTCTTCTAATTTGTGGAACACTATTCCAGCTTCTTGCTTCCTACTCACCTTTGATGTTCAAAAATTTAGAGACAATATTGTAGGTACTTCCACTAAAATCGCTGAAAAAACAGCTTAGTATAGAGAAAAAAAAACTCCAAACTTCATAAAAACAAACTTTTTCCATCAAAACATTTATGTTAATATTAAGAGGAAAGATCAAAGTATTTTCTAATTATTTCTTTTTTAATTATTTAATCCTTTTTAATTTGGAAATTATAGCAAATATCAAATAATTGTCGAATTTTAATGAAACTTCCAGTACTTATTCCAAACGGAATGAAATTATTTTTCTAATAATTATTTTTTAAAAATTTGTTACTCCCACTCCCACATAAATTCATGAAATTTCAAGAAATTAAATTTTGTATAGAAAATTGATTTTATTAAATACAGGATTCATTGGGGAATGTAAATCATCTATTATATTTTTCAAACATTTGGCCCTTTTTCTGAAAATCTGCTCAAAATAGTAAAATAAAAATGCAATAAAACTATGACATTATTTAATTAGATTGCTTTCATAAATAATATATATTAGGGACATTATAGTCAGAAGAAAGACTTTTTTTGATTAATAATGAAATTTTAAAAGAATTGTTGTCATTTTAATTATAATAAATTGTTTATCATTTTAATTATAATAAATTATAAAGTTTCAAAAATATTTCTAAAAAAGTTCAAAGACTTTATATTTATATTTATTTGTATATGTATCTTTCCCAAGTTCGGTTTTTCCTTTCTAGAAATTTTTTTTTTTATTCAATTCACCCCATTCACCATTTATTTACTAAATAATTTGCATAATCAAATTTTCAAAAATAACTGTATTTTATTCATTACATAAAATAAAACTTTCAAAAAAAATTTTTTTTTTAAATTCAATTTAGAAGTTAGGTATTATGTCATTTTTGATCTATGATTGAATATTTTACTTCAGCAGTTTGCCATTTTTTTCTGTAGTATACTAGTTGCCAACCAAGGCTACAGAACCCAATCTATCTTGCTATTCAACCCATAGCTGAAGGGAGAAGAGAAGAATCAATACCTTTTCCAAGGGTTACTAAGTGAAGACTATATTTACTAACCGAGAATTGAAAAGTTTAACAAATCGTCAAGACACTGTATTTTTTAAATAATTTTAAAATTATTTGAAGTTTTTTTTTTGTATGATAATTTCTGTGTGTACATTAAAAGTTCATGTATTTTACAGGTTCTTCCCCTTACAGGAAAAACATTTTGACAATTATGTCAATTCTGATCACTATACACTTAGGCTATCTTGCCTCTGCCTGTCATCATATGTCAAATCATATGGGAGAAAGGCCAGAAAGATCAACATTCCATATTCAAGAAATAATTTTATTTTAAATTTCATGCTATAAATAAGTAATACTTGTGTAAATCAGATTAATATAACTTTAAATTTGCTAATTTTCAAAAAATAACACGTCATAGATATATATTTTATTTTTGCAAGATTTTTAAAACCAAGATTTCTTTACAAATGTGTCGATCACTCAAAAATGGCCAAAAAATTGAAAAAAGATTTTTAAATTGAGAAAATTTTAGATTCCAATCAATATGATTTCTGTTTGAAATGCACCAGAGTATTTTGCTTACTGCAAATAGTAAGTTTAATTATTTAGCATCCAATTAAAACTAAAATAAAAGTTTCAAGAAAGATTTTTATTTTTAAAAATTCAATTTAAAAGTTAGGTATCAAAGATTAGTGGCGGTACCTACAATACTGTTATTGTCTGTCTCGTTGAATCTTGTTCTTTTATTGTCCTCTCTCCTTAATAATGTTTTTTTCTCAGATTCTTACACTTTCAGTAACACCTTGTGTCTTAGTAGCTTTATTACTTTGCTTGGAAGTGAAACGATTAAAAGAAATGACATAAACCAAATGAGAAATGAATAAAATACAGTTATTTTTAAAAATTTGATTATGCAAATTATTTAGTAGATAAATGGTGAATGGGGTGAATAAAAAAAAAAAAAATCTCCAGAAAGCAAAAACTGTGAACTTGGGCAAGAATTATATACAAATAGATATAAATAAAAAGAAATACATTTGTGCAGTGGGGAGGGTTGTAACAGTTCTACTTAATTCTCAGGGTTTCAAGAAGAAACAAACACAAACTTTGAGCTTTATATCACTGATGAAATTATTTTTAAATAGTAAAACGAGATGTTTACTTTCATATACAAAAACAGAAAAAAAAAAACTTACTAAGCTTCATCCTTTCCAGATTGAATTTATTTTGATATTTTATCAACTTTAAGGTAACTCAAATTTCAATTCCATTTGTGAGCTATCTACAAAAGTTAACCCCTCTATCACAAGTTTTATAACCCATTACAGTCACAGGACCACCACGTATTGCAGCTGTAGTAGCAGAGGCGTGTCTTGAGCCTTACCTTTTATTGAATAAAGATAAGACAGAAGGCCTTGCTATCCAACATGCACCATTGACCAGCTTATATCAGTCAGTTAAGTGCCATACGTAGTAAACGCTTGGGCGATCAGGTCTCGAAAGAGACATGACTGACTAGGCAGAAGATTATCCCAGAGTAGGTTGCCATTGCTTTCTGCGGTAGATTGGTTGCCAGCAAAGGCTATAGAACCCAATCTGTCCTGTTATTTAACCCATAACTGGAAGGAAGAGACGGATTAATACCTTTCCCAAGGGTATTTGCGTGTAAGTGAATGCAATGAATTCAACTGGAATTCGAACTCGGCTCTCCGATTTCTCGTTCCGAGCCGATAAAAACAACATGCATGGCCTAAAGATTGTGTTCAAGCATAAAACAGCCTGTCACCATTTGGTGTTAAACTCAGCGTCTACTAACCCGGAACACTTTTACCCATAAATATGAATCAGTCAGTCAGTTAAGTTCCATATGTGATACATGCTTGGGTGATTATGTCACTTTCGGACTATAACTGACCAAGCTGAAAATTTTTCTTCAGTAGTTTACCATTCCTTTCTGCAGTATACCAGTTGCCAACCAAGGCTACAGAACCCAATCTGTTTAGTTATTCAACCTATAGCTGAAAGAAGAAAAGAAAAATTTGAAGGTATTTGCACGTAAGGGAATGCAACGAATTCAAATGGAATTTAAACTCAGCTCTTGCACCAAAACACACATCTCATAAATATAGTATACTTAAAACTACATTTTTGCCATATATATATATATATATATATATTGCCGATATAACACAATTTTCCAATTATCGCAACAACCATATCTGCTCTGAAATGTATTGTAATGTCAACAAATGTAAACATGTTACGGAAATTAATGAATTTTAACGAAACTTGGTTATAAACAACCGACAATTTGAAATGAATTGTTTGAACATTATTTTTTTTTATTTTTTTTTTTTATCGATACGAGTATCAATAAAAAATATAAAAACCTCGTTTAGACTAGAGGTCATATATAATATGTTTGCAAACTAAGCAATAATATAATATAATATTTATAATATAAACCTCGTTTAGACTGGAGGTCATATATATATATAATATGTTTGCAAACTAAGCAATAATATCTATCTAAACTTATTTATAAATGAAACTTTGTGTGTGTGTGTGTGTGTATCCGTCACCTATACTCCGAAACGGCTGAACCAATTTTCTTAAAAATTTACACAGTTGTACTATAAGCATCTGCGAGTGTTCTTAGCTAGGTTTTGTGTCAAGGTACCCCCAATAAATATCGAAAATCGATAATAGAAAAAATCAGGTTACAGAAGGAGTGGTCAGATTTTTATCAAATTTGATACACTCATAGACAAAGACATAAGAAACAATGTTCAGAAGTTTGAAGGTTGCAGTTCTTACAATAGTGCAGAAAATCAATAATATATATATATATATAAGTTTTCATTACACCCAAGCAATGCCAGGCTATACTGCTAGTAATATAATATTTATAATATAAACCTCGTTTAGACTGGAGATCATATATATATATATAATATGTTTGCAAACTAAGCAATAATATAATATATTCATAATATAAACCTCGTTTAGACTGGAGGTCATATATATATATATATATATATAATATGTTTGCAAACTAAGCAACAAGGTTTGTCACATTTGTAATTCCCTGATAGGTTTGTATTTTTTAGATATCTGGTAGAGGTGAAGATAGCTGACAGGTTAGGTGTTTGTTTCATTGCATTTATGGGTGGTTTATCGAAAATGTCTTTGATTTTTTTTGTTTGATTGGAGATTCTTGTAATCATTTTTTAAATTTTGAATAAGTGTATGGGAATATATTTCAATAGTTAAACATTTTTTAGATACACTTTTAAAATTTTCTTTAAAACAACATTTAAAAGTATCATTACAGTTAAGTTTATGTTTAAAAATGTTCAAGCTCTATTGCTTTCTACATCACGCGATGTACGCATCTTGCAATGGACGCTTCTAGTTTAAAATCATTAGTTTTTGATGAAAGGCTGAGGCCAGTCTGAAATATCAAATATATATATATATAATAAAAGAAATAAATACTGTCAAAAAAACATTTTTAACTTACAACTTTTTAGTAGTTTTTTCTATACATATTAAGACAGCATACGTGGATTATCATATATATTGCGACAATTTTCTTCATCACTTGCTGTCTCCACATTCATCCCTTTCAATGATCCAAGATACACTTGCCATTCCGACATGAAAATTCATTCTTTTCACAAAGGTTAATTGATGGCACATGTCCTGTGATGTACTCAAGTTATATAACTGTACTGATGAGCTGTTATACAGTGAAACAGGACTGTTTGTGGATTACTATTTATGCTCTCACCTCATCTGCCAATTGAGTACTATGGAGCAAGAGTAGCTACTCACCACTTGTAGGTACTGATCTGGCGGCTCGACTGCAACCACTTCCCCATCGTCGAAATGTGGCCTCCCTTTGTCTGTTCTATAAATACTTTCTTGGCTTCTGCTCAGACGAACTTAAGTCACTGATGCCTCCTCAACAGGTGTTTACTCGTGCAACCAGACTGGCAACTGGGTCCCACCCATTCACAGTAAGGTTAGCCAAATACAGACGACAATTCTACTCCTGCAGCTTCTTCTCTCGCACTTCCCGCCTGTGGAACTCGCTCCCGTATTCTTGCTTTCCTGACAGCTACAACCTCCAGAAATTTAAATGCAAAGTCAATACTCATCTACTAACCACTGGACTCTAGCTCTCTCCCTATCCCCGTATAACTTTCCCTTTCTCTCTACCTATGTATCTGTCATCGCACCTGCTTTCTAAGCTTTCTATTGTTCCTTTCTAACTAGTTTGTACTCCTCACTCTTTTTTAATTAATCTTTTTACATTTATGTAGTCCCCTGCACATCAGTGGTGTTTCCGCCTTGCTCGGGGTGAAATGATTAAAAAAAAAAGAAAAAAAAAAGTTAATTCAGTAATGAATTTAAAAACTCTTGGCTACTGGCGTGTGCTTACATCGTGTATATAACATGCTAAAATCTACCTTCATCCACTGAGCGTCCATAGCTTAGAGATAGAATCGCACACTGATATCAATTCGGTTGGGTTTCAATCTTGGCTAGAAGCAATCGATGTCTAACCTTACTGATGAGCTATGATACAACGAAACCTGACTACCTACAGAGGCTATATATATATATATATATAGCCATATATGTATCATAGCTTATCAGTAAGGTTAGACATCCGATTGCTTCTAGCCAAGACTGAAACCCGACCGAATTGACATCAGTGGGTGATTCTATCTCTAAGCTATGGACGCTCAGTATATGTGAAAAGTGTATGTATATAATTATATATATTTGTGTGTATTTTGGCAGCATTTTTTCATTAATGCAGGTTTTTCTTGTTTAAGTATATACGTGTTATCAAGCGTTTTTCTCAGAAGTGTGCGTTGATAAAAACGCTCATTGATAACACGTACATACTTAAACAAGAAAATAATAAACAGAAACTAAAAATCCTGGAAGCAATCTACATTAAACAATTTAAACCTGGTTTGAATACGATCAATTTTGATATTTCCAATAACGTACTCAAATACCAGTAATCGGATCAGGGACCACAACGCCACGATTTTGTCACTGTCTTCGGCCATCCGCCACAGTAGGGATGGACTTGTATCTTTAATTTAATTCTCTTTATTGTTAATAACTTAAATGTTCTATGTTTACTGTGTGTTAATATTTATTCTTTGATAATGGCTTATGTGAGCCGAAAGCTTAGACCCAATAAAAAAATCAACAATTACTGTGATTTTTTGTTGTCTTTCAACGACATCACCATCTACTATATCAGACGGTATGAACGGATTCTACACAAAATTAATAGACAAAACTTGTCTATATTATTCAATGAAACCTGCATTAATTATATATATAGATATATATATATGCAATTTGTTATATATATTATATTATTTGTATATTATATATGCGTGGTACTTATTTTTCACGCAAGAGCGTGAAACCCAGGGTTACAAACTCACACCTATCTATATGAATATATATATATATATATATATATATATAAAGAGAGAGAGATGGAGAAATATTATTATTGCTATAATAATAGTATATGAGACTGCGACTCAAAAGCTTTCAGATTTCGGTGCTGGTGCACCATCATCAGGCACTAGCACTGAAACCTGTTGCAGTTCCATTTGCTATTATTAGAACACTAATAATAACTATATTTCTATAAATAAATAACCATATAAATAAAGAGACACGTAAATAGATATGAATAGAAAAGAGACAAGTCTGTTTTCTCTCTCTCTCTCTCTCTCTATATATATATATTCCTACATATATTGTATACATGTGTCCTAATTGAGCTATAGTCTTCTTAAAAATCATTCAGTAGTATATCCAATCATAAAAATCATTCAGTAGTATATCCAATTATTTATGAATTGGCTTTGATCAGGAACACTGTTCCTTTAGGGGCATGAAAACACACATGGAACCTACCAAACTTCTTACACAACATGCACAAAGAACATCTGTATTGAGCACTTTATAAAATGTAAATATTAAACTGACATGGAATATATATCTATTAGTTTAAACCACTTATATATATATATATATATATATATATATATATATATATATATAACACATAAACATATGTAACACTAATGTATATATATATATATATGTACTGAATATATATTTAATATACAGAAGAAAATGATATATAAATCTTTATATACCAGAACATTGCAAAGAAAAAGCAAACTGAAAAAAGCTAATCTATATACCCAAACACATATTCAGTTAGTTAAATGCAACAGGTGATACATGCTTGAGTAATCATGTCTTTTTTGATTCACAACTAACTAGGCAGAAAATTTTCTTGTAACCGGTTGCCATTTCTTTCAGCAGTAAACTCGTTGCCAACTACCCAACATGAGATGTATTCATTCCTTTCCCAAGATGACTTGTGCAAACATGAATTTTTATAACATTAAACATGTAGATACTCATATTTGAGTAGACGCTCTATTTATCTATTTTTTAACAGTATATTTATTTTCATCTCCTGGCTGAGAAACCCCATTAAAGAAAAAAATTGAAAGAGACATGACTGACTGGGCAGAAGATTTTCCCACTGTAGGTTACCATTGCATTCTGCGGTAGTCTGGTTGCCAACCAAGACTATAGAACTCAGTCTGTCCTGTTATTTAACACATAGCTGGAGGGAGAAGAGATCATACCTTTTACAAAGGTATTTGCACATAAGTGAATGCAACGAATACAACTAGAATTCAAACACATCTCTCCAATTTCTAGTTCCAAGCTGATATCCACTTCACCACAATGCCTATATATATATATATATACTAACAATAATAACAATAATAACAATAATTATTAAACCGACTCTGCGTGTATTCTAATCTCAAAACTATGAATGACCAGCAGAATCTAAATCCGTTATTGCCCTCGGCTATAAAGCTTTGGGCAAAGAGGGGGAAAAAAAGAAAACTGCTTGGGACCGACAATACATACGGTTCCTCCCAGTAAAAAGAAAAAAAACCCTCAACGGAACAAACAACCAGAAAAGAAAAGTGCTCGATACACACAACCGAAAAGTATTTAACTAGAAGGCAGTAACGCAGAGCAAACACACTAACAAAATAGCAAGATCGCCAAGACCGACCGCGGTTTCGCACAACGGTTCGTCAGGGCCTGACGAGCCGTTGTGCGAAACCGCGGTCGGTCTTGGCGATCTTGCTATTTTGTTAGTATATATATATATATATATATATTTGTATATACTTATACCTTTTAGATAAAATTTGTCTTCTTAAGCCACATAAATAACCCTAATCTACTTAACAAAAAATGTGATTTAATGACATGCTGCCATAGCCAAAAATTACTTAAATTCTTACACCTCAATTGATATAGCTCTCTCTATGTGATAGCACGAAATGACAACAAAACCATGTAGTCAAATGCAATGCAATATGTTATGTCCGGATTTATTGCATTTGACTAAATGGTTTTGTTGTCATTTTGCGCTATCACGTGGTGTGACGTCATAAAACCACATCGCAAATTTAAGAACTGTGTTTATTATTATTTTTGATAACTATTGCCGTTGCCAAGCGGAGTTTTATGTCAACACAAAATAAAATCGTCGGTGATGGTGGCTGTTATAATTTTTCAGTCTTAACAACCTCTCTGAAGATGGCACATGTGAGTCGAAAGCTTAGAAGAAAATCAATAAATAATTATCCAAATGTTGGAGAATTTTTGTCTTTATTTTCAACTGAAATTAAAGCAAAAATACGACGTTTAGAACGGCTCATGATTAAATATAATAGGCATTCATTGTCTCTTATATTTAATAGCACATATATATATATATATATATATATATATACGAATGATATCACTACACAAAAATTTTCATGTTTCAGAACAATACTGTTCTTCTTCAGGTGATATTTGAAAATAACTGATGAAAATTATTTATTTAGAAAACATAAGATGAATTCATGGTTATTTAGAAAATTAGAGAGTGGTAGTTGGAGAATAGGCTTGTAGGTGTCTCAATATTGTTCAATCAAATGAGAATTAGGTTAAACTAGGAAGTTGAAAATTTGAGTCACTAAAGGAAGTAGACTAGCCTAGTGTCAAGGCATGTCACTTTTTAATTTTTTTCTGGATAAGGTATATAGTGAGACCATACATTATTTAAATGGGTAAACAATTTTTTACAAGTTGGATTTTAGTTTGTTTTTTTTTAATTTGATTTTGTACTACTTCATAAATAAAAGGGGTGGAATGTTTAGGTTAGAATTACAATTAAATAATTATGGTATACTAAGGTATATTGTAGTTAAGAAAATGAAATAAGTACTGTGTGGGTCATTTATTTTAGTAAAATAATTTTTAATTTTCAAGTTATATTGGAGCATAAGTTATAAATGAAACATTGTAATTAATTAAATTTTAAAGAAAAATATTTTCAATGTTTACATAAAACTGTTAATTCATCTCTACTACTGAATCATCATGATGAATTAACAATTTTATGTAAACATAAAAAATATTTTTCTTCCATACCAAGAAGTCACCTTCCTGACAAATCAACCATGGTGAGATTTGAACCCAGGCTTCCTGGTCAGAAATCAAATGTCATAACCACTTGGTCATGCACCCATATATATATATATATATATATATATATATATATATATATATATATATATATATATATATATATATATATATATATATATATATATATATATATATATATATAATATATATATATATATATATATATATATATATATATATATATATATATATATATATATATATATATATATATATATATATATATATATGTCTGTGTGTATATATTAAGAAAATGTCATATATATAAATATATATATTTAATTTCTGTGGAAATCCCTTCCATATAATTGCTTCCCTGATGGCTACAATCTCCAAGAATTTAAATACAATGTCAATTCCCATCTCTTGTCCACTTGACTCCAGTCTTTCTCTTGTCCTTCCCCCACCTCATGTATCTTTTTCTTTGCCTTTCTCACTCTAGCCTCACATCTGACTTCACACTTGTATTCCTATCCTTCTCTTGCCCTTTCTCCAACAACCCCTGTAACTGGTTCATCTTTCTCTTCGTTCTCCTCCTGTTTAAATTTTCACTCTTTTCATATGTAGCCTTCTGAGCACCAGCGGCAGTACCGCCTTGCTTGGGGTGAAACGATAAAAAAAAAATACTTGTCATTGGTGTAAATTTTTTTTGTTTGTATTTGTGTGTACATTTGCACACATACAACCCTGCGCCTGTCTGTGCAGATATATGTATGTATGTATGCATGCATGCTCCTGTCTAGAAAGAGATCTTCTGGGTTATTTCTATGAAAACTAAATGCAATGAAATATCCATATTGTGTTTGATGAACTAAATCTGGCTTGTCTGTCTCGAAAAGCAGGACATATTTTCTAAGAGAAAGAGAAACATTTCAAATGTTAATTTATTAAGGAAGCAAACTGATACAATTTTCTTTAAATGCACAATACTGATATAACCTTGACAATTCCATCTTGTTTCCATTAAAAAAAAATCACGTCATTCATTTAATCTTTTTTAAATTGGTTTTAAACATTATCTTTGTACAAAAACATAAGAAATGAGCTTATTGAAGACCAAATTAAAAAAAAGTTTCAACAATTTCAGAGGATAAGCTCTAGTAAGGAAATCTGAATCAATTTGGCCTTTATCAACCAAGCTCTTTTGATATCAGGAATAGTGATTGACTGTTGATTGTTGATAAGCCATAAAAAACAAATCGATCTTTGCAGGTTATTGAAAGCTAGAAAATAAATTAGAAAAACTTTTGGAGCCAAACAACCAAATTTGTTGCATTCGCTTTCACACAAATATGCTTGGAAAAGCATGAATTAATTTTTCACAGCCTAGATACCAATAGTAAAGCAAAACTGGTCTGTCTAGTCAGGAGTAGCAACCAGTCTACAAGA
Source organism: Ascarosepion bandense (assembly GCA_037127315.1). Taxonomy (NCBI): domain Eukaryota; kingdom Metazoa; phylum Mollusca; class Cephalopoda; order Sepiida; family Sepiidae; genus Ascarosepion; species Ascarosepion bandense. Next base: position 870,603 of record JBBBDQ010000152.1, read on the forward strand.
AGGAAAACCCTGAATTTAAAACCAACCTGAAGAAAGATTAAATTGCCCTAGAGACACTCACTACCCCAACAACTATAATGAGCTACAGGATAAAATAAAATAAATAAATTAAATGCAAAAAGATGTTTGTCTATACTTCTGAGATGAGGTATTATTTACAGACTGTTTTCCTCATCTTTATTGACATATTTACGACGTTTTAGCCGTTGTATGTTCCGGCCTCCTTCAGGTGCTAGAAATTTTGAACCGAACCCTTTATTTTGATCACTGGGATAGAACGAGAACAATGTATCTCAGTAATCGAAATAAAGGGTTCAGTTTAAATTCCTGAAGAAGGCCGGAGCGTACAACGGCCGAAACATCGTAAACATGGCAATAAAGATGAGAACAACAGTCCGAACAATGTGAATGCAAAAAGATGGTTATCAGATTAGGATCTTATTTTTAAAATATTTTGTTGTGGTGCATTGGATATCGGCTCGGAACGAAAAATCGGGGAGCCGAGTTCGAATTCCAGCCGAATTTATTGCATTCACTTACGCGCAAATACCCTTGGGAAAAGTATTAATCCGTCTATTCCTTCCAGTTATGGGTTAAATAACAGGACAGATTGGGTTCTATAGCCTTGGTCGGCAACCAGTCTACCGCAGAAAGCAATGGCAAACTACTGCGGGATAATCTTCTGCCCAGTCAGTCATGTCTCTGTCAAGACATGATCGCCCAAGCGTGTATGGCACTTAACTGACTGACGCTAATTTAATATTTTTTTTTTTTTTTTTTAATCATCTCACCCCAAGCAAGGCATTCCACTGCCACTATTGCGCATGAGGCTACATAGGGGAAGGTAAAGAGAAGGAGTGGATAGACATAGGGAATGTCAGGAGAAAGGTGACAGATGAGTAAGGATAGCGAGGATGAGGGTCGGGCAGATGGGAAGAGTGCTTGATAGAATGGGAGCAGGTTAGTGTGTTAGGAGGTGTGTATTGACCTTACATTTAAACTCCTGGAGATTGTAGCCGTCGGGGAAGCAATCGTTTGGAAGAGAATTCCACAGTCGGGAAGTGCGAGGAAATAAACTGTTGGAGTAGAAGTTACGGCTGCATTTTATCGGTTTCACTGTAAAAGGGTGGGATCTAGTTGCTAATCTAGTATCTCGTGCAAATTCGTATTTAGGGGGCACCAGTGATCTAAGTTCATCGGAGCAGAAGCCGTGAAAGTATTTATAGAAGAGACACAGGGAAGCCATATATATGAAATAGAGATGCATTCAAGGACTATTCAAAGACTAATTTATAATTTCTGTGAGTGCAAAACATTATTGGTTGATTGGCTTTGTGTTCAAATATGGAATTATTAATCATATTACTATTGTTATCATCACCACATTTTCTTATTACCACTTAAAGCTTCAATTAAAATTTGCTATTTTCAGTCTATATCTTATGACTTACCTCCCTTTAACTTCTAGTCTTCAAAATTTCACCTTTAAACACGTTTCTATAAAACAATAAAAGTCTAGTTAACATTATCTGCATTTTATCTTCCCAATAATTCAATTTCTTATTGATTTCAATTATCAAAAATCCTATTCCTAATTATAAGACCCTGATATATTCAATTTCAGTAATAATCTTGTTTTAAAAAAATACAAATCATACTAGAAGACATCTGTACACGGTGTCAAATAAAAAAAACAAAAAAAAATCTTTGTAAACTAAAACGTAAACTTGATGATTATATTCGTTCTTTGGTAATTGTAATTTTATTTATTTAAAGTCAAAGGATAGCAGACCCAATTTTGAAGACAGAACTTTGTGAAAATAAGAAGGCAAACTGATACGGGTGGAGTGGGACACGTGTGTATCGTCAAAGTTCTTAACCTTTCCTTTCATTCAAGGTTATGAATATCGAAGACTTCTAATAGGAAATCGATAGAGATATAATTACGTTAACAAATATTGTTATTAATTAAAAGAAATGTAAAATTAAATATACACGTATAAACGTGAAAAAATTAATCAAGTTTAGATTTCAAGTATTGATTTTTTTAACAGAAATAATTTTAAGAAAAATATCATATTTGAAATCTGATATTTATAAGTAATTTTTCAATCATGCAAGTAAAAAAAAAATAAATCCAAGAAGTGTAAATAAAAAATAAAACTTTTTTAAAACATTTAATTTTTTAAATTGATTTCTTTTTCAAGTTGAGTTATTCCCCTTCCTTTCCACCTTAAAAGTGTTTTTCTAAGTTTCTAACAATATTTATTAATTGTGTTTTTACAACAGATTGCCAATCCTAACCAGTGTTTTTTTTAAATAAAACATTTTAAACACTTTTATTGAGGGCTTAAAAAGGAATCCCCCTCAAAATATCACCAAACATCGATCTATTTCTTTCGTCTTAAGGACGTCAATCTTCTTAAGAAACTGGTGTCGTTCACTTCGAAGTTAAGAAAGGTGTTAGATTAATATGAAGATCCAAAAGCTTTAGATGATTATTTAAATAAATGTCGTAAATTCAACAGAATTCAAGAAATCATGTAAGACATTAATTTGTTTTTAATCAATAATCTGAGACCTTTTAAGAAAGCGAAGTAGGTTTTCTTCGCTTTCTTCCAAGAAGTTTAAACTCATCAGAGGATAACCTTTAAAAAAATATACAACAACGATAAAAAATCAATACACTGAGAGATCCAAATACATTCATAATAATCAATCAGAATTCCCTTGATTGAAACAGCCACAAAAATATTAAAATTAAATTTTAAAACACAATATATTGAAATAAGGTAACACGTTTTTAACTGAGGACATTGGAAGGAACGGAAGGTCATGGTCCCTCTGTAATCGAGATCCGTACGCAAGTTGAAATTTACCTATAACCGCAACCTAGCTGTCATAAAAACATCTTAAATACATGCACACTTGCCTTCTGTCTTCCAAAGATCTGCGATCGTAATAGCTTAGAAAACTGCGATAGAAACCTATGGGATGAAAGCATGGCGGCTCGTTTCTGGGTGATGCTACCGATAAGAAAAAAAGCGAAGTGTCAATTTTTATCAAGTATGGAGGACCAGATACGCAATAAAACTAGAACAGCAGTGATACACAGACTAAAAATTGAGGTGTGTTGTGTCTGTGTGTGCGTCGTGTTGTCTGATTGACGAAAAGAGAGCAACATAAAATAAAACCTAAAAAAAAGAAAAAGATTATGACGAATCACTTTTTCTGCTTAACTTTAGAATTCCAAACCTCATTGTTATATTTTTTTGTACTGATTTACAAAGTATTTTTAATTACATGACATTTTACGATCTACGGTTTATGTTTTTATTTGTCTAGACAGGAGTAAATAAAAAACACGATTGTTTTACTGTGTTCTGTACGTGTTAACTTTTTGTCAAAGGTTAATGCATTTAAAAGTATATAAAACAAAAACAGAAGCGAACAGTAATCATAGACTAATTGCACTCAACCTCAATTTACTCACTAAACTCCGTGTCAAGGAAATCTTTTAGTCCTAATATAAGTTTAGAGAAACTGTCTAAAATCTTAAAATAATGTGTTCTATTAGATAGATAGATAGATAGATAGATAGATAGATAGATAGATAGATAGATAGATAGATAGATAGATATGAATAACAAATGTATTGTTTCTTATATTTAAATGAAAGTCATTTTCACAACTTATGATCTAACATAGCCGCAATACATTGCCTGATGACGAGGCCTGATAATCTCGAAACATAGAAATTTCCGTGTCGCAATGTATTTTTAATTAAAAAACAAATTTAATTATTTGATTATATTATGCTCTACAATATTTAATTTATTGTATTGAGTACTTTAAAAAAAAAAGTAAATGCCAGAGAACTCGGAATTGTAAAACTATTGCTTCTCTTTACCTGGTTTTATAGATAGATAGATAGATAGATAGATAGATAGATAGATAGATAGATAGATATGGACAGAATGATTATAGATAGATAGATAGATAGATAGATAGATAGATAGATAGATAGATAGATAGATAGATAGATAGATAGAAATGGACACAATGGTTAGATAGATAGATAGATAGATAGATAGATAGAAAGAAATGGACACAATGGTTAGATAGATAGATAGATAGATAGATAGATAGATAGATAGATAGATAGATAGATAGATAGATAGAAAGAAATGGACACAATGGTAGATAGATAGATAGATAGATAGATAGATAGATAGATAGATAGATAGATAGATAGATAGATAGATAGAAAGAAATGGACACAATGGTTAGATAGATAGATAGATAGATAGATAGATAGATAGATAGATAGATAGATAGATAGATAGATAGAAAGAAATGGACACAATGGTTAGATAGATAGATAGATAGATAGATAGATAGATAGATAGATAGATAGATAGATAGATAGATATGGACAGAATGATGATAGATAGATAGATAGATAGATAGATAGATAGATAGATAGATAGAAAGAAAGAGATGGATAGACTGGAGATGTACAGAGAGTGATAAATGGATATAAGTCGATGAAAGAAATTTGAGACAAAAAAATCATAATAATGATGATAACATTAAAAAACTCTTTCGTATTCAATAGAAGACCAAATAGAAACCTGATGAGAAAAGCTATTAAAATTTTCTATAAGATTCTCTATGCTTCTTTTTGTCTAAAAGTCTCTAATATATACAACAAATTATTATTTTCTTATCATTTTTGTCACCGTTGTTATGTTATTATTGTTGTTTTGTTGTTCCGTTTATTCCTTGTTTTTTGTCTTTCAATTGTTTTCCATTTATGAAGCATAGGCTACGTGGACAGTCTTTTTCTCTACTAAAAAAATGTTAGGGTTTGCGTGTGTTTCTATTGACATAAGAAGAATAACATTCTAAAATCATACCAAGTAAAATATGCCACAAATTTAGATTTCTTTATGAATTATTTATCTTTTATGACAACAACGTTAACAATTTTATGCTGTTTGCAATTGAATATATATTATTTGCTGTAACTTAAAAAGCAAAAGAAAAAAATTACTCTCAAAAAATTTTACTTCAAGCGAGACGAGGAAATTAAAAGTCATTTTTGCAAACATGAAAAAAAAAACTTAAGTTTTACACTTGATAATTTGACAATTACAAACATTTATTTTAATTTGAATTAAGTGATAGTTAACTTTTCGGAAAATAACATTTTGAATAAAAAATTGAACAACAATTCATTAAATCCCGGATTGAATTTTTTTTAGTCTAAAGATGTAAAGAAAATATTATTATTCATTATTATTCATACAACATAATTCTGTCATAAAAACTGTTTCATTTCAAGACTTAAACTTTAAGAAACGTAGTTTTAAAAGATTTAAATAATGTTATTGTTAATTATAACAAAATTAAAATATCTCTTGAAAAAATAATGTAACAAAAAATTATTTTTTTGTTTCGTTTTTTTTTTAACTCCAAAGCCTAACTAAAGTCATTTCTAATTTTTCCCTTAATTCAAGCGTTTAATATTAAAGTCCAGTTTTAATCGTTTAAAAAGAAATGATTAATAATTAATTGGCTATTCTAAAACTTGTCGTTGTCTTTAATAATAATCCAGCTGCGAATTTAAAATAAAAAAGGAAAACGAGTCTTCGTAGAAATAAGAAGAGAGAGTGATCAAGACATTCCTCCTTTCAAATCCACAGGCAAAAACGCGAATTTTACAACCACAGGTCAGCCTCTTTAAAATTTTCTTGAGAATGCAAAATTTACTTCATGTATTTTCAAAATTACCTTTTTTCTTTTGCTAAGTTTTTTTCACAATCTTCATTTCGTTTTCTTTAGATATATTTTACAAAAAAATATATTTTTGTTGTTCTTTTTTTATAAAATGAGAAAAATAAACATTTTCTTGAGAAATGATAACGAAAAACAAACAAAAAAAAAACAAGGAAAAATAAACAAACAAATAAAAAAAAACACGTGTAGAAAAAACAAAAACAAAAAACAAACAGACCAAGACTTTTTCTTAAAATTCATTTGATCTTCTCCTAAGAAAGAGGGTGAGGGGGGGGGGGGTAATTCGACCCCCACCCCCGCCCCAAGAAATAATTAAATGGTTTGTATTTGTTCTGGGAAGACTCCATTTTTTTTTCTTTTCTTTCTTTTTCTTTTCTTTTCTTTTCTTTTCATCTGACGCAAAACAGATCCGTGAGCGCATCGAGTTCTGGTGATAAGCGCACACTAAATAGTAGTTCGACTGATTGTAAGATGATGGCATAAAGAGGCTTCCATAGAGTGAAGAAGGCATTAGCGATGAGCAGCATCACGCATGCGCCTTGGCACCCCACTCGCCTCCCCCCTCCCCGTCGCTTTCCCAATCAGAGAATTTCTTTGTTATTCTTCACTCTATAAAGTTGTGTCAACTTCCTAGACACTTTCTGAAAAGGCAGCTTTCCAGAGGTAAGTACCAACACTTCTCAACTGGATTTTTCTTTAATTCGCTAAACTCTCTCACCTCGTCTCCACCCATTAAATATCATTTCTTTATGATCATCTTAGTTTGTATTTGTTTTATTATTGGTAAAAACACACAGCATCTTTTACCCAAGACGGTGTTTTGCAGACGACGCAAGAAGAAGACGAAGAAGCAAAAAGCACCTGTTTCTTGTTTCTTTTTATTTTTCCCCTTAATTTTAAGCTTTTAAAGTTTATATTATTACTATTATTTCTTATTCTTATTATAAAGATTTTTTCCCAAGATATTTATAAATCTTTTTTTTTTCTTTTTGTATGGTTTCTTTCCTTGAAGAATTATGTAAAGTACTTTTCCTTCAATCTTCAGAAAGTAGGTTTTCCGTTTTTCTCTTTATTTATTTTTTTTTTTTTAAATATA